>OX335684.1:9907500-10320000 GCA_946894065.1 Acleris literana | reverse complement strand
AGTTTTATTCATCATTTCAAAAATAATCTTAAGTGATGTGCTTGTGATTACTCAAGCAGTCTAATTTCATACCTATACATATATTAAGCACAATCCGTTTAAGTAAAAAGCGTTTACATCGCAAAGCTCATAAGCTTGAAAAATGTTCCAACCTCATTTACGTAAAGCTTCGAATGTCCGGCTAGTTTTCAAGGAAAAACTAAATGAGGGCTTTCCTTTATTTGTCTCGTTATTAAGCACACAAGAGTCAGGAATAAGCTCAAACAGCGAGTATTTTTTTTCCAGCTATGAAATGCACATTTTAGGACTATTTTCCTTCAATACGCCATCAAAAACGCTGAGAAAATAAAACCTAAGCGAACGACGCTGCCCAAATGCCCGGCATAATTATTCTTTTACAGTTTAAATATTAGAAATTATACCTAATCACATAATGTCAATGTTTTTCTTGACAGATATTTAGATGTTATTATTTACAGGAAAGTAGTATTTCATACATGGAAATCCAACATTATGCTAACGACCTCCTTAAATGACCCACTATAGTCTGACGTCATTTACATTTCATGAGTCCTCAATTTTTTTCGCTGATGGGTTCCTTGCTCGTCTTGGTCGGCCCCTCGGGATGGATAAAGACCCTTTACTTTACTTATTTTACTGGTTAATTTGATGGTAGCGATCTGGGGTTTTATTTTCCTTAACCGCTCATATTTTAATTCGAACGCGAAGTATTAATCGCCAAAACTAAAGTAGCCCAACGTACTCGTATACATATTAGGCAGAGTTAGGTACCTGCTGCGTTACCCGAGCTGCTTCGTCGTCAAAACATGCGTCTAAATTACTTGTTAATTGTGCTCTGAACAACTTAGGCTCGCCTCTAAATTATCGTATTGAAACTTTTTTTATGTGATTGTCTTGCACCGTCGTATTTATATGGTTACAAGTATATATATGTATATATTTTATTTATTTGCTCTTATGATAATTAAAAGTTTTAACACGTTTTCCTGATCAACGAAGCGTGATATTATAACTTATAATGCTTATCTTATATAACTTATGTATTATCATTGTCATAAGAAATATTTGAAAATAATGACTGTGTCTTGAGTTCCTTGCGGCGTTTCTTCTCAGCAGTAGTTTCCTCTTGGGAAGCATTGGTAAATTTTTGACGAGTAAAAGTGCCCATGCCGCCCATTTACTGAATAAACATCTTTTATCCGTATGTTGTAATAACTAACTAGACAATGACTTTTTAGGAGTTTTTTTTTAAAAGAATATCTACCATCTTCAAATGACATTCTCAATTCGTTGCGTAAGCACGTTTTCTTGTGCTTAATAAAATGTTTCCTTGACTTACCCGTGGCATGCAGCTTCCTCAGCGGGTCCACTATCGCGAAGTAACGGTCAGCAGACAGAGCGGTCAGCGTGAACACTGACACGCCGATGCTGACGTCCTTCGCGGCCTCGGAGACGCGGCACACCGTCACGCCCCACGGCCAGGACTCCACCGTGTACACGATCGAGGTGAACGGGACGCACGTGATGATGACCAGCAGGTCGGCCAGAGCGAGGGAGAGGATGTATCTGGAAGAGAGGTTTTGTGAGTTGGAGACGTCAAGACACGGCTTATGGGGCGTTGGGTCTGAGGCTTGTAAAAAGCAAGGACTAAGATGGAAAGCCTCTTTGAATACTGCTCGGCGGTAGGATAGCGGGTAAATACGTTGCGGTAACATTATTAACGTGGTTAATTTTATTTTTACATTGTAGACTAGTGACATTTACAATGGAACAAAATTAATGCTGCTCATGCTGTTATCACTGTACAATGTAATATAGCAGTTGTTTGAACCTCTGAAGTGTCGCGTTTCAAGTCGCAGGCTAGTGAAGCCTCAAATATAAGTGTTAGATACCACTAACAATATATACGAAATCATATACACGGTAAATTTGTATACATATTAGTATACAAGAATCATTTTTTCTTACTACCTCGACCAAATAAAAGTTGACTATGCTTGTGTTACAGTAATTATGTTGGCAGTGTGTGTGGTAAGATGAATCATACTCGGTTTAACACTAAACCAATGAATATTTACAACAATACACTTAGTCGTGATAGTGTTTCTTTAAAATTCGAAATATGTTTGGAATTTTAAAGAAGTAGCACATTCATGTGCTTTAATTTAAGATATTTTTAAGATTTTAATTACTTGTAGTTTTGGCTGTACACGCAAGTCTAACGAAAATTTCATTTTTCGAGTTCGATATTTCTTAAATGGTCCCCTAAATCTAAAAATTGATTTTTAAAGAGCGATCTAATAACTCACTTGACGTTTTAACGTAAAAAATATTTTACCTTTTACATGACCTTTTTGACGAAGCGCTGGCCTAGCTGGTTGTGACCCTGCCTACGAAGCTAGCGGGCCTGGGTTCAAATCCCGGTAAGGGCAGATATTTTTGTGATGAGCGCGAATATTTGTTCCTGAGCCATGGATGGTTTCTATGTATTTAAGTATATATTTATCTATGTAAGAATTTATATCGTTATCTAGTTTCCATAATACAAGCCTAGAGCTTAGTTTGGGACTAGGTCAACTGGTGTGACATTGTCCCCTAATACTTATTCTTTTATTTTCATGTATTAACGGTTTTTTTTATTATTCTACTTTACAACTTTGTCGGAGACATTTTAATGTCTAAGAGTCCCTGAGTTAAACCACGGTCAGACGGCGAAATGGCCAGAAATGGCGAAATTATATCGGTTCCTTATTGACTATGAAACCCTAAAAAGGACTTTAAAAACCTTGTTTGTTTCATGTAACTCCAATTTATATCATCCAATTTAAATTGCCAACGGCTGCTGAGTAAGTAAAAATGCTCCATAATTAAATAACAATAACATGTCATCGTGTATTTTATACGCGTTATGTTGATGATTTTATGCCGAGGGATTTTTGGTAAACGGAATTGCGAGATGCGTCATTTTTACTGCAAATGATCAATTATGCGAAATGATGCTGGCCGTCGACCCACTCTGCTTTGCAAATCAACCTTTTAACGACACACTTATGTACCTATAGAGTGACCAATACCAAAGTTAGCAACTTAATTAAGTACCTATTGACATAAACTACAAAGTATGACTTCTTAATCGCTAAACGTTACTATCCTTATGCTTTTTAGGATTCCGTAGCCAAAATGGCAAAAAACGGAACCCTCATAGTTTCGTCATGTCCGTCCGTCCGTACGTCCGTATAACCCGTATTTTACTCAAAAACTAAGATGTATACATATTTAAGAAATTTAGATTATACGTGTCTTTAATATAAACCGCAACTTAGTTTCGTAGATAAATTACAAAAATAAATATATCTAGGACTCCATACATGTAAAAGAAGATTTGTTTTTAGCAAACATCAACGTGTGGCATATATTTCGACAGCCCCTTTCAAAATAATTTAAGGTTTACAAACATTTATTTAATTAAGTGTTTTTTTTCGGAAGTAATCGCTCCAAGAGTAGCATAAATTGTTTCAGCAAACATCAACGTGTTGTACAGAAAGTAGACGGTGCTTTTAAAAAAACGGTGTTTAAGCTTTTTCTTTGATTAGGTGAATGTTTTCGGTAAATAATTGCTCCGAATTGCTCCCCTCCACCTTTATCTTTAAAACCGTAAGCCGAAATAATACAAAAATTACTTAATTACGATTGTGCTATGAACAATTCCACTATCTATTCGATTACGCGAATGGAATCGCAGATACGAGTGTAAAGAGCTAGTCGCTATTTTACAATTATCCACACTACTTTTGTAAATTAGTGATACTAATATATTCCTAAAACATAGATAACGTGACGTAGAAACCCCGAAAGCTATCCGAAACACAAATAGGAATCCTAAAGTTAATTAAAATCTGAATGGTCCCTACTTCAGTTAATGTAAGGCGAGCTAGACGAACCCAGCAAAACGCTTTTGTGAGCAGAAGGCTAATTAGCTTTGACGGTTAAAATATTTACACATTCCGGCAAGAGCTAGAAAAAACAAGATTTAGAGATTTTTTTATGTCAGGTTTATAGTAAGCATGGTTCACGGCTAGTTCAAACGAACCGACTACTTTTTTTTTAATTTTACAAACCACTTTACTTAAACTCCTAAGCGACGTAATAACAAGTCCATATTTATTGGTACGTCATAAAGTTCATACATTGAGTACCATTGACCCGATTGTCGGGTCAATTGTTTTAAGCACATTTTTTCTACATAGCGGAAGAATACTGCTACAGCGTAGCACTCGTAGCATTGCTGGCACGAAATGTGTTCAATAAAGTTCATAAATTCAATTCCGGCCACAGACGTTAATTTATGACCCATTTCAAAAAAAGAATGCTTGATGTCGTCAATGACATTAGAGATGCCAAGTTATTTATTAGTTATAGGAAACTCAACCTTATTGCTGTTGAATGTCAAATTAATTTTGGACCTAAGGTGGGTCAGAAATTCAAGTCTTTAGCTGTTTTTTTTTAATTTAAATTAGTAGATAAATCGCTAGAGAGTTGCAGTCTTCGTGTGAAATTATAAGTCAATACAACATTAATCCAGTGAACCTATTATGGTCGTGTTTATTGATGTGGATTAACGTGGACAAACCATCTGTCTCTTTCTGACCAGTATGTAAGTTCAAAAGTGATACTTACACATCACACACTGCCGTAAAGGCAACCATAAAGGGCCCAACTAAATGCACTTGCGTCACGATTAGTGCTTGTGTGGTGTAGAATGTTGATTGATATAAATGGATATACTTTTATTCACATATCATGCCATGATATAAATTGAAACACGTTTAAAATTTAACATTATGACTTGTGCGATTGTTATGCGTACACAAACATATACATGCAGTGAGGCTAACCAAGTTGCTTAACGCTTACGTAAACGATTTTCGAAAACTGAAAAAATGTATGGAATTGCCGTAGGCGCTCGACGCGACTGTCTGGCAGCTTACGTCAACCCTTGTAACGAGGTTTAAGCATCTATGTGCTACACCTCGTTCATTTAAATTCGTTCTGGCATTATCTATCTGGCTATTTTTATTCTAAATTCTAAATTTGAATTCATTTAAATTCTACGTTCGCCTGCGCACGACGACGGGTTCAGTTGCTCACGAGCCCCCAAGCTAAGTATTAACAAGCTTTCAATCGTACTAACATTTTAAATCGAATCAAGTAAATAATCATATTACAACAGTGAAGTGAGAATTATATAAAGGATAACCTTTCATCTAAATAACTACTGCTTATGACACTAATTGTAAGTTATATCTAAGACCTTTCTCTTTGTCTTGTCTTAATTTTATTTTATTTATATACCTATTCTAAGTTTCCCCTTCTTTATTGTTCTCAGGTGCCTTATTTTATTTTATTAAACTAATTGAAGACTTAAATAAATAATCCTGCCCTGGACTTCTGGTGTTCTTTGTCTTATTACTTCCTGTTCCTGATTCTGTTCCGGTCCTCCCGTGACATCCTATAATTTTGAAATAACGATGCGCCTAAGTTTAGTTTTACAGCATAAGGCCGGAGCCCCACTACTGCGCACGGTCAAGCTACACACGTGGGTACAAAAACACTTTGTATGAAAATTTAGGTAGATACTTCCTCAGTAGACCACGAGCATGCTGCGCACGAAATGACGTCACTGATACACGCTTGGTCTGTTCTGAAGTGCCTGAAATGCACACGCTAGCGCGCGTGGCAGGCAACGCCCCACCGCGACCCATGCTGCCCGTGTGTTGCAGTGAAAAGGTGGCTTTAAGGGCGTCGCACCCCCCGCGCGAGCGTGGATGTGCGTGGCCCGCAGTGGGGAATGTAGACACACGCAGCTGACCAACGTAGCCACGTGGCCCACACGTTTTACGTGTGCGTGCATTGGTTACTGTGAACATGTTGACACACGTATCCAGACCAATGGACCCACGTGGGCGACGTGTATAGCGTGTTCGTGCGTAGCGTGCGCGGCATTGGGGCTCCGGCTTTATAATAATTAGAAGTGCAGCAAATATCTGACAGTTAAATTGTCGACTAACTCGTACTCTCTTTCATTTTCAGAAGCCCAGATTCCAGTGACTTTAACCAATCTTACAAACCAATTTAAGAAGAAACGATTGTTTGCTTTAATACTCGACTTATTCCTTATACTTACTTACTTAATTAACAAAAGACCTAGATTTTTCCTTTTTGCTTTTTCCAACTATGAGTCTAGAAGAAATTCAGACTAGCTAGTTTATTCAGGTCCCTGATTGATCACCTGATCGTAGATAATGAACTCCATTAGCTAGTCTGGCCTTGATCTAATGCCACTGGATCAGGTAACATTAAGTTACCAGTAATTACGTACTGTTCATTTATTCATTGGTATTTTTATGCCGGTTCTTAGGGATAAGTACGTTTTAACCGTATTCCAAAATAGGAGGATGTTCAACTTAATCGGGTTAGCACTATTTAACTTTTTTTTGTACCTATTTTACTCCGTTTTCATATTTGAAATATTATTTAATTTATTTCTTATTATCTTACTTGTTAATCTACTACTATTTATTATTCTTTAATTAAACACTGTCTCCTCGTTCGTGTATCACGTTGGCGCCACTGAAAACCAGCGTCGCGGTTTATGCTGTGACATAGTGCTGAGTGGTGTCAATTTCGACGTCACAGAAACACCCATGGCAACATTATCCTACAATTGCATTTTTTTCTTTCCTTCTTTATTGTTTTTGTGTTTATTTTTATGTTGCCATCCTTTTCTTATGATGTTTTTCTCTGTTTTGTTTTTATTTTTCTCTGTGCTCGTCGAATAAATGTTTCTATTTCTATTTCTATTTATAATAGTTGTAACAAAATTTTAAAAACCGATTAAGTGCGAGTCGGACTCGGGACCGAGGGTTCCAGGTTCCACCGCACGGTAGATATTATTAAGTATTTCGATTTGAACCTTAATGTCCTTACCAAATAAAAAAATATTAATGTCAATTCGAGCGTTGCCTTTACCTATAAAATACTATCGCGAGCCCAACTCACACTTGACCGGTTTTTATTGTTCAAAGCATTTTTTTATGGTTTGTAATACAATCATATCAAATTTGGCGCTTGCATGTTTCACTGTTTTTACGATACAATAAATATGAAAATACATTAAAAAACCTTTCTTGAATGGGGACCCCTATATTTTAAAACTGTCTTATATTATTATTTTGTTAGGAAATCCGCCAAAAATCCGCTATCTCTTAAAGTTCAAAAGATACCGCTCTTTCAAGTAGGGCAGACGGATGGACGGACGGAAAAAGTAGGCTTCGGGTACGAAAGTCTAAAATGGCACTTAAGAGGCCGTATACGAAATTTTGCCGATTTCGCTGATTTACGTGATTTTACAGACGTGATTTTACAGTTGAAATACTGTTTTCTACAAGTTTTAATGCACAACACGAAAGATAATGTCTAATTTTAACGAATGTATGAGCTACTTTTTTGTTTTTATTATTTTACTTTGATTAATTGACCTGACTAATTGAATTTTGCTGGAAGAGATTTAGAATGTCACATATTCATGAATCGTTTTGAAGCTTTAACGATATGAAAAATTTACAATGTATTGCTGTGAAAGTCGTCTAAAAAATATATGAATTAATTTTTACCACTTTCATATAAATTTTTCGAGTAACAAAAATAATAAACTTGGTTTTTTTTTAAGAAAACGGGCAAAAAATATTTTTGATTTCGGCTACCCAGAACTCTCGTTCATAAAATTAAAAAAAACAGAAATAAACTTTAGTTCAAAATCAATCAATTACCTAAAAAAAAATTTCAAAAAGTTCAAAAGAATTGGCAATAAATAATGTTTGTATAATACTCGACAAAAATAAAAAATTGGCTCATTTATTCGCAGCTCATTTATTCGATCATAACTAAAATGACAATGAATGTTGAGCATTAAAACTTATAGAAAAGCAGTATTTTAACTGTAAAATCACAAAAATAAGCAAAACCGGCAAAATTTCGTATACGGCCTCTTAATTAGCTAAACAGTTAATCGATTGTTATTGTTAGCATTTGTCAGGTACTAGATTTACAAATAATAAAAATAATATAAGACGAAACAAAAGATAGATCTCTAAATGCCCGAGGACTGAAGTCTATTGCGATGAATTTGAAACTACGAGTTGAATGTGTACTGGTATACTCGTACATAGCAACCTGTGTACGAGTTACGTCTTGAATCGGACTTACACTCGCTACATTTATAACTACGATGCACGCTAATAATAACGAAAATAGAATATTGCATCGAAAGTAGTATAATTTACTTGAAGGTTCCCCGCGTATTTTTTATTCAATCAGAATTGAAAAGTTAAAATCGTGGACCCCGATCACTGCGCTGGCATGGGTCCAACTCTTAATTAAAATCCAGTATGAAAATTTATAATGATACGACAAAGCCGAAGGGCTAGGAATAATTATTTTATTTGCTACGTTTGCTGTAAATCACGGGTACTTCGACATTTATTATTAAATTGCAAGTTTAATATTAAGTTTCTCCTATTTTACCCCACTATAGCCCCACTAAAGCCAAAAAAAGGAGTACCTGGAGTTTATGAGGATAAGTTTGTATGTTCCACTGTAGATCCTGACATATTGGACCGGTTTAAATAAATGGGGTTTCACGATTCGTAAAAACGTGAAAATGTAGTTTTTTTTATGAAATACATCAATTAGGATGCATAATAACAATAAAAAAATAAATTAATTATATTCGACCATAACAAGCAAACACACAATAACAAAAAAAACATAAGTATACAATAATTAAAAAAAAAAATGCTGGTGAAACGGTGCAGAACTATGCTACTCGTATTTAAGCCCTTTTTCAGTAGTCGCTTGTATATTGGAGTATTGATACTTGTAGCCAGTCGGGTTTTAGGTACTTTAATTTTAAATGATTTATTGACCTCGGTTCATGATTTTTTATATATTTTGTGGTATAATATTAATCTCAGTTCACGTGCGTTTTTGAAATGATATATCACTCTTGGTTTGTATTTTTTAATTAAAACAAAAAATATTATGTAAATCACAATAATAGCCAACACTTTCCTAAAGCGAGCTCGCTGTAAATATCACAGAATTCATAGGCATAGTGTATGAAAAATAAAGTAAGGAGGTACGTAAGAATCGAGGGACAGAATTATGATTCTCATATCAAATTCAAGTACACAATATTGGGTCCCTTTTATATGGAAATTAGGGACTGGGAGTCGATTTTTGAATCATACACAATATTGAAAATTAAGGCCTGCGGTGATTTTGTTTACGAATGGGCACTCATATTTGATATCATAGACCTGCGTCGCTATTACCTAACGTACTCGCAATCGCAATCGGCTTCAAAGCGGAACCATTGTTTTCATTTTGTATGCGACAAGCCTTCAATTTTCAAAATGAAAACGATTGTGATTGCGAGTGCGTTAGGCAATAGGCCCTCTGAGGAGTTTAGTCACCGGTAAGCTTTAGAAACACGAACTTAGATATCAGTTAAAAGTTAAAACAAGCCATTTTGGTGTGCTAATTGGATGAGTATCAAAAATCGTCCCCCTGTGGCCTGTTTATCAAAAGCTTGTAACATATAATACAAGTAGAAGTCTCTCTTTAATAGATATTGTTGTAAACAGACTTCTGCTTGTAATATAAGTTAATAAACGGGTGCCAGCATCGCTATTGTCTAACGCACTCGCAATCGCAATTGGTTTCAAAGTGGAACAATTGTTTTCATTATTTTTTTTGTATGCAGACAAGCCTTCGATTTTCAAAATGAAAACGATTGCGATTGCGAGTGCGTTAGGCAATAGCCCCTCGGCAGGCCATTCGCGTAACACACTCGCAATCACAATCGTTTTCATTTTGGAAATCGAGGTTGTCTGCATACAAAATGAAACCAATTGTTTTGTTTTGAAGCCGATTGCGACTGAGTTACGTGAAAGGCCTGCTGGTCTGGAATATGTATACGAATGTGCCTAAGACTCTAACAGGAATCGAACCGCCTCTTACTTTAAAGTCAAACAGTCAACACAGACAGGACCAATCGAAGAGACAGTTTTCCAGACAACCAAATTCCAAACAATGCAAACCAGTTCAATATGTAGTTTGTGGTTTTACTACTTATCCGACCATGTTACTCGTTACAAACGGGTGTCTAGATCCCGATCTTTATTTTGAAAAGAATTGAAAATAGATTGGACTGTAACTACGTTGTTACGTTTTAGCAAGCTACCTGGGGCTATATTCTACTCGATAAAGCTATATTGCCTTTGACATGTTATCGTATTGCTGTTAACTCGGCCGCCATTACATTCAAGTAAATAAAAAATACGTAACGTTGACAATACAATAACATGTCAAAAGTAACACGGTTTTATCAAGTAACAAGGAGGCTTTTTTGTAAGACTTATCAACTAGACTATTATAAGTATCTTTTAGACCAGTGATCCCCAAAGTGGTCTATATCGACCCCTAGGGGTCGACAACGACCTGCAAGTGGTCCATGTGAGCGGAAAAAAAAATGGGGGTCCATGAGAGGAAAATGTGGGTCCATGATAGGGATCCCATGTAAACAGGCCGTGACTTTAATTTTAGCTTTCCATTGATGGAATAATCCATATTCATACACTGATAGTAGGTGCCCACTTACTGACGTAATACATCCTTATAAATATATAAATATACACATATCAATCTATATAAATTATGTTTTAATTTTCTCGGCGTGTGTAAATTTTAATTGAAGCCTTTGTCAATTTTTAGCCGACTAGACCTCCAACGTTATCCTTGCAAAAATTCCGAAGATTCTTGCTTAGTTTCTAGTTTTGACAACGTAAATTAATATTTACCTACCTAATGGTAGGCAGGGGGTCCATCCAAAACCGAAAAAATTGCCAAGTGGTCTACGAGCCTAAAAAGTTTGGGGAACTCTGGTTTAGACCCTTTCTAAAAAGAAGCTAATTTTTCAACTTTACCTAGAGAACATTAAAAATCGGAACCGCTTTGTTTCATATAGGTAATAATGTTTAATCCGAATGTATTGTTATTCATAATCATCGCAAGGATTTTTGAAGTATCTAGCATGTAAATGGGGCTACGTTAGGTTAGGTTTGTTTTATTAAAACCCTGAAATAAAAACCGTTTCAGTAAAAAACACTTTATGACTTGCGATGATTATGAATAACAATACATTCGGACTACACATTTTTATATGAGCCAATATGGACCCATAAAAATCATGCCGGTCTGTTCACGTTTGCAAGGACTGGTTGATCAATTAATTACTCTAGGTACTGCTTTTGACGTAGAGACCTCGTCGTGTTGTTCTCATATTCATTATTTTTAGTTTAGGTTTATTGACCTTAGATTTGTAATAAGTTTATTTTTGGTAGTTTTAAGAATTTATTATTTATTACTTTATACTTTATTATTACTTAATGTCATTTACTTTTAAGTATTATGTTGTATGTTATTATGATTGAAAAAATGACCTTCTGCTGGAGTTTCTTGCGGCGCTTCTTCTCCGCAATGATGGTCTTGTCCGAAGCGCTGGTAGATTCACTCTATATTACCGACGTGTAAAAGAGCCCTCATGTGGCCTATTTGCTGAATAAATATTTTAAATTCTGATTTTTTTAAATTTTGTATTGAGCCCTTATAAACTATGATTCCACTCCCTCTTGGCGGCTTCTTAATGGTTGAAATCTCCCAGCGGACAGAATGACGGCCGGCAATCAGGGAGCGAACGAAGCTAATTCCACGGTAATTGCAACTCTTTCTGACGTCGGATGATACCGCGTAACAAGCTTGCAGCACTGAACGGGTTCGGCGTATTTATATTTTAAGAATATAATACAATTAAATTTAAATCATACCTTCTCTGTTATCAAATACCACCTACTTAATCTTAAACTTAACTTAATTGTTACTGGAAGAGCGGGGCCTCCTGCCTCGAGTATATTCCTATGCTTACTAAAGGGACCCGATCTTTGATTGTTTTCAATCGGGCCATCCGATCAAAGGGGCTATTGCCTAACGCACTCGCAATCGCAATCGTTTTCATTTTGAAAATCGAAGGCTTGTCTGCTTACAAAATGAAAACAATTGTTCCGCTTTGAAACCGATTGCGATTGCGAGTGCGTTAGGCAATAGCGACGCAGGTCCTAACAGAGACCATAAAAACATTTATACACAAACATATATTATACAGTGCCTCTATTCTACGCGGTAAATCAATAATTTATCTTGACACGTCGTATTGGTTTCAACTCGACCGCATTACTAGGGTAAATCGACAATAACTGGCCACTTAAGAAAATGACATTTAGTTACAAGCCATCAAATTTATTTTCTGACGGTGTTAGTAAAGGTACTTGGACAGTACTCCGGGTAATAATTAAGGATCTAGGTATTCCAGTTTAATTGCAAAAATATCAGCATATTTTTTGTTTTAAACTTATTATCGCAAAGTGGCCAGTTACCGGAGGGTGGCCAGTAATAGGCGATTTACCCTATCAAGTAATTGGGATAGACCAAAAAAAATAACTCACGGTTTTTAGATTCTAATTCGAAAGAATAGGTAATTTTAAGAGACTAATTTCATTAATTTTGTATTTGACTCAATAGTTTTGTTTTAATATCTTTATTTATATAGCAGACATTTTATGAAATACATGATTATTTTAAATTTAGGGTGGCATTTTCTAATAAATTACAACAATTAAATGGTATCTAATGATAAAAAGTGATTGTAATAGTGTATTAAAATATACTATTTCAAGCGGTTTTCGCCTAACCCGTAAGATACACTTAGGAGGGCTTCAAGCCAAAAACGAAAGTCAAACAAAAGTTTAATATACTTTTGTCGAAATATCCGAATTAGATAAATATTTCAAAAAGTTAATAATGCAGAACGGCTTTAAACCCCTATTCCTGGAAATGGTTTTGAAATTAAAGTACTTGCTAAAAATATGAACAATCCCAAATTAAGAGCTATCAAAACGTTGACGATACGATAACTCGTCAAAATCAATAAGGTTTTACCGTAAATCTCAGCCCAGAGGGCTTATTTTCTAACGCACTCGCAATCGCTATCGCTTTCATTTTGACAGTCCGAAGGCGAGTCTTCATACAAAATGAAAGCAATTGTTCCATTTTGAAGCCGATTGCGATTGCGAGTGCGTTAGGCAATAACGACCCAGCAGGCCTTTCGCGTAACAACACTCGCAATCACAATCGTTTTCATTTTGGAAATCGAAGGCTTGTCTGCATACAAAATGAAAACAATTGTTTTGTTTTGAAGCCGATCGCGATTGCGAGTGAGTTACGCGAAAGGCCTGCAGGTCAAAAACCTTGCCCTCCTGCAGCGGCAGTGGGGTAAATAAAAACCCGTAAAATTTGTATCATCTAAAGATTTTCACAAGAATTTTACCTACTTTTAAGTCAATAATTTAAGTAAGGTAAATATTTGCGAAACAACTCCTAAAAAACTTCGAGCTACTGTTTGTCGTCTTGACAGATTAGATTATGCTACCTTGTGTCACAACACATTCCCCATTTCTCTTAAACTTTCGTTAAATCTTATTTCCTTTTCTTATCATTGCCGCTCACAATTAACGCCGACGGATTAAAATGCATGAAAAATTTGTACCTACATTAAATAAATTGTAGATAACAGGTTTATGTCCACTCCAATCTGTGAACTTCAATAGTTATGCAAAGTACGAAAATTGATCAAACGGAAATAAACTGGTTTAAAACTTCGAAAAACCGATACACTTGCATAGCCTTTGCATTCGTTAAAACTGCCAGACTGACTGAAGTTTATTCATGACACGTTTTCGTGCGAAAGCAACATTTAACTTCACAGCGTGGGAATGAATTAAACAACTAATTCAATACTAAAAGTTTTAGAAAAACACACCATGTGTTTAAAAAAATGATTCCTTTAAAAATTTGTTCTAAATATAAATTCAAACTCATTAGACTTATAAAAAAGAAAGAATTATTATAATTTAGCTATATTTAAACTTTATTTTAAAATACTAAGCTTTACGCAATCCTCATTATGCAATGTGGTAAGTAAGGCTTTCTCTCATTAACTCTGAACCTACGTAAACCGAACAATGACGTCACAACCGCAACCATGGAGGAGAGCGGCGCGCGAATAAATGAAGCGCGAATGAATAGCGTAGGCTGCATGACGTCGTTGGATTGGCTTGTACAAACGCCGCTTGTAAAACACTTTAGGTGTACAGTCACCTGCAATAATATAATTTCCGACATTGGGCTTTAAAAGTTATTAGGGTCGACTTTTTTTTCTCATCCGGTGAAAAAAAAAGGTGTATTTTACCAATTTAGAATCTTTATACGAATATGATATCAAATACAAGTGCCCCACCTGCTCGTAAACGAGATCACCCGTTATGTAATTTTAATTGTAGGTATTCGTTAAATATTGATTTATTAAAAAATCAAAATTAATATAGGCATGTCAGACATTTTTGAGCGCCAGTTGTATAATACATTGTTACTGGTGACACTTCTCGTATTAATTTACTTTTGTATTCGGTACCTATTCCATGGTGAAAAGATATTCTGTCTATTAAAAAAATTAACTTTAAATATAGTTGTATGGTGGAATATATTATCGATTTATATAAGTGTTTTCATCTGCGGCCAGATCAATGTTAATACAGGCACGATTCATAGTCATAGGGATCATGGATTTAAACCCGGGTCACACCTCTAGCTTTCCCAAAACATACGAGTATGATAAACAAGCGTGTATACATAATATGGAAAACAGTTCTGTGTCTAAAGTGGGACTGCGCCCCTGTGGGAATTATATTCCACACTCCATCAAAAGGCAATCCCTTATTGAAACATTGACACATATAACTATATAATTATTGGTTTTTCAATATTTTCCTTGTAGCGGTATAGAAGAGCTTATTGAAAATGTCGAAGTAAAGTAAACCAAAATTGACAGAGCCCCAAGGATTTCTAATTTAGAAAAAAAAAACACATCTGAGGGCCTATTGCCTAACGCACTCGCAATCGCAATCGTTTTCATTTTGAAAATCGAAGGCTTGTCTGCATACAAAATGAAAACAATTGTTCCATTTTCAAGCCGTTTGTGATTGCGAGTGCGTTAGGCAATAGCAACACTGGTACCTACTACCTTTTTACTGCAAATGAGCGTATCAAATACAATACAATACGATGACGGAGCTAACCCACCTACTCCTAATTTCAACTTACCCACGAAGTCAATAAATTTACTCAAAATTTATACTCAGCATTTTTAGTATTTGTGTGTGACTGGACCAATTTGGAAAATTATTTCTTTGTTGTCAGGATCTGAGGAATCCTGGAGAAATTGAGGGAACTCTTCAAATATAAAAGGCATACCTATAACGATTTGGGTAATTGGAGTCGGTTAATCGTTTTTTAAACATTTCTGTTTCACAATAAGGACTTACGTGTTAGGCACGTTTCTCATAGCCTTGTGCCGGACGAACACGGCCACCAGAGTCCCATTGCCAACGACGCCGATGACGAAGATCAGTGCGAAGATGATCGGCACTATGTACGTCTCCGGCCGCTCATAGTACGGCTGGTAGGGCTCCGAACTGTTCATCAGCTCTTCGAGGCTTATATTGTATTCTTCCATGTTGCATGTTATCTGCAACAAGATAAATAAACATTGTACATAAAACCGGAATGGGTCGACAAAAAAAACTTCCATCTTTCTAAAATACAGAATATTTAACAATAACATTAAACTGAATTCATCAGTTTTGAGTTATTTTTCCGTATACACTTTGCAAATAACTTGTCAAAATCCTTACAGTTTAATAATCAAACAATTGTATGGTGACCAGTAAGGTTATTCGGAATAAATTTGAATAAACATACATACAGAGGAGTAGGCAGAGACTACTTGTTTCCACCTGCTACGATCCTGACAAGTTTCGCTTCTTCCACATTCATACATCGAGTCATGCATGCACGTAAGTTTCGGGTACTTAATTTTCGGGATTTGATTCGAAAAAGTACGCCTAGGGCACTTTCGCTCTGTATATCTCTTTCGTCAATCTTCTTTCATCCATCCTTTCCAAATGACCTAGGAACCTGGTGTCTCAAATGTCTTATTACATAAAGTAAACCCAGAGTAATAACAGTACTTGGATTGATATCGTTTTCACATTCTGTGGCATACCAAATATACTGACCGAGGGCAGAGAGAATGACAGTACCTAGTTGGTAGCTTATACCTTATACGATGTCCAATAAAGGTAAAGAAGTTTCTCAGTCAACTGTCTAACCGTATATTATCTCGCTGTACAAAAATAAAACACCAAAACAAAAGCTTACAATGGGACTAGGTGTAAAATGTTCCCAGCTATTTCTGATAATTTCGTGTCAGCTTTGAAAGCGTTTTCGTGTTGTCGACGGTGCAGGATAAAAGTAATTTACGCGATTACTTTATCGTAAAACTTGGATTTAAAATACATCCATTTTCGATCAAAAAATATTGATTTACTGACAGTTTTCCTAACGGAAATTGTGATGGAAATTTATGGGATTGCATAATATTGCTTCGTGCCGCATAGATAACCGAATCGAAATTTAAATTGAAAGAAGCATAAAAACGTATATAACTATATACCTACATAAATGCTGCAGAAAATAATCAGAAGGAGAGATTACCAAATTAGACAACCATAATACTTCAAGTTGTCAAGTTGTATGGTGGTTATCGATTGGGTTACCTACGCAGCACAAACCCATATTTTTGCACCCATGTTCTAAACTAAAGACAGACTTTGAATAGGGAATATTCATGGATTCTTTAAATCACATTTCTCAACATAATATGAAAATACAGTAAAAGAGATCACCAAAACTGAAATTTAAATTAAAATCGGTCAGGAAATACGGATGAAACAAGATTTTTTAAACTGGTAATTAGACAGCGATTAGACAGAGAGATGCATATCGGATCTCTATATCTCTACATGTGACGTCAGGTTGGCCATATAAATGTTGGCTATACATGGTTATGGCTAGGTATGGATAGTGATGGGCAGCTTGTAAGTTTCAAAAGTGAAACTTTCACTTAAATTTATGCAATAATGTGAAAGTTGCAAAATTGAAACTTTCACCTAAAATTTCATGCAATATTCTGAAAGTTACCAAAGTGAAATCGGTATATTTCGGAAAATTACTATAGTTTTGACATGTAACGTAAGAAACGGAAACTTTACATGAAAGTTAAATGAAATTTAGCTGTGTCAGAATCATTTCCATCTAATTATGTAACTTTCATACGCTGTAATATTCGCAGTTAAGGAAAGTTTTGAAATGTTTCAGAAATCGCCCATCACTAGGTATGGCTTGACCAGAAAAATGAAAAAACCGGCCATATTGGGGAAATTATATGAACTGTCATATCTATTGTTATTCACGAAACACAGATGAAAAAAGTAATAGAGGTTTTTTATTTTTCAGGTTAGTCTTTACTAAGCTCGATTTAGTAGAGTGAATGATGAACGAATGTATTACCCGGCAAAAAATATGTCTTAAATAACTTTGAATAACGCGTGGACCAAGGTTATGAGAAGAAATTTAGTTCGTCGTTAAAAAGTAACAACAAGCTTGCCTTTAGTTTTACTATCATTTGCCTCTAAGCTATTTTACTTACGTTTGCCATTATTTCACCAAGTGAAACAAATTAAACTGTGTTTTATAACGTGAACTGATTTAAATGTTTATTGGACTATCTTTACGGCCGACGCTGATAAAACGAGTTTCGTGTTGTCGTTTATTTTATGGCTTCCTAGAGTTGTAAAATGGATCGAAGCTCACTATCAAAAAAAAACAGTGTGCGGCAAAAAAAACACGCACCGACACTAACCATTAAACTGAAGTAAATATACGAAGCGGTCATATTAGTTTTAATTATCCGGCACCCGAGTGGGAGGATCTTGTGCAGGGTGGTGATTCTCTCAACAAGCAAAGGTGATCGTTCGCTCGAGTGAAGGTCCAAGCAGTTTAAGTAGTCCCGTCCGACCGAACAAAACACATTTTAGCGCGTGCATTGTCAATTAGGGAGCCTTATACGTTCGAGAAGTCATGCTGCCAAATTGAATACACGCGCTAAAGGTGTTTTGTTCGCTCTTCTATCGGGACTACTTAAACTCGCCGCTTGGACCTTCACTCGAGTGAACGATCACCTTTGCTTGTTGAGAGAATCACCACCCAGGGTCCGTCCGGGTCGCTTCCACCATCTCATCCGTTAACCCACCGCCAAGCAGCAGTATTCGCATTATTGTGTTCCGGTGTGGGGATAAGACAACCGGTATAGAGGCATTCCATCTTAGCCTTCAGGTCTGGCAACGGATTTCAGGTCTAATGATTGTAGTCTTGAAAATTCAAATGTCTAAGCGTCACAGATCCCGCTTAGCATCTGGTGGCCTGCGTGCTCGATAAAAAAAGAAGATAAAAGATCATTGGATAACAGATGTTTATTCGGCCGCACGGGCACTTTTCTACGTCAAAATCTACCAGCGCTTTCCTAGAGGAGACCACAGCTCAGAAGAAACGCCGCCGCAAGAAAGACAACCTTGTCTTCTCGATGCCATAAAAAACCGAGTTCTTAATATACGTATTTGTTTTTATACACGTGTGATAGCTATTTTCTTACGCATAGGTACGTCCTGAATGAGCTGAGCTTAAATAATTAGTGGGTTCAATAAATACAGAGCAGTCTGTAGATATTAATGATTGTAGTTAATGGTATATTTTAGTTTGCACCATCAATATTATTAAATTATCCTTAGGCCGGGATTACGCCTGTAAGTTACTACGTAAGTTCTGAAACAAAGCTATATGCAAGAGAGAGATGCAGATATTTGCCACTCACTCTTATCCATAGTTGAGTCTCAAAAGTTACGTAATAACTTACAGGTGTAATCCCGGCCTTATGAAATATCCTGTCATTCCTAACGAAACAGTCGTGGTTCCGCAATCAAAGTATTCGTATTGTTTTGTAATGTGATACATTCCTTTTAGAAATATAACTATAAGTAGATTGATTTTATTAGAAAATGCGTTTTTCTCGTAAAAATAATCAATTGGTTTTTTTTATTACGAAGAAAATAGGTTGTGGCGGGCTCTTTTCCGCAACTCGACTTAAGTATTTTGTACCTATTTTTGCGATACAATTTCATGATTTGCAATATTCTCTAACAGTTGCGAGCCTATCATGTTCGTGTCGTGTCGATGTAGATAAAAACTCTGTCACTTTCTGACCCGTTAGTAAGTGCGAGAGTAACGGATGCTTTACCCACCGCTATAAAGGCGACCATAATACGAGTCCAGGACTGAAAAAGACGTACAAATCAAAATTCATTAATGCAAAAAGCTAGTAGTTTTATAAAAGTTGTACAGACAGGGAAGATAGTAGCAATAAGCCAGTATCCAGCAGCATGCAATAGTAACTATTATCTATCTTTACTTTGTAAGTTTAACTGTTAAACTTACAAAGTAAAGATAGATACATAACTCAGCAGTGATCGGAATAGGTAGAGTATATTTACCTAAAGTTCGCAAAAGGACATAATATAGAGTGGTTATCATCGGGTGAAATATTAATTAATTTTTATTGAATTCCGGATATCCGGTATTTTTCTGTTACTAGGAAATGTAGTCGCAAGGAAATCTGCAGTTTATGTCTCTTTTCTAAGAAAGTTTAGGTAAATATGCTCCACCTATTAATGAGATACTTAAAAGAAATAAGTTACATGCCCCTTTCATCACAAACTAACATAATATATCCCATTACGTGAGTAAATATTAAATAGTAAATAGTAAATATTACGTATATTTAGCATTAAAAATACCGGAAATCCGGAATTCAATAAAGATTAACTAATATTTTATCCAGTTATAACCACTCTGTATTATGTCCTTTTGCAAACTTTAGGTAAATATACTCTACCTATTCCGATCACTGTAAATAAGTTAAATAAGTAGGTACGTAATTTACTTAGTGTGTGAGCGGTTGTTGCCTATTATTCTTATTATTACGCGCGTTTAACACCAAAAATGTTGTTTGATTTGTACCCAAGGAAGTAAATAAACGTACAAAAGCAAAATCCATGTCAAAGGTCGGTGATAAGAGCCGTATCATTGTCTACCCTTTTTCGTAAGGGCTGCCGTTATTTATCTTTGCGAAGCCGGAGCCGGGATGAGAGGAACTACGTGCTTATCAGAAAATATTTATGTGGAGTATTTTTTGGACAAATATGTGTTACTGGCTACTTTATTACGTATTTTATGTAATTTTACAAGAGTTATCTGTACTAATCTATACTAATATTATAAAGAGGAAAGATTTGTATTTTTGTGTGTGTGTATGTTTGTAACGAATAAACTCAAAAACTACTGGACCGATTTCAAAAATTCTTTCACCATTAGGATGCTACATTAACCCTGAGTAACATAGGCTATGTTTTACTTTTTTGCGCGTACGGAGTCGCGGGCAACAGCTAGTTAAATATTGACCGATTTGCGACGACACCAAAAATAAATCCGCGCGCGTTTTCTTATTTTACGTATTTGGATTGTTTTCCTTTTGACGCGAATATTAGCAAAATGATTATAATTATGTAGATAAGAATATACAGAAGCAAGATGAAAAGGACACCAACGTAGAATAAAGCTACAGCTCACATGTTCTACTCTTTTATGTTCACAATATATAAATAAATTCCAAGAAATACGTGATCGCACGAAACCAAGCAAGCTTAATTTGTCCTTTGACGCGCCTCGAAACGATGTCTCATATCACATTGTCCCATGACTGTAATTTTGCTGTCTGTTTTCTTACCGTAATAATAAGAATTAAATCTCTTTTTTCACTCTTAGTTGGATTATTAAACAAAGAGTGATTGATTATGTTTAACATCATATTTATTAGCTCGCTTTCTTGTCGGTCTATTTGTTATTTGGTGTCTTCAAATCTGTAATCGATTCGATCAAACCTACTTCCTGGGCCTCTATTCAACACGTTAAAACGTCGTTTTTGACCTTTTATCGTATTGTCAACGTTTTGATAGCTCTTATTTACTAGACAGTAATGGCGGCCGAGTTAAAAACAATGCCATAGCAGGTCAAAAATACGATTTGGATTTTACCGCCTAGAATAGAGGCGCTGATAGCACTAACAATGAAAATTCTAAAATATGTACTATTTGTTTCATTAATCAGTTTTGAAAACGAGATTAAAAAATATGAATCTTATTTGTTTTAAATAAATTTGCCTATATTATGTTTCCAACGAGTGATTAAAAAGCTACCCTAGAAAAAATGTACAACGCCATACTTTGAGCGGTTTATCGTTAACTCAACTTCAAACAAGACGTTTGATAATTCTACCGCTCGAAGGAGATATTCGGATCACGTCAGTTCCCGATAGGTATTATCAGTTCCAGTAATACTCGATTTGCAATGGCGGAACAGTCCTTATCTCTTCGTTCCCAGAATCGCTAATTTTGATTATACAGTTTATTTACACTACAGATTATCGCAGGCTATTTTTACCGTTATTATATAATGCAATAAAGGTGAGTTTATTGACAAGTTACTACCGTACTAATCTAACATAATGTGATGAAAATTATTACAGAACACACTCAAGGACTCCAACTACACAGGCGGGTCGCCTAAGGCCGGCTTTACACTGAAACTTACGACTTACGTAAGTAGGGACGCAGCTATCTGTTAGAATGAGAAAAAAATATTTCTATCTACTTCTAACTAATAAATGCGTCTCTACAGTACTTACGTAAGTCGTAAGTTTCACTGTAAAGGCCGCCTAAGCTCGAGGACGGATCTATTGAACAAGCGACTTAGATGAAAACCAGCATTATAATACTCGTAGTTCATAACATTCTAGATTAGCGCATAGAATACTTGTCTCTGTAGAAAATTAGATTGTTCTCATAGGAATAACGGTATATATAAGATCAACGACGGCAAAATTCAGATTTTTTTTATTTTTAAATCTATATTATCAATCTGTATACAATTTATAGTATAATTTGATTTGCATTTGTTCTGAGTCTTAAGTGTTTTCTATGTATTTAAGTATTTATTCCTTTGTATGAGTATGTTCATCGTTGTCTAGTACCCATAGAACAAGCTTAGAGCTTAGTTTGAGACTAGGTCAATTTAAGTGAGAGTGTCCTTTGTTTTTTTTATTATTAGATTTTAAATCATTAATTTAACTTTATTTTACAAATATACATAGTCTAAAACACATTATTTTTATTCCGCCTCTACAAAACCGCCAAACTTCGCTTTATAATAAAATTGTGAGAGCACGAAGCCAACACATTTCATTTAGAAATGAAGCCCCTCACTCATCATTAAGTTTCGTGCAAAGTTAATTGAACGACGAAATGGGATCATTTTGCGAACCGATCCAATTAAATGATATGGAAATATTATTGTAACATTATGATTTGTTGGTTTTGATTATTGCTGCTGGTCACTTCTTGTGTGATTTTTTTAATGTACCTAATCTATGATTTTACAATTACATTTACACCACATGGTAGAGGATTGAGTTTAAACACCAGAGATAGATCGAATACACAAATCAATTAAAATACAATAAAGTTCCTATTTTAATGGATATGGCCAATTAAGCGTTTCCTACGACTGAAATATATTAATGATTCATAATAGAATTTAAAAGTTGCACCTGGATTTGTGGTTGAATTTGAAATTTACATAAAATATATATTTTGGAAATATTTCTGATATTTAAACAAATGAATTCACTATTTTGCCTACCACTGCTGTAGTTCAACTTTACTGATCCTGCTGACAAGTCACTATACGTTACTTGTAGGCTTATTCAAAGTAACACAAAGTGGCCAATAACTTGCTCTTATTAACAGTACAAACGAGTTTCAGATGAAAAACTAACAAGTCTTAACAAAACTAGCTATCCCCAAGTTTGAGTTTGCTTAGGATGGCAGATAATCTGGAGGAAATCAACTTTCTACTCAGAAACGCCTCGTCAGGCACTTGTTCTTTTGACGGCGGGAAAACATCGGAGATTGAGTTAGTTCGCTCTAACATGATTTTTAACCTCTCCAGTATAAAGATCAGTTGATACTCGTATAGTTAACTATAGTCTTCTAAGTATTTATAGCTTTTTCTTTTTAAGTTTTTTTATTACGTCCCCTTCTTCATACTGCCAGTATAGCTGACAATGGGAACTTTTAAACTTTTAAATCCGTATATTGAGAGATGGATCGACCGAATTTTACCGACAAACAAATTAGTTGCTAAACGAATTAAATATCGTCTCACTTTAAAATAAATAGTGATTGATTCCCAAAAATATCAACCGTTAACCCTTTCAATTAAATTGTTAAAATACAATTAGTTTTCTCGCTAATGAACCAATCAAAATTCACTGGACTAAATTTGGAAAGTCGATCCTATCAATCGCCATCTTAGATTAATTGCAAACAGTGAGTAATCCATTTTGTTGAGTGATGGAGTGACTGAAGCACTCATAGTTCGTTTACTTTAGCACAGCTGATGTTTGGCAGTGAAGTCAGTTTTTGTTATAACGCGCAGACAATAACCAACAACAAAGTTACGCTTAAATTGTTTCCAAAACTTGTAATTTTTTTATTAATTAGCTAGTGGTTTGTAAAATTTAATATCGAATTTATTATGTGTGTATTCGTTTGCTTGCTTATAAATGGATAATCAGAACACCCGCTTTATATACATCGCTATTGTGTTTGATTTATGTATTATTACTATATTTTGTATTAGGTACAACGATCTTTATATAATATAAGTAAAACAATCCCGTCCTGCCGACTTTCCCTCTTTTTGTACGCTTAGGTAGATAAAGCTTAGGCTTAGGTGCTTAGGCTTTTAAATATGATTTAAATGCGGTTTTAATCAATAGATAGAATTATTCAAGAAGAAGGTTTTTATTTATAATAAAGTCTGGATTATGTACGGATGTTACAGAAAACTCACATAAACCGAAGCAAAGCGAGGGCGGGTAGCTAGTATGCAATAAAATATACAAAACGTATGTATTTTTAATGAACATAGATCGACACTGATGTATTCATGTTTCCAAAAAAAAAGTCGATAGCAAAAAATACGAATGCAGCTTAGCATCAAGTTAGCGCGGTGAATATTTTTAACGCTTTAAAGCCTTGTAAATATTCAGTGTGCTATCTTTATTCCAATCCTGTCTGCACTTTCATAGGAAAACTATTTCAGCTTGTTTGTTTATCTACGGACACTGGAAATAACTGAATAATATTCAAGTTTAATAATAGCCAAGATCGCTGCAAACGGTCCTAAATAAAGCATGCCTTATTTTTACAGTTTATATATTTATGTAAGGTATGCAGGTATTAACGACGACCCAACAAAAAGCTGCTATTACTGCTTATTACCGACCCATTACGTAGTGTAATTCAAAATTGTAACGTTATTGCAATTATTTTTAAACATCTACTGATTGGCATAGCGCATTTATCTATAAATCCTACTCGTATGGACAAACGTCAAAGTGTCAATTAGCATGATTCACACAAAGAGTACAAAGGCCAAAGGTCATAAGTGTCAATTTAACACATTGGATTTTATACTTAAGGAAGGCCCATCGGTATTCGACTTTGTATACGCGTTGCCGTAGTCAATTTCTGTACAAAGACAACGTAGCGATGTGTAAGTGGATCGGTTTCAATGTTGAAGAGGAAGACGCTAAAGTTGGATGTAGTTAACCCAGATAGGCGATACAAATAATAGAATATGATGAACTGTTAAGAGGTTTGAATGTTCAATCGGCGTTCATTAATGTATAGATTTTGTTTCAGGGCTTCGATATGATATTATGTGAGCTATTTTTATATTCAATGCCACTCACCTCAATTGATTTTTTTGGAGTAATTCTAGGGATCATTCCCTTGATTTATCAACACTTATTTAATCGAATGTCTCATTTCATCGAATTTCATTTCATGAAAAGCAAATATTTTCTGCTAAAAGCTTATTGTTTTTAGGTTATTTATCTTACGCATGGGTTACGTAGGTTAAGTTTGACCACCAAAAAATTATAACTCCTGCACGTGTTATTGCCTGTCGATGAAATGAAAATTCGGCGAAGTAATGTCAATGAAATGAGAAGATAAAAGTTAATATATAATAAGATAGATTTATTTACCATAAGTACATACAAATACAAGAAAAGTAAAAACAAATTAATCAAAAAGACATAAAACTGTATGCATATTATGTTAAAAAGGGACCCTCTCAGCATTGTGCAAACCGTGATGCTGGTATTCTGAGGGACCCTGATTAAAAATAACTTAAACTAAACAAACAAGTGACGCACAAACAATAGCGACACAAAAAAGATACTTGAAATCTAAAGAACCAGAATAATAGAAAAAAAAAATGAGTGTCGGTGATTCAAGGTTTAACCCGAAATTCAACCTAAAACTTTGCGATATGCTTTGCTTGGTTTGTGATATGTTCAAGTTAAATATACTCTAGTTTTATTTCAGCCAAAAGAAAAAAATCCCGTCGATCTAGCAGGACTATTATCAGCAGCATAACAGATAGGTACGTTCAAACGACAGCAGATGCGGGCTGTAAACAAATGTTTGTTTATTGACTGATGGATCAGGTAGCTTCAATCGGAACCAACATAAATATTTACGTATGCACTGAACTGCAAAAAATCTGCCTGACTGACTTCCTGATCAAATAAATTTTGCTAAAAAGAATTGCGCAAAGATCAACAATTCCTTGGTGCGATGTTAAATAATCTAATACAAATTGACCTACTCTAAAACCATGCTCTAGGTTTGTAATTATGGGTATCAGACCGCGATAAACAATTGAACTTATTACAGATAAGCTATGATTATTTTAGTAAACATCTGTACTATTAATGTTATGGGACACTATATCCCTCGTGTCAGAGTTCTAATAAAACCTATGTCGATAAATAAATAAATAAATAAATATCAGGTGACAATGTCACACCAATTGACCTAGTTCCAAACTAAGCTCTAGGCTTGTACTATCGGTACTAGACAACGATATAAATACTTATATGGAGAAATATATACTTGAATACATAGGAACATCCATGACTCAGAAACAAATATTCGTGCTCATCACACAAATATCTGCCCTTGCCGGGATTTGAACCCAGGAGCGCTAGCTTCGTAGGCAGGGTCACAACCAACTAGGCCACCGCGTCGTCGATGATCGAAGTTCCTGAATAGCAAACTGGGCGAAGATTGGAGTTTGAAAAACGAGGAGATTTTGGTTGTCCTTGGATGTGATACATGAAAAGTGAAAAAAGATTAAGAATTTAATCAACATTAACAATACCATCGATAATACGTAGAAAACATCAAAGACTTGGGAACATTATACTCGTGCTTATGCTCATCACACAATGTTTGTCGATGTTCCATCACCAACTATCAATGTGAACCATCATAGAACAATGTCATAATGCAGTATTTATAGTATTGGTATGTACTGGGGGTACTATCATCTCAAAAAAACAAGACTTTTCGACGAGTTCGAAAGTATTAACATCATGCAAACCTTTTTCAGGAATACGCCTTTGTTGCGCTAAAGAATGGCACCTCTGTGCTACTTATACCTACTAATCAGAATCCAGCGACCTTGGTTACGCCCTTTACTTAAATTTGAATAGCAGATTACTTATTTAATGTATAATATGGATCCCTTGTATATTTGAAAAAAAAAAGATATGTTGGTTTGTAATTTGGGTGCTGTTCTATCCCGATTTTCTCAAAAATTCTGTGATCTAACAGATGAAAGAAGCTTACCTTTAAAAAGGAATTTCGACTCCCTTTCGGGTCCAGCCGGTGAAATGATCGTGCAACTACTTATAAGTAAGACGGATATAAAAGTGGACCTTTTATAGAAATACATCTTTCTACTTTTAACTTAAAGCTCATCATTTTATATAACAAGAGAATTTGTAAACATTCATCCTACAATCAGCTACTGCAATGAAGGTTTTAACTGGTCTCACCTTCTTTTAAAAATAACATTAATTGCCTTTGTGATGAAAATAACCTGCGTCAAGATATTTTCATCACAGCATAATTATTATTGAGATAGGCTTACGCAAATTGACCTTATGCAAAACTCAACCAAAGGTTTAAGCTTGGTCTATGGGTACCATACTACGGTGAACATAATGGCCAATTTATTATATTTTTAAATACAATGTAGAATATTAGACTCAAAAACTTGCGCTCATCCGCATAAATATTTGCCCTACCGATAATCGAACCCGGGACTCCTAGCTTCGTTGATATGGTCACGAACCAACGAGGCTAACCACGTCGTCAGTACAGTTCATTTGTTTACGTTAATCAATACATAATCTTGTAAGTTTAAACTTAAAACTTCCGTGGCACTCAGACATGAAAGAATTACATGTCGAGCGATATTCGACATTATTTTAGTGAGTAACCTGAAGTGATCGCTTTATTAATACATATATCTTGTTTTTGTAGTCAATAAACACTACGATAACTTTTATAGAGTGCCAAAACCTGTGTGACTTTTCTTGGCAGCTGCAATTGCATAGTCATCCCGGAGGGAAATACCTTAGGGTTTGCTCCCTTACTTCGCTCCATATCCTAGACGCCGTCTTAGCAGATGTTCAGATCTTTTTTATTGCGCTGTGTCTAATCTCATCTAAGTTTGGGCCTAGTTTGTAGTTCTTTTTTTGTAACATAAAATGACATAAGCTACAAAATTGATACCTAAATATTAAATCTGCTGGCCCCCAAGACGCCGCTGTATTGGATTTCAGCGGCAGACCTAGTAATAAAATAGGACATCCTAGTCACGTGTTGTAACTTGAGGATTATGATAAGAGATTCTGGATAGCGAGACTGGACGTCTGTAAAACCTGTTTGATTATACTACATAGGTCATATACTTAGAGCTCTTTCATCAGAAATTTACTTGAACCGTGTTTTGGAAAACTGCAGTGCTTTTGTGTAAAATTATAAGAAACATGAAAATACTAGCTAGCATACTAGCTACGTGAACTAGCGGCTAAAAAGCCCTTCATGCGTTTTTTACTCGTAGAAAAAATTCTTTTGTAATGCGTATTCATTCACTAAATCGTGGTTGGCAGAAATACAGCCCACTTAAACTTCTAAACATAATAAATCCAACTAAGGCCAAACAATAGCATACTAAGAAGAAAAATTACACTTTTAAATATTAAACTCAAGTTTCATGCAAACTTAAAGTTTGATGGAGGTTTACGGGGGAAGTTTATAATTTGTTGCACAAACATGACCGCTTAACAGTAACTGAGGATAAACCATTATAATGAACACGAGTTAAACATGACGATCGCTGTCGCGGAACTAAAGAGTCAGCTAGCTGCCTGAATTGTATTTATAAGGTAAAATGTCGAAGAGGTTTCAAATGTTAATAATAAAACCACAAAAATAGGTTAAATAACTTTAACAAAAACAAGCTTTCAAAACCCGACTGTTGCTAACCAACTTTAAATCGTTATAAATCCTAAATGATCATTCAAAATGAAAAATGATGAAAGAAACCTAAAGATGACTTTTAAATCCCTATTCAATGATACCCCACTTGTCTTACTTGGTAGACTTTATTTTATTTTATTTGCTCAATACCCCGCCATATTGAATTTTTATTACTGTCATTACCCTCCTCCTAAGGCAGTCGAGTAAATAGCACATGTATATGGGATCCAATCAAAAAGCTTATTCTTTGCAATAATTTTAAAATTTTCATACATTGTAAAAAACGGGTGTATATATTGCTATAGGAGATTAAATAAATGCCAAAGAAAACTTCTATGTTGTAGTATCAATATTTAACGTAATAAATTTAAAACTATCTGCAGCACGGTAGTTGAATGTCAGAAAAAGCGTGAGTTGCAATAAATATTTATCCTTTTATCAAAGTCAGCACATCGTGCAGCGGTTTAAAATAGCTTTCACAAAAATAATATGAGACTGACGAACGCAGTTAATAAAATAAAAGTTATTCTCGAATAGAATATTTCCAATCCGCGAAGCACTCTGTGGAGTGCAATTATTCTAATTAAAATTTAATGAATGACAGAAAATGTGGAGATTATTGGTCGTTAGCAGCAGGCAGGTCGTTAGAAGTTTACGGTTCATATTTACTGGCTTTATGGTTTATGGTTTCGGCAATCAAACTGAAAAGTTACTTCACATTGATGACTGCGTTCATGAAAACGAGAAAGCCACCTTAAAAATCACGGGGTCTGATGATTGTGGTGATCATCGGAGGACGGGTTGTATCCAGCAAGACGTTTTGGTTGACATGACTGTGATGATGATGTCCTCCAAAGTACACAGTACAGTCTGTGAGCACTTAGAAGGTGCTTCGGATTTGTACTTTTCTCTCACTAACTCTTAATAAGAGCGTATGAGTACGAGCTATTGAGAGACAAACAAACACCGAAGCATCTTTTAAGAGCTGTCGCACTGTACTTTGACTTATTAATATTTGCGTAAGCCCAGGCCAAATAGCCTGAACGCTACAAAATATTAATAATAATAACAATGTGTCGTCAACATCCCGCATGAAGAGAACCTCGTGAAGGCCGAGAAGGACAAGCTCAGCAAGTACCTTGACTTGGCTCACGAGGTGACCGCCATGTGGGATGTTGACTCGACGATCATTGTCCCGATAGTTGTTTCGGCAAACGGTCTTATAGCGAAGCATCTCGACCAACACCTCAAGAGTCTCTCGCTAGATTGCTGGATCAAGGGCCAGATACAGAAGGCAGTACTCCTCGACACGGCACGCATTGTGAGGAGGTTCCTGTCTCTGTAGCCCTAACCACCGGTAGTTTGAGCCCTGCCCCACTGCCGGCGGCACTCGTAGGTTAGGTTTTTTATGTGTATTTTTTGTATTAGTATTGTTATTTTACATTTATATTTGAATATTTGTTATAAAACCCTAATTTACAGAAAAATAAATAAATATCTTAGAATAACGAAGTGAATTTAAACTGTGTTTGAAAGATTTTGGTTCAAAAATTTAAAATTATTATTAAATTTTAAATTATATGTTATTATAAATAATATCCATATTATCTTAAATGACCACTGTCTTTATTATATCCATCGCTGATAACTGCCGGTGCCTTGCTGCTAACTTTGAAACCAGCATGCTTTGTGAGATATACATCGTGAGTATCGTGACATGTCTTTTTAAAACTTAATACGGTACCCTTTACCGGGGTACGCCTTTCCATACTGACTTTTTTTTTAGCGGTACGGAATCAATGTTTTCTTCTCAGGTTTATTTATTTTCTATGTAAGTCATTTATGCGTGTACTGTTGATTTAATTATTATTTGATTTTATTTCCTTCTCCTCTTGGGAAGCGCTTGTAGATTTTAGACATATATAAGTACCCGTGCTGCAAACATCTTTTATATTTTTCCCTTTTTTATGTTTAGATGCCTAATTTCAAGTTTGCACTTATTTATCAAAGCAAAATGACATTAAATTAATTTGCACAATTGGTCAAAATCAATCCCAGATATTTAGGATATCTGAGAAAACGGGATTGATTTTTTACCACAGCAAAAAATACCTGAAAAAAGTTAGTATGCAAAGGCCTTGCCTAACTTGTCGTCTTAACCTCGTATGTTATTTATTTTTTTCTCTCTCTAACGAGAACAGAAAAAAATGTCTCTTCAAATGCTCTTCTGATATTTCGTTTTGCAGGTAAAACTGCCACTTGGAATCAAAAGCAAAATTCAAAATCTAAATATATTTGTTAAATTTGCATTTCATATAAATATTAATTGTTAACTTTTGTTTAATCTTTATATTTTGTGAATAATGGCGTCATACGGTATTATGTAATCCAAAATGGCTACAAAGTTTTCAGTTTACCAACAATAAACCGACGTTTATTTTGTCCTTCGTATATCGTACATTAAAAACCGTTATCAATGGTTTAAAACGTATAAACTTTCGTTTTAATTGTTGTAATCCATAAAACATAATATACTTATAGAAAATAATCGTAATTAGAAACAAAATATCCTTCTTATCAATGAACGCCAAAGTTACTATGCTAATAGGTAAAGGTACTACTACTCGTAGCACGTGTTATTTATTTTATTACCATTTAATTTTTCTACAACCTACACTGAAAATAATAATTGGTCGCTTGTAACAAGATTGTGATTGTTGTGCATAAGCGTCTTGATCCCATACGAGCCTAACAAGACGATAGATACATCAACTAAGACGTTAGATACATCAACTAAGATGTTAGTTGAATCACTAAAGAAATTGCTGTCGTTAACTATCAGCTTTGGTTGATATAATTAATATCTTAACTATTTTAATAATTTTTTGTCAACTAAGTGAAAATCTCGCTTTGTTGGCTCTCATTTTTTTGAGTGTATATAATTTGACATTGATATTGTCGGTTACCTATTGATATTCCAAATTAACGTTCCCCAACTGTTTTATAATATAGGTATACAAATATAAACTCAAGCACGAAAAATATCCAAGACTCAACCGCAAATGTTCGCTGTTATCAAACAATTATTTGTCCCCACTTGAGATCTAACCCGGGACCGGTAACTTCTTAGCAGAGTCACTGCCAACTAAGCTATCCGCGTCGTAGTAATTATAACTTTTAATTAATTTAACCAAAAGCAACAAATTCATCTAAAAACATCCCTCATTAATTTCCTACAACATTGAACATCTCAAATGACACTTGCAAATCTCGACTTCCAATTAATTTAATTTTAAATTAAACAAACAAAGTTACAATTATATTCCCAATTTAAACTAAGTTAAATGCAAATAGCTACGTGACGAAGTTAGGATTTCCGTGATGAAAATTAATTAAAGAACCGGAAGATGTCCGGATACCAAAGTGTTTCCGGAAGTTGTTTAGCCACGTCATGTTTCTAATAATATTAGGATTGGGTGTATTTGTTTATTGTGGTGTGGCAAATATGTATAATTGAAAAAAAAAATGAAAAGTATAATTTATTGTTGAGTTTCGTTTATTCTCCTCTTTGGAAGCGTTGGGAATTTTTTGACGAGTCAAAGTGCCCGCAGTTATTACGCAGAGTAAAAAGCCAACGCCTAAAAAAATAAGTACAGAAGTTTAATTAAATATTGATAGGAATATGCTAACAATTTAAAACAGCTGTCCAGGGCCCGTAGTATGGTCGCCTTTGTTACGATCGATAATGCTTCTGTCACTCTCACGCTTACTGAACTGCGTCGCTATTGCCTATCGCACTCGCAATCGCAATCGGTTTCAAAGCGGAACAATTTTTTTCATTTTATATGCAGACAAGCCTTCGATTTTCAAAATGAAAACGATGGCGATTGCGGGTGCGTTAGGCACTATTGCCTAACGCACCCGCAATCGCCATCGTTCGTTCAAAAATATCTGTCACTTTCTGACCTGAGGGCATAGGCCCGAATAGGGTCAGAAAGTGACAGATATTTTATCCACAGGATTAAGGCCCGCAGGGGTGTGCAGTAAAGTCACAAACAGTAGGCAAAACTAGTAAGATTGTTTGCCCGATACGATCAAACTAGAACTAACTATGTATTTTAGTATATTGTCACAACTATTAATATTCTAATTTCAAACCACTCTCACTTTAATACGTTACTGCGATAGGGTACTAAAAAGTATAGCTACTTCGGAGTTCGACTGTACACCTTAACCCAATAGGTCCATGCCATTTAACTCACTGTATTACCTTTCTGACTTACATACTTTAAGACTTAATAGACTGATGGACGGTAGCTACCAAACCCACACTCGTCGTGCACATAATGAGAACTTGATTAGATTGGTCGTAGGTATGCGGATGGTACTTAAAGGATGCCCGTAATACTCAAAACCCTGTATTAGATGAACCTTTTAGAATAATTTGAAATTAACACCGTTTATTGAGAACACAATCATCAAAGGACTCCGTATTGCCCGCCGTACAGCCGTGCTCCAGACGGCTCGCCATTGTTCACTAAGAAGTTAGTTAAGTTACGTAATTGTACTGCGCTGTATCCGTCATCTCAGAAATTCATCGATGCCTACTAAAACTATAAAACGGGACTTAATCGCGTAATAAATAAATAAATAAATATCAAGGGACAATCTCACACTAATTGCCCTAGTCCCTAACTAAGCTCTAGGCTTGTACTATTTTATTTATTTATTTATAATACATTTTACAGGGCATTACAGTATTCCATTGCGCCGAGAAAACCAGATCGATGCTATACATAATAGTTGCAAATGTAGAACAGAATAACAAACAAAAATAAACTTAGATCAGTACACTCGAATGCCTATCATCCATCTTCTCACAAAATCTCAAACATTCTCGGCACACAGCATTCCATCTCCAATCAAACAAGTCGCATTCGGGTGCCGATGCCAGGAGCGCGTTAAGGAGCGTCAGCGCGCGGAGTAGCGGCGCACTCTTACGCGCCACGGTGCGCGCCGCCGGGACCGCCAGCAGCGGCCGCGGCTTAGGGCGAAGACATATAGTGGGAACTTGCGGCACGTACAGCCTCACAACCCGCCCCACTAGCTCGGGACAATCGGACTCACCGCGCAAAATGCCACAAATAGTTTTCAGTAACTTGTTGTTACGCCTTACCTCAAGAGAATTAAACCCAAGAGTCCCGAGTAAAAACTTCGAAGGATATAAGTATGGGTAACACCCATAGGCTTTTTTATACATAAACCTAAGAAAGGCTTTCTGTATCTTCTCGAGAAGTAAGGCTTAAGTAGACTCGTGTGGATTCCATATGATGGACGACGCTTCCAGTTTACTACGAACAAGAGCGTAAAATAAAACTTTAATAGCTCCAAGGTCATGAAAGTCTCTAACATTGCGAAGTACGAATCCTAACCGTTTAAAACAACTGCTAACAAGAGTTCTGATGTGATCATGGTAGGTAAGGCGTGTGTCGAACACGACTCCGAGATCCTTCACCGAAGAAACGCGGCTAAATGTACAAACAAAGCACTTATCTGTATTAAATAATAGTTTGTTTTGAATGCTCCAGTCAAAAACCGAATCAATATCCTCCTGCAATGTGTCGCAGTCCGCCTGATGCTCAACACCATAAACCAGCTTGAGATCGTCAGCGTACAACAGACACCTTGCATGGTTGACAGCTGGTTCTAGGTCATTAACCAATAGTCCAAACAATAAGGGGCCCAATATGGATCCTTGGCTGACACCTGACCGCGTATGATATGGATTCGACACGAAGTATCCATGCCGTACATACTGCTGACGATCACGCAGATAACTTGCAAGCAACTTAAGAAGCCTAGGAGAGAAACCTACGTCATTGAGCTTATCCAACAGGATGTCGTTGTCTATGGGTACTAGACTACGATATAAATGCTTATATAGAAAAATATATACTTAAACACATAGAAAGCATCCAAGACTCAGCAACAAATACTCGTGCTCATTACACAAGTATCTGCCCTTACCGGGATTTGAACCCAGGACCGCTAGCTTCGTAGGCAGGGTCACTACCAACTAGGCCAGCGCGTCGTAAAATAAACATTTACCTCGACGTTTCGACTGTTTTACAACACCCGTGATCACGAGAAGACTGAAGTGGGTGTTCGTCTGCTTGTCATGGGAGTTTTTCGACCTACCCGCACTTGGTCTTGTTTTTCTTTATTCGGAATGTCATCATAACTTGACATCACAACACAGCAATCCGACCACCGTTTGGTCCTGACTTCCAGTAAATGGTCGGCAATGGCGGATTTATATTGACCTGGCGGTTTTTAACGATGCCATGTTTCAAAACACCGAACCTTATTGCTATTTTTATTCTAGATATTTGTTTAATTAGTCATAGGTTTGGTTTTTTACCCTAAATATTTAAGTATCAATAAATTATGATGACATTATCTTTCTTCTTTTTAATGTATGGAAATTGCAAACTATCCCATTTTATGATGGATTGTCAACCGTTAAGACTAAATTAGATGCCTCTCTGTTTGCTTGTCATAATAATGGCAGTCTTTCCTTTTGGTAGTAAGTAGGTACTGTTGTTTTGCGGTGGACTAGAAAAAAAGAAAGTCTTATTGTCACACATTTGGATACAGTTAAAGCAGGTTAAGAGGGTGGTGGGATCCGGAAGAACCCTGCGTAAGAGCGTAAACTCTTACCACATGCAAAGAAATATTTTTTTTATAACGAAACTTTTCTGGTGCTCATTAATATGCCATACGCCTTAATTTTACCCGAAGCAAAGTCGGGGGCTACAGTTAGCTATAACGGGAAGATTAATGTTCCGCAGCTTTTCCCAACAAATTAAGCGTTAAAAACAAATTTGCTGTGGCTTTTGCGATTTCCCGCTAACAGTGATGGATGCCAGAGTTTAAATGTTTTCGAATGTAAGACAATAATTTAGGTATCGGTCATTTTTTTCTCCAAACAATGCAGCGATGTGAATTTCTTTTTTACCATGTCTATAAATTAATTTAGACTAAATAAAACTTTTTATGAATATTAAAACTACATCCCAGCCACTAGCATATTTAAAACAGAATCAAGAAACTACCAATCTACTAAGTATACTATTAATTTGCCATCATCATTAGTGGCATTACCTAAGGTACAAGATTAAGTGATGATTCTGAAAAAGATACTTCTTTTATTTTGCAATCTGAGTGTAATACTCGTACCTGACTAACCTTTATAAAAATAAGAAAATTGGATTGTGTATTTCGTAAATTAAATACAGGGCGACTTAAATTACTTAACATAGCCGACGGCTTCTAGGGTAAGGTCACAGGAAAATGACCCAGTGTATGTGGTTATTACTTTTACATACTTTTAGCTACTACCTTTATACCTACTTGCTTGTTTGTGGCTTCACAAAGTATTTTTTATCCTGTTGATGGAGATAAAATTTCATATTTTATATTCCTCAGTCAAGGAGCTAAGAGATCTTTATAAGCGATGATATAAAAACCAAAGCAGTCTGTAAATATTTGGTACACGTGATTGAAAAACAGTTTACTTTGACATAAATACTAAAATGTATGTAAGGGTACATCGAAATGAGGTACTAAGTAAGTAGGTACTTCAACGCTGTGATAACGACGCGGATTACTTGCCGGAGGCCGTGCCTTTGACGTGCGCATTGAAATTTTATTCAGGGATAAGTAAAGTAGCTAGCATTATCCTTGTAAGGCCCACCATACTGCAAACAGGGAGTATTTTGTCAGTGGGACTTTGACCCTAACATCAAGACAATAAAGTTCAATTACGATTGACCGATAATGCCATTTTCAGTTTATGAACATAGGAAAATTAACCTTATTCTTATAGCAACACAGTTCAAATTACATTGCCTTGATTATGTACATCCTATTGCACACTGGGCCTTACGAGGTTAAAATGGTGAAAGAATTTTTGAAATCGGTCTTGTAATTTTTGAGTTTATTCATTAGTAATGAATAAACTCAAATATGTTTGTAATGAATCATTACAAACATACAAAAATACAAATCTTTCCTCTTTATAATATTTTACAATTTCCTATATCTATCAAGCGCAATAATTATCAATAGTCATTTAAGAATATACTTCTACAGTAGCAGTAGGAGACTACTGCAGTGTATTAGATGTTATTATGGAACCTTAACGCTACCGCAATTCAGCAGTTTGTAAAGAAATTCGTATCTTGCTAGAATAAGCACAAGTTTTGCGACAAAAAGGTAACATTGTTAGACATAACAAACTTATTCCGTGCGCTGGGAAAAATAAAGCTTATGCGTCACTTCGTACCATCTTCATATTTAATGTTAGATGACAGCGACATTGATACCCAGTTTTGTAAGTTTGTGGTTGTTGTTGCGTGACCAAAAAGTTGTATCATTAACAATATTTAAAAAGTTTGATGTGATATAACTTCATTGTCAAACTTGTTAGCGTTACTTCGACGGCATTGTGGTCAGAAATGAAAAGATTTAAATTCTTGTAATTTTGTCATGTAGGTACCCAGTATTGACGTTATTTTTACAAGGGTTACAATACTGGATTTTTTCAATCTTTTCATCAATGCAGACAAACACATGACCGTCTTTATTAACGTAGGTCGCCTGATAGCACAACTTAAATAACTTTAACGTTGTCGTCACAGTTGTCGTTACAGTATAATATAAAAGTACTTTTACAAACTTGAAATCGGTTGAAACTTTTCTATGTGTACCTTGTTTTAATGATAAACTTCTCTTAATTTCTATAGGTACTTGGTCTCGTAAAATCTTCATCTTTTAATTTCAGGCATTGACGCCTTCTATACTTCGAAAGACTAAAGTCAACAAAACATCTATTTAGTTTTAAAGTATCATAAAACGATATAATAGAAAGAAAACAGAGAACGATGGTATGAAATTTCAATTTGGTAGTAGAAACAGATTCAATTCTGCAAAGAGATTGCGTTTCGATCGTCAGGAATATTAAATTTAATTTGATATCAGAGGTCGGACAATACACCGGAAAGTTTAAGAGGCTTCGTCAAAATATGCCTAACGAGATATTCCGAGATTTTGGTCACTTAATTTTAAAGTACGATTCTTGAACTTTTCAATATTATGTAAACCTAGTACAAGATTGGCAAATGTCTGATTTACTTGCTTAAAAATAAATGCGAGTATTGTTTTTGTTAACATTGCGGATAATTTGTAGTTATGGTTTGATAACTAGGCTTAAATCTCTAACATAATTATAAATTTGATGCAATTTATATCTTAAGACTTTTTTTGTCAGCATACCTTCCGAGTATGAAAAAGCAAGCGATTACTACTTTCGTGGATCTTAAGTAGGGTCTTGGTGACATAATTGGTAATGCGCCTGCATCGGCCCGGAGAGCCAGAGGAGATGCATTCGCTTTAATATAATCTTAAAAGACGGCAACCAATGAAATAAAAGGGAAGTTGTTGTCTCAGTTGCTTTCACTGAAAACTACGGTAAAGATTCTAGTAAGTTCTACCGAAACACTATAATATAAGTAAATAATTTTTCTCTAAACACATCTGTCATGGTTGGTCACCATTATTTTGCATTGCTGGCCTACGGGAATAATTAGCACGAGTTTAATACTCACTAAACGTTAAGAAAAGTAGGTAATAACTTTTTATTTAAAGATTTTTCGTTTTATTCTGCCTGATGAAAATGCAAATTTATATCTCACATGGCAGCTTTAACAGCCGACAAATCACTATAATACCACTTCCTGTGGTTATTAGGTCCTTGAGTACGTAATATTTTGTTTCTCCACATTTTCAACTGACTTCAAATCAAAATGGATCGTTTTTTGCCAGTTATGATCATTATTTTATTATTTCTGGAATTTCTTAAGTCTCTACTCTCTACTCTCTTCATACCTAACCTTTTTATTGACCTCGTCTGAGAAAAAATCCTTTTAAGGACAATAATAAAATTTGCAATATATCTACTGACCACTTACAAGTGATACTTTTTATATTTTTTATTTAAATGTTTTTGTCTGAATAGGAGAAATTAAAACAAGTGAAATATATTTTTTTCCACGGTAATTCTAGCTGATTAACGATTTGGCCGTATTCAATATTAATTATCATTTTACCTAATAGTGTTTTCAATTCAAGACGTCGGCCCCACTTCTTCAATTTTCATAGTTTGACGCAACCTATTTTTTGCCTTGTAACTTTAATTTGACTGGTGGGGCGCGACATCGTGTATTGAAACTGTATAGGAAGGGTTGTGGGAAATCGAAGTTATCGAAGTTACCTATAATGCTTTCTTAGTTTCTAATAATAAATCAAATTAGGTCATGTTCTTTAATGTATTTCTATCAAAACAATTGTTGGATATGTGCCAAATGATTTAACTCGTCAGAAAAATATCTTACTATTTCAGCTTTACATAATATTCTGTCGCCACGTTTGAAATCTATGTTTCTTAATAATAAGTCTATTAAAATTCAGATAACTTTAAATAATAAACAAAGACATTTAGATAATATTATTGAGAAACATACATGCAACACGCAGGAAAAAGGATATCACAACACGTTCGATGTTTTTCTGCTTCCAATATTTGAAAAGAAATTGGAAGCCATAACGTTCCCATGAGCATGAGTTATGTATGTTCCCGTCTCATAAAACCCAAAGCAACAGTTTAAATGAAAAATCTCCCGCCGAATGAAAAGGTACTCTAACATACTTAGACGAATACACTTCGTAATCATTTCTATCATAAGAAGAATTTTTATCGTGCCTTTATGGAGTCGTGACGTCACAGTAAAATGATGATTACGTCATAAAGAGGCAGTTTTTGGCTTTATGCGCCAACAGAGAGTTAATGAGTTTTTTGCTCGTTAAACTTTATGCGAGTGTGAACTTGGCAATATGCAATTTTGTGATTGAGACAGTTAGTTAAGGAGGCCTAGACAAGATTCATTGCGCTAACGTTGTTGATTTTCGAAAAATGTCGAAATGCATTGGATAATCTGCCGACGCGATAGTTAGGGCCGAGTTCACCAACCAATTAAACAGATGGTTAAGTGTTAATCAGCTGTTAGTCAATACATTTGACAACCGTTAAACCGCTAACCGTCCGTTTAATTATTGGTGAACAACGCCGTAACTATCGCGTCGGCAGATTGTTTGATCAGAAGTAACTCAACTAATTGTTAAAATTCCAAAAAGGAATAGAAAATTAGACAAATTTCCTTGAGATTTAAAACATTAGTAACGTTTTTTGACCATTAGTTAGTTTAAATACCGATGAAACAACAGGCCATTAGTCAGCTCACGTCAATCAAATACATTTTGTCAGTTTTAGTAATTCGCTAAGTCACATTAGCATTAGGGTGGGTTTACACCAAGCGAACGAACAAGAATTCTATGGCACTATCGCTTATGTTTTCTTAGCAAAAATGAAGACAAAAGATGTTCTAGAGCATTCGCTCGTTTGGTCTAAACCCACCCTTATGCTTTTTATCTAGGCCCCCTGATATGGTTCATGTAACTGCATGTCGTCTAGGTGCATCTAACGAACATAGTTGGAAAAGCGATAACTTTTTTTGAAGTCCAAAACAGTTTGCAATAAAAAAACGCATCTTTTAATTGAAAAAGTGTGCCATAAAAATTTCAGTACTCATTATCTCTTAAGTTACATTATTCTATACTATTATTTAAATATAAAGCTCACAGCTCATTAACGCTCAGTACCGAATCGTCTATGTAGCAAAATGTTCAGCGACGCCAATTGACTACGAAACGAAATGACAGACGTCCTATTAGCATTTTGCCCCATTAGCATAACATCCGTAACGCAGAACATCAAAATAGCCATTAGTCCGTGTAGCGTGTAAAAAAGCAAGTCGTCAAATCTTATTGAAATCAGTTAGCCGGAGTATCAGAATGACCAAAAAGCAAAGTATCCAAAAATCAAACAAAGTCAATTGTTGTCATTATTAACAATGATATTTTATATTAAGATACGTCATCAGCGTGCAAAAGCGTTCCTCAAAAAGTAAGGCAAATTGCCTTACTATCGTTCAGTCGCGCCGCGGCCGCTGACACGCACGCGTCGAAGTCAATAAAGTTTTATTACCGAAAAGTAACAGATATATTTCATAAAAAATGCCGTCTTGTGTTTTTCGAGGCTGCCGAAATTATACTGTAACTATAAAATGATGAAAGGATGTCTCATTTCATTTCTAAGTACCGTAAATATTTTTTACATTTTTAGTTTACATCGCTATACTTTGTTTAATTTGCACTAGCGGCGTCACTGTCACCTGTGAAAGATGAGATACACAATTAGATATCGCATGAGTGCGATAAAGACGGGTATGGCAGCCGGCACCGGTATCTAGGCACGCCGCGTCATTCGGGTACGCAATTTGAAATAACTATTTATCTCTTTCTAACAATAGCGTTCCCTGCGGATTGCCGTCTTTGTCTGTAGAAATATGGCAACGTAGCAACTGTCAGTAATTGGCGACGGGTTTTTAATACGTTTAGTATGAGCATAACGTATCTAAATATCAAATATTAAATTAATTAAAAAAATATTATTAAATTAATTAAAAAAATTAAAAGATAAAAGGTATTCGTGTTGCAAGTGGCCGCTTATATTATTATTATCAAGTTAGGATTTACTTATTAAACTTAATTTCTTTACATCGTGATATATTATGTGACATTATACATTTTGAACGTTTTTCGATTTTAGCGTTCAGCTTTGTGGTCGACATTAAGACGTAATACGTATTGGACGATTTAAACATTTTACATTTTACTTATACTTAGACTTGTTGCTAGCTTGCCGTGTCCCTTCATGGATGTTATGCGAATTGGGTATTTTACGATTAAGACATCTTCACACAATGGACATATTTACATTATTGGACTTGTGCTTGTTAGACCATCTGAAGTCGTGGTCATTTTTATTCATAGACGATTCGGTACTGAGCGCTCATTAGAACCACCCGGCACCCGACCCGCACCGCTTCGCCTCGAGCGGTTAGTATTCTTTATATGCTTTGTGTGGGCATGCGCTCACTACATCAACTACGTATCGTAGAACCATCCGGCCTAGCGTAGTTGATGTAGTGAGCGCATGCCCATACAAATCCATATGAAGAAGAATAGGGTATCCTCCCTTTTGGCCGAAAAACGTTTGGTCGAATGTATTGTTTTCATTTACAGTTACAGAAATAAAAGTGGGTTGGCAAATGAAACGGTTGGGAAACGATACATTCGACCAAACGTTTTTCGGCCAAAAGGCAGAGAACCAAATAATAGTAACCGCTCGAAGCGAGGCGGTGCTGGTCGGGTGCCGGGTGGTTCTAATGAGCTGTGACCTTAAAACGGGACTTAATCGCGTAAAAATATTATATATACCTCGACGTTTCGATCTTGTTGCAACGGTCGTGGTCACGAGCAAAAGAGGGCTGGTGCTTATCTGTTGCGTGCGAGTTATTCGAACTACCCGCACTTGGTCTTGTTTTTGTTCTATCGGAATACCTACCAACCGGCACACAACACGATGGCACGATTTGTCCGATGATATATGATGACGCTGGAAATTCTTCTAACTATTCGTCTTTGGCTTTATATAATCTGATTTATAAGCTTTAAATCTGATATGTACCTACCCTCATTTTGTTTAAAACTTGATCTAATTTTATTTTCTGTATTCAAAAGTACACGTTTATTTAATTGTGCCGTTGAAACGGTCACAGCTGGTGTTCCCAGACCGTTAGCTGAATTCGCTTTGAATGACGCCCAATTCTAAACGGAATGATAAAATCGCTGTGCTGAATAAAATGTTCATTATTTGGCTCGGTTCCGATTGTTATTCTACTTTTGCCGCTTATTGTGATGGTGATGAAACTGTCAAAATTCAAAAATCAAGTTCATAAAACAGAATAAACGTTGGCCCCGTGTATTTATTATTTAATTTAAGGATCATATTTTAGATGAGAACGAATTGCCCTGGCAACGATTTCTCTTTAGTTAAAAGCTGCAAGCTCTTTTATTAGGAGTGGCACTTTAAAACAACTGTAGTAAAAGCACCCTTTTGGGCCTCTCATCAAAACTTACCACTAGTCAAACGGGAAAACTTTTGAGTTCTACCATCTAAGCCGACCTTTGTAAAAGGCCTCTATTTTCTATTGTTCATAATAAGAACCCTTGGGGTTTACTTTTCAAATTATGTTTTTTATGTCCATTGATTTTTATTTTGGGTTGGGGTTGTTACTATCGGATGTATATCGAGTGGGATAATCATTGTTTGCTCTCTACCTATAATCTATTGATCGAAAATCGTTTGGTCGAAAACAGATTTTATACAATTTATCTAACAGATTTAACGCTATACACAATAGATGTTTATTAAATTTGTAAATTCATCCTAAAAGTAAGTTAGGCAAAAAGATAAGACCAAACAATCACGTGACGCAACAACATTACTTATATGTTTCAAAGGGATACCGTTGTTATCGTATTGGATTTATTGACTTTGAATTTTATGCACAGACAAAATCGAACTGTAGGCTTGTATTATAAAAAATAGACAACATAATAAATATATTTAGGTACCTATATAAACCTAAACACCCATGACTCAGGAACAAACACTCGCACTATTCACACAAAAACTTGCCGTAACCAGGGGCTCATAGCTTCATAGGCAGGATACTAAAGGGTACCTACCTCCACTGGCTAACCGCATCGTCAATTATCAAGCATTCAAAACATAAGGTTAAACCGATCATTCACACAAACGAATGGCCGAATAGAATAACTAGCACACAGCTCAATATGCGATGCAAATTCCAATCAGCATAATTCCCGCTCATTTCATTCTGTTGTAGAATCGGCACCGGAGACAATTTAGAGCAATTGCATTGGTAACAGTTCAAAATCCATTAAAGGACTACTTCAAGAAAAGAGTAAATTCAAATAACTCTTTAACGAATGCCAGAAGATCTAGTAAATGTAGGTTATGAACAGTAAAACAAACGGATAACATATTTTCTACGCATTGTATGTTTATTGAGTTTCTGTATGGGTTTGTACTGTATAAATAGCTCTTTGGACAGGGTTGCCATCCGTCCGGGTTTCCCCGGATTTGTCCTAGTTTAGAGAGCGTCCGGGCGGGGTTTCATTTGTAGTCCGGGTTTAAAAAAAATAAAGTCTTGGGCCGCCGCGCCGCGGTGTGGACAACCGACGAACCGTCCGGGTTCTGGGCTCCAAAATCCGGGGTTTTCAAGCGTCTTGTCCTGGTTGCCAAATTTCAGAAATGGCAACCCTATCTTTGGATAATAATACCTTTTCTTGAAGCACACTTTATCTTTCTATCGAGTAGGTAACGTTAACGTAACGTCATCGAGAAAATGTGTGTGCGTGTGTGTGGGCGCTTGGATCAACGCCCTAGTGTCTGTATTTAGTACTAAAACTAGCGACCCGCCCTGGCTTCGCTTCGGTTTATGTGAGGTTGTAACACTAACACCTATACATAAACCAGAACATATATTTACCTTTCTCTTGAATTACTCTATCTATTGATGATGATTAAACAACGCATTACAATCCGTTCCGTAGTTTGAAAGATCTAAGCTAGGTACATACAGAGGTAAGCCACTTTGTTTTATACTATGTAAAGATTTGGTAGCACATTGACATTGACCTTGACTTTCGTATTGTCATCGAGTACTTAGTAAAGGTGTAGACAAGTATATGTAACATGATGGAAATGTCTGTTTTAGGGATTAACCGAAGTGGTTAAATTCAGTAAAACTACGGATAGATTGCGTAAAAGTATAGTACTCACCCGTTTTCGATTAGTACAGGCGAATTAAAATATGCTTGGTATTCAAAGACTCAGATTTTATGCTATTTAAAATAATAACTACGCAAAAATCTACAAACCAATAAAGTTAACATAAACTGACCCTTCCGTCCATATCGTTGACAATAGGTTCATTAACAATACGGTAAAGACTAAGTGCAACAGAAGCCCAGGCCCTCTTTTCTACACGGTTAGACCACATTACCCTTGGCATGTTATAGTATTGTCAACATTACGAGAGCTCTTGACAGTAATGACAACCTATTTAAAAACAATACGATAATATGACAAAGGTGATAGGTATGGTTTTACCGAGAAGACTTGGCCTTGGTGGTCACAATATCGCCCGAAAGTTGCGTTACGCAAAGGCAAATCGTGTTCCCAAACTTTTCAGTGAAAAAAAAAAGCATTGATCCTTTTTTCTCCAAGAAGCCGAAAATTTAATCATTTTGAGGTAAGAGTTTCGAGGGTAATCAAACTTTTAGGTTCAGATTAGTATCGGAAAACGTGCACATGCGATTGCTGATAGCAACTGTCCAAGTCGTGGCCAACTTTGGGGATAGATTTAAAAAACGGGCAATATCGTTACATACTTACCGTCGAAAATAGAATCTCCTCCTTTTTGAAATCGGTTAGAAACTTTCATAAAGGGAATTTGAGCTTTAAGACAAAGATATTGTCTATAGTGCCTTTAACTTAATGGGATTTCGAGAGGTTCAACCGCTTTCATTTCATTGACAAATATTACAAGTATTTTAAGTTATTTAATCACCAAAATACACGTATATGTATAGGTAGTTTGCGATTTTTGCGATCGAATTTAGAGTTGTTGAGTCCTACAAGTCACCTGTTACATTTATTAAGATATCTTGGTATTGAGTTGGCTAAAATACCTGTTCAGTATGCATTGGAGCTGTAAGTAACCTGGATCTTAAAGATTAAATCCTTACATTCAGAGAAAAATCCGAGCTAATAAGAAAAATATCAATTTTGTACTCGCATCGCGGGAGAAACGGGGCTTAAAAGAAGTACCTACTAAGGATAATCTTTTAGTCTTAGAGAGTAGTACAGAAAGCTGACAAGGGAAATAAAATAATGGTCAAATCTTGAAGATTAAAATCAAGAGAATTTCCGAAGATCTATTACGTGAAACGTCGAGGTAAATGTTCATTGAATTACGCGATTACGTCCCGTTTCTTAGTTTAGTATGGGTATTTAGATACTTGTCTTGTAGATTAATTTGATTTGTATAATTATGATACCTATAATAAGCATTATAAGTACCAACTGTAAACTTAAAGACAAAGTTTTAGGGTTCCGTTGTAAAAATGAAAACCTTTTAAAACTCTGGCCCCACCCGGTAAGCTTCTACTACGTATGTTTAAAAAGGGAAACGTTATTGTCCTAATGTCCCAATGGATACCCATGACGTATTCATTATGTAAAGCATAGGTAAATATTCCCTTGGGAGATAGGTCGCCTCAAACTTGTTGGTTTAGGAAAAGGTAAAGTGTAACAATACTGTCATAATATGACAATGTTTGCTCCTTCGTGCGGGTAGCTAACATGACTTTTCAATCTTTTTAGATTGTAAATTAACAGCACCTTACAATATTTTTCATTTATTTTAATCTATAGAAGTAATAAAATAAATAGGTTATCAGGTTCTTTCTAACAGAGGGCCCTGCCAAGATGCATCAGCGTTAACTAGCGTTTCTATTCGATTCGTTTTTAAACTAATCGTGTCACTGATAGATGACATGATACGAAAAGTCACGTGATCTACCAGTGACGCGATTGCTTTAAAAACGAAACGAATAGAAACGTTACTTAGCGCGATGCATCTTGGCAAGGCCCTGGTGTATGTGAGACGAGATATGCCAATAGCTGAAACAAGTTCCCACTAGTAATGTTTTCAAGTCTTTTGTAGTTTTTAGAGTTTATACTAGTGCCTATTTTAATTTTATTCCAGTATTCTTAAGTTTTATTTTTCCTCAATAAAGCTCAAAGATGCAAGGATTATTAAAATCAGTATTAACGGTAGTGGAAAACATGATCCAAAATCAATTGCCCTATCTTTACCCTCAATAAATACCAAGAACAAGTAATTAATCATGAAAAATACACTCCTCAAACATAGTATTCATTTCAACTCTGAACTCAAAGCTTTTACAAACAGATTTATTTTGGCTCTAGCCAAAAGTCAAACAAATCGAAACATTTATTTGCCGACTTCAAATAAAATAAATCAAGAGGTCACGTATTTGTAGGTTTGTCATTTGTCTCGTACCTACGTAATGAATCTGACCCGTGACGAATGTCCTCGCAAGTTCTCAGTAGGCTGTTGATCTTTTAACATTCATGATTCTTGGCATTCTTATAAGGGAAGCAACAATAGAAGGCAGATTATTTTACAAATTATAAACGGATAGCTTTTTGCGGTAAAATGATCTGCATACTCATTCAGATCAGTGAGCGGTAGAAACTGACTTCGTACGTTAGGAAAATTTAATATGAGAATATAGAATTCTCTCTAAAACCTTTCGGATCGTCAGAATGCGGGAAATTCCCTATTACAACTTTTCCTTCTCACCCTTTCCTTCCCTTAATTATAGGTAATACCGAGAGACACGGTATTACCTATACAACATGTAATAACATACAATTATAGCATGCAATTGCGTTAAACCAGTTTGCAAGCACCTCAATCTTCTTTAACGTAACTATGCGGATTGTAGAAGGCTTACTTAGATTCATAGTGATAGTATCAAACAATGGCTAGTACAATGGCTAACGTCAGTAGATACGCTCAATCAAAGTGCGTCGTTAGTGATCACTAACTTGAGATAGTGGAAGATTAAACGACCCGTACGAAAAAGATAAAGGATGAGATACAAGAGGTTTATTGGAATAGTCTGAAGATCTCCTTGGGACTTGTCATGGTTACCTATAATACACCTGTTCAAGTGATCTTTAGATGAAAAAATCATGATCTTGGTAGATTTGTCCCAAATTTATTCCTCTGTTTGATATGCTGCTATAACGTAATAAAATAGTAAATTTTACGTAAACAAATTATTTATCCTATGTCGATTCCATCTATCTTGACGTGATATTTAACTTTTATTAATTAATTCTTTCCTGCTACTTTTTTTTTAATTATTTTCATAATACACCTACTTAGCATTCAAGCAAGAACTTTAAGAGCATAAAAAGTGAAAATTTCTACATCTCTTACCGCATTTAATAAACGTATAGTTTTACCCCCTTGAAGCCATCTGGTGTCGCTAACGCGGCACTTACACTGACAATAATCGCATTACCGCACTCGGGCCTAAATGTGCTGTAATTATGTATATAGGGCGACAATATTGAGCAGCATTAGGGACGGGTGTTGACATGGGTTATTGAATCCAGAAAATAATGGAACAACGGCCTTGTTCGCGGACATTGGTGTCGCCAGGCTTTTTATTAATACTTTCTTTTGTTGTAGGTTTTAGCACCAAAATTTATTAAAATTTATCATAATACAATACCATAATACTTAGATCGTTTTTGGTAACATGATACCTTTACACTTTACGGGATTGTAAAAGTTATTTATTTTTAATAAATATTAAAACAAAAAAAATATTATAAAAAAATTATGTTTTGTTGCTTGATGTAAACTGATATATAGGATTAAATATATCGAAGTTGCTGAAAAAAAAACGGGATACATTGCTATTTTATACCTACTGTTAAGCCGGTGTCAACCTATTGAGACCATTTGGGTACGAAACCTAAAAAGATAAGTTGACTTAGTAAAGTTCGTTGGCCCTCTACAGCATAAAAAAAACCATTGTCTCGTAAAATCGGTTTCTGTATTCACACTAAGAAGCCAATTAAGACCTAAACACCCGACGCAAATAACAAATTTATCTCCCCAAACCAGTGATCTAAGGTTCGCAAAAGGCTATAATATAGAGTGGTTACAACCGGGTGAAATATTAATTTATTTTTATTGAATTCCGGATTTCTGGTATTTTTCTGGTACTAGCGAATAGTAAATGTAGTCGCAAGGAAGTCTCCAGTTTGTGTCTCTGTTCTACGAAGTTTACGTAACCTATTAATTAGATACTTAAAATAAATGAGTTACTGGCCCCTTTTATTACAAACTAATATAAAATATCCCATATCGTAAGTAAATAATTATGTATATGTAGCATTAAAAATAACGGAAATCCGGATTTCAATCAAAATAAATTAATATTTCATCCGGTTGTAACCGCTCTATATTATGTCCTTTTGCAAACTTTGGGTAAATATACTCTACCTATTCCGATCACTGGCCGAAACACTTTCTGCCCTCATTTAGTAATTATTAAGTGGGCTGCGTAAATCACTGGGCAATTAGGCGGTAAGCCGGCTCCAGACTAACGCCGTTCTTCTCGTCACGATAACTCACTGTGACCTGGAACCTAACCATTTGTCTTCTTTTTCACTTGTTTTTATGGAAACACGCAGAGAAAGCAGTCTTCGAGTGTTGCCAAGCCAAAACAGCAATGATTAAAAACAAAAAATGAGACTGGCAGCTAAGCCATTAAGTAGAGCCGATTTTACATACGTACATTAAATCACGCCTATTTCCCAGAGGGGTAGGCAGAAACCACTTCTTTCCACCTAAAGCCTAAGTAGAGCCTATTTTAGCATCGTTTAATTCTTTCGTGTATTCAATCACCGCGATACCATTTTTTCCTCAAAACCCTCATAAAACATAATTCTCTTGTAACATAATGTTAGCAGCTACGAGCACCTAGCATTACTGGCATTTAGGTTAATAACGAAAACTTTCAGCTGCGACGTGGTTACCAGCAGCGTTTCCCAGAGCGACAGCAGATAGTTCGTAATCCGTATTTTACCTACTTTATAAAAACTTACTTACTTTTTACTTTTTTAAAAATGTAAAATTCGGTGCTTCGGCCAAAACCTTAAATTGACACAAAAATAAACAAGGCGCCCGCCGTTTTCACCAAAAAACACAAGTTCTAATACACTGGCCTGCAAAACTGTGATACTTTAGTTTTGCGGGCCAGTGTAGTTTGGCCAAGACCTCCGCTAGCGTAAAAGAAGCCGAGCGCAACGCAAGAAGAGACAAAAACCAACACATATCAATGTTTGAAGAACGCCACGCCACGCGACGCCGCTCTCGGCGATGAGGCGATCTCTATGTATTTGTTTTAGACGCTCGCCGGCCGCGCTACGCGACCGCTATATCCCCTAACCCCTAGCTAGGTTGTAAGGGACATTACAAGGTGACAGGCGACTTTAACCCACATGACTGTGACAGTAAGAGTAGCTCTAAACAACAATCCCTTAACCTTATTTGCTAAATAAAACTCTCGGTCGTTATCCGCCCACGACATGAATTAAACATTAAATATAATGTGAGTAGGTAATTATTTTTTTACGACGACAGTTTCGTTTTGGCGTAAAATCTTAGGCCGTAACCTAACATGGAAGTTACGGCCCGTTCCGAAGTAAATCGAGCTTAGTTATCACTCGACGATGTGTGTAATAGAAAAGGGCGTGAGGACTGGCGCTCTGGTTTTGTTAAAACCTAGCCAAGTGATTTTCATGCATACGTTATCTTTGTTCTTTGGCTAGGCAAAATTAATGCGCCATGCATAGATTTAACGCAAATTGTCGCTTTTGAATTTTGTTTCTCTTCTTTTTCACTTAACAATGCATGTTTATTTTCACTCTACGAGTATCTATCAAATCTAGGATATTTTAAAAAAACTCTGTTTAATAATTAAAACGGAGTTTAATATTTTGGACTTTAAACTATTTATTTTAAATAATTAAAAGTTTTATACATAAAACTATAGCCGCAGTGAAATGTTCTTAGTCATAGACAACAACTTGGAAAAATAGTGTTGATGTATGATGATGATGATACATAACATAGAATAAACAAAGTATTTAAATAGGCCATTCACTATCAAACTTGTGTTCATGTATTGAACAAACTCAAAACACAAATTAAAAAAAACAATTAATGGATCTCTCAAAAATGTGTATTGATAACACTGTTTGTAGAACATTTGTCAATTTTAAACATTTTGACCGATTTATTCAGTCGTTAACTTTTGCAGATTGTTGTATCTTATGCCAACCCTTAAAATGCTTGGGATGTTTTAAATTCAAAGTAAGTATACAGTAAATACAGCAGACAGTTAATAATTTAAAAGATTATTCTAATTTAGGATAAACACACAATTTGTATTGCAAATAATAATGCGTTATTGCAACGCAGAGAGCCATCGAATTTACTTGCTTGGCCAGATAATTTGAAACACAAACTAGCATGAGTTTTTAGCTACCGTGAACTTAAAAAAGCTACTCAAATCGAACAATCAATAAAAATATGAAGCATAACAAAGACGACCCTTTATATGTATAATTTTCATTACTCAGAAAATACTACGCGATCTTTTTCTTAAACATAAGTAAATACAAATCATTCACAATGAAGTAAAAGAAGTAGGGGCCTTTGAAACTTAGGCCCTGTTGTTTGATCAGTAGTTACATTAACTAATTGTTAAAATTCGAATAAGGAATGGAAAATTTCACACATTTCCTTGATTTTAACCATTAGTAACGTTTTTTGACCATTAGTTAGCTTAACTACCGATCAAACAACAGGCCATTAGTCGTATTTCGAAACCTTAGTTAAAATACTATCACGATGACACCGCAATGTGCAGTCGGCCAAAGAAGTTGTCCTTCAATTTTCAAACAAGTCGCTAAAATCGATCCTTTGAATTGACAGACATCAACCATCCATCACCTTAATCTTGTGCAGTCATACCTTATGAAGGCAGGCCTCATATTTTGCCGACTGTACAAGGAGGTACCTACAAAGTTGTTATAATCAAATGAATTCCTTACATAACGCTTGTTACATTTTACGGTCTTTTAGAGGAATCCGTTTTATTTTACAGCCCATATTTTATCGTTATTTTATATCAATTTCATAACACAACCCCGGGCCTTGCGCTCTTACAATATAAAAACCTTTTGTGTATAGATACTAAAAAGTCTGCCACAATATGTGTTTTTGTTTTATCTAGTGTACATAAAATATAGTGAATATTTTTTGTTATTGCCTTTATACTGTCAGTAAACTACTAAACGGATTAAAATGCAGTTTTCAATTATATGTTAAGAAAACTACGGAAAGGTGATAAAAACAGGACGGTTAGATTATGCGCTCAATACACATTGATATGATATAATAGTAGATTGTTCAACAAGGGACTAAAACAGTCCATAATGACAAGAGATATTTAGCCACGCGAGCGAGCGAACGAGCGAGAGTGGCTATAGTTCGAGTGTCATTATGGTTGTTTAGTCTCGTGTTAAACACTCTACTTTTCACTTTGAATGCGAGGAAAAAAAACGATGTTCACTGCCGGATTAGCCACGTAGCAAGAGTAGCAAATGCTACGGGCCCCGCGCATCCACGTCTAACCTCTAAAAAAGCGGCCTGTACACGTAGAGTTCGGACCGCGGGAAACGCCACGCGCCATTCCAATCTTCTTGCCGAACCGTACGTGTAAATGCAACTGTAATAGTAAAATAGTAAAAATGTACGGTTTGGAGCGAAGATTGGAATGGCGCGTGGCGTTTCCCGCGGTCCGATCTTTACGTGTAAATGCCGCTATTCTCCTGGATTGATACTTACATCAGTATGCGTGTACTCATATCCATCAGGGTTGACGATAGGATGAATAATCCAGTCGATATTCTCCAGCAGAATAACCTAAAACAAACCCCCACACAAAATAGGCGCATATCTAAGTCGCCCAGTTGCAGAAAAGAGCCCGCCACAACCTGTAACCTAAAGCGAACCGGGGTATCTTTATAGAATTTGCTACGGACCCCGTGCTTGCTCAATCCGGCACTGACGACGTTACAATATTGATAACTACAATATTTATTATAAGAAAGTTTCTTACTAATTTGTTCCGCGGTTTTTTCTTTTCTTTTATTATTTTTTTGTACAGTGCCGCTTTAAATGCTTGCATATTTAGCCAACAGGTTCAAACTTGAAAACTATTTTAATACTAATTGCACCATGCATAGTAAAATGAATTCATCCTTAATATAATTAAATATATTCATATTCGTAATTATTATTCATGTTTGACGAAATTAAATCGTTTTTTTAAATATTTTTGTACAGTTGTCATTTTGAGGTTATTTCCATGGCCTAAAAATGGTCCTTACACAATTACTGAAAATGGCAATAAAGGCAATAATCCTCCATTCACAAACACTGTGATTGGCTGTTTAGGGGTTTTCAAAGTAAATTAAAAAAAATCTTTAATCCCTAGAGATTAATAAGAAGCTTTAGTCCCGATGTGCAGAGACTAAAGTAATATTTTAAGAGCATGAGAAGTGAAAATAATAAAAAATCTAGAATTTCCAAATGTGTTTAAATATAACTAAAAACACTATGCTGTACATAATAATACAAGTATACATTTTCATTTTGATGTAAAATATTAATTTCGTTTTCGCTTAAAATTACTTTAATTAAAATATTGGCATGTACCAAAGGCCTGGAGCCTTATATTCTATTTTGCATTTACACATATTGTTATCGTATTGTCAACGTTATATTACACTGCACATAACTCTTATTAAACTGACAGTAATGGCCGCCCAGTTTAAAAAAAACGATGTCCATAGGTGTAAAGACAACCTTGGTAGAAGAGAAAATACAGACATCATTATAATAGTAAAGTACTCAGTATCCCTATACTCAAAATTGTAATTAAAGACCAACGTGGGTTGCCACTAAAAAAAAAAAATGCCTTCGTATATTTCCACTTTTTAAAAGACCGCACTAAGAATATTTATTTGTAGGTAGTTTTAAACCTTCGATTTAAATAAACAAGTTAATTCAAGTTACTTACACAAATACAAGATGGCCTATTAAATATTTAACCATTGAAGATTTTTGGTAGCAAGACTGTTATTGCACTTGTAATACTTCAGGTATTAATAACATTTGGTACGATAAATAAACAATAGTTGTAAACAACGTTAGATGCAATTTAAATATTACATACGTTTAGCTATTCGACAAAATAACAGGATAAAAGTGTGTAGCTCACTTTATAATGACAATCATCGGTCATTTTACCAGCCATGACACCATGGGGTCCATGGGTAACTGTCAAGTTTAAATCAAGCATAAGTGTAAGGCATCCGAATTTAGCTTGTCATTTTGTTTTAGCTGATAAAAAAATGGCCATTGAACACACACACCCGCCATTTAATGACTTAACGCACTATATGAGAAAATATTTGTTTTGGGATATTTTAATGTTTTGAATATCGGGTAGAAAAAACATTGAATGCATATTCCCTATTGTTAAATATAACTTTTGATATTGAAAATGTTAGAATTATCTACAAATATTTACAACAATTTGATTATCAATGCAAAAAGGTTGGCTAACTCTGAAATGTTCGATGGACACTGACATAAATGATTTTGACACTTATGACAGTGACGTATCTGTCGTAGGTTTTTTGGTCTTAAATTATAATTTCGAGTATAACCAATTTGATGTTTTGACTCATGCAGATATTGAAATGTTCAAAACTGTCTAGGGATACAAAATATCCCTACGCACTTTTGATGTGTGTACATTACGTAAGCAATAAAAAGAAATCTGGCATTACACATAAAACCATTCCCCTACTGCTATTTACTCAGAGACAGCTCTATATTTGCCCGAAGTGCTACTTATATAATTCTTTCATTCGATTTATATTGACATAGATATTCAATAACTTACATTTTATCAGAATCACGTACTATTACAATCAAGTTATTCATATCAATCATATTGGTTTCATTTTTTCTTCAATTTGTTTGGCCGGGGGTGCTGTTCTCCTAAGAGGCCACATATGCTGAGACACCCACACAAGAATGAAAAGGGATGGGATTATGTGTTTGCGGGAGAGGAAAGTGTGATGGAGATAGTTTGCGGGACTTAATAGCAGCGTCAAATTTAAATAACTAATGCTGTTCACTTTAAAGCCACAAAACTTATGAAAAATGGTTTATCAGGATAAAGAAGTTATACTCAATTATTTAATCAAAAGTCATCGTTAAAGATCGTTTTGAAGATTCAACCAATAACAAACGCTACTAATGCTTTTTTTTATAATGGCTTCTGTCCAATGGGACAACTTGCCAGTGTCAAGGTTCAAAGGAATAAGAACACGTGATCGGTGTATTAGTTCCCGCGAGTTGACTGGATTTCTGGATTCTGATCTCTACTGGTTTAACCCTTATTTGGGCATCAGAGGCTATATATTTCAAACACTAAAATAAAGTGAAATTGAACTTTACTACCTACATTTTATGATACTATTTTAATTGTATTTTCCTAAAATATAACATCATCTATTACAACTCTTTAGAGAGTTGCGATTCCATGACTGTATTTCATTTCGGTCTAGTATTTTTACTTTAGCCGTGCCTTATTAAGGGTTAAACTACGCGACGGCACAATGTTAATTACAATATTCCCAGCTTCTTAATAGCTTTCGGCTGGCTATCGCTAACACGCTTGCACTCGCAAGCAACTGACAATATATTTGTCATTCGTGTGACATAGAAAAACGAAGGCTGCCGATCTCTATTAAGAAAATGGTAGCACTGTAACTACATCTAAAACTACACATTAATACTAAAAACTACGACAAAAAATACTTTAGCGTTTGCATCTTGGCTGGGGGCTCAGATCCCCGAACACTAACGACGATAATAGCGGCATGCACACGTAGAGTTTGGACCGCGGGAAACGCCACGCGCCATTCCAATCTTCGCGCCGAACCGTACGTGTAAATGCAACTGTAATAGTAAATAGTAAAAAACCTACGGTTCGGACTGGCGCGTGGCGTTTCCCGCGGTCCAAACTGTGCCGTGTAAAGGCCGCTATTATATGTGGCCTCTTTAGCCGGTAAACTAAAGTTCAGTTACGTATTAACGTAAGGCAATAGCTACCTATCGCTTTGGCCGAGCTGCTTTGTCTATGGAAGCTAAAACTAAATTAAAAATTCACACCAACATAAAACTAATAATGAATTCGACTTCAAGAAGTTATTATTAATTCGACCATTTTGTGAGGCGATAACGGTCCGAAATCACGAATCCAATAAGTAACTACTTACTGAATAAATATCTATTATCTTTATCTTTATCTTTAACCGTCATACAAGTAATAGATACTTTGGGTACCTTTGCTAAATTTCTCGGATTATATTTTATCAGATGTGGTTTAAAGAAGAGACTTTAGAGAACAGATTATATCAAATAACCAAGGTCTAACAGTAATTTTGACCGCCGAGATACCCGATATACCCGCACTTTTAATGACTCAAGTTTTTCAAGACAGAAAGGAGTGTTTTTTCCTTTTACTGAATCTTAAGTACGTTAAGTATCGTCTCAATCGGTATTATATTGTAGTTAAAACTCATAACAACTGTACCATCGCGAATGTTTTGTAAATTGATGTCAAATGAATTTTATATTAGTTGCATTGCATTATTATTAAAAGCTGGGCCTCTATTCTAGGCGGTATGAAACGATATCATAATTGACCTTTTTAACCGACTTCAAAAAAAGGAGGAGGTTCTCAATTCGTCGGGATATATTTTTTTTTATTTTTTTTTTATGTATGTTCCCCGATTACTCGAAGACCACTGGACCGATTTGAAAAATTTTTTCGTTGTTCGAATGGGTATACTTTCTAGTTGGTCCCATTGTCACCACGTCAGGATCTGATGATGGGATCATGGAGAAATCAAGAGAACTCCTCAAATATTGTAGGCACACCTATAGCGATTTTGGTATTTTTCACTGTAACTCATGCATTTGCTTTTGAAAAGTACTATATGGTGAAGTGGAACTGATGATGAAGACCACAGATGGCCACCGGAACTCCTTAACGGTACCTATTTCAAGGGTGGCGATAAGATATTTCGATAAAGGAAGTTGAGCGACTATGACGAAGCACATTTAGGTTTAAATATGACTATGACATTCCCGCGGCGTTGTCTGCGGCGAGCTTGAAATGTTCTATAGTTTCTTATTAGTATTTAGAAGTGGAGCTACGTAACAGCATAAATAGGATCACTAAAAAGTATAAAATAAAATAAATGTTTAAAAAAACAAAAAAACCGCCTTCAAAAAGCAAAAAATAACTTCTTTAAAATGGTAGGTAAATAGGTCAGTCCAACTGAAGTCGGCGTCCAACAATATTTTAACCAAAAGCAGACTTCAGTTGGACTGACCTATTTACCTACCATTTTAAAGAAGTTATTTTTTGCTTTTTGAAGGCGGTTTTTTTGTTTTTTTAAACATTTTAAGGAATCGTTTTTAACTCGGCCGCCATTACTGTCACGTAAAAAAGAGCGATCAAAACATTGACAATAAGATAACAGGTGAAAAACGATATGGTTTTCACCACAGAATAAAGACTAAAGGCATAGAAACCGTACTAAATAAGCAGGAAATACATTATGGTTCACTTCTTTTTAACCGAATTCAAAAAAAAGGAGGAGGTTCTCAATTCGTCTGTATTTTTTTTTTTAATCTTTGTTACCTCAGAACTTTTGACTGGGTGAACCGATTTTGATGATTCTTTTTTTATTTGAAATCTGGTGCTTCCCGATTGGTCCCATTTTTATCAAAATGAAGATCTGATGATGGAATCCATGAGGAATCGACGGAACTCTTCAAAATTTATAGGCACACCTATAGCGATTTTGGTATTTTTCATTGTAATTCTTTGGTCTTGGAAAGCACTATTTGGCGAAGTGGAACTGATGATGAAGACCACAGATGGCCACCGGAACTCCTAAACGGTATATATTTCGAGGGTGGCGACAAGATATTTCGATTAAGATAGTTGAGCGACTATGACGAAGCATATTTAGGTTTAAATATATGACTATGACTTTCCCACGGCGTTGCTTGCGGCAGGATTGAAATGTTATATTGTCTCTTATTAATTGAGAAGCGGGAGAGTAACAGCATAATTATGATCACTGAAAAAAAAAAAAAAAAAAAAACCCGCCTTCTAAAAGCAAAAAATAACTTCTTTAAAATGGTAGGTAAATAGGTCAGTCCAACTGAAGTCGGCGTCCAACAATATTGTAACCAAAAGCAGACTTCAGTTGGACCGACCTATTTACCTACCATTTTAAAGAAGTTATTTTTTGCTTTTTGAAGGCGGGTTTTTGTTTTTTTAATTACTTATGGTTTTCATAGTGAGTTGGAAAGAGATGAATCAATAGCTGTTCTTTCGTTATTAGGTACATCGTCACAAGTAAGGCGTGTTTTGGACCTATAAGCACCGTATTTGGACCTATAGACAAGGAAACACAAATCCTACCTATAGGAAGGACAAAGAAGTCCCTGTGTAAAACCTTGTGACAATGACAGTTAAAGAAGAAAAAACAGCATACTTTTTGTTTAATTTTTTCTCATGTAATACGTAATCTAAAAAGTAGAGAAAGATAGCTGACGCAAAGTATGTCTTGTAGTCCGGTTTCTATGCTATATGTTCTTATTCTGTGGTTTTCACCGTGTAGAATAGAGGCCCTGTGCCTATATTCTACTGGGTAATACCATATTTCTTCTGACATGTTATAATGTTATCAATATCAGGGATAGCTCTTATTTACTAGACCGTAATGGCGGCCGAGTTAAAAATTAAACGACAGCATGTCAAAAGCAATGTGGTTTTACCCAGTGGAATAGAGTCCCTGCCCCCGTTTTGCTTCAGGTTAACGAAACAAAATAAAGTCTTTATAAGTCAGGGGTAATACAGCTTCCTATTGGTAATAGTAGATTGTTCAACAAGGGACTAAAGTAAGCCATTATGGCTTTTTGGTCTCGAGTTACTGTCACTCTTCTTTTCACTTCGATTGCGACAAAAAAATAATAGATCGTTTATCAAGAGACACGTGACATTTAGCCACCCGAGCAAATACTTGGTTCGAGTGTCATTGTAGTATTTTAGATTAAAGTTAAATTATATTGCAAGAAAATTAATCGTAAATTATAGTAGTTTTAACATAGACACGTAAAAAATTACAACTTCTTATAATTATTCTGTAATGCAGAAAGTGACAACAACATGGTGGTTTTTGGGGTTAGAACATAACAAATAGTCTATCCACAACATTTCTTAAACGAAGACTAAGGCGGTGGAGGTTATATGCCCAAGCTTCCCTCCACCACGCACTCCGACAGCAAGAGCAACATCATCAAATGGCAACATGTATCTGGATGTTTGTGGTTTTCCAAGACTTTTCCTTATAACGAAATTAATAATAAAAAGTATTTCAGTCAAGTGTCACTTTAGTCCCTAGGGATTGAATGTATCACTTTAGTACGCCTATACATACTATTATGAGCGTGAGAAGTGAAAATATATTTTTAATCGGATTTTATAGTTCCAGAGATTACCCCCAACATAGAAGACAACATAGACATAACGCATAGAACAAGAAACAAACAACAAACACATTACCTCTTTATAACATTATATAGATGTACATTTTCATTGATTAGACGGATTAATTACGTAAAGGTAGCGTCTAATTATTTAGCATGTAATAGATTCTCGTCCGCATGTCAATCAGCTGGGAATATAATCGCCGCGTAAGCCTCAGATCAATAACCAATTAGGTTTACAATGTTTATCATTAAGTATTTATCAACAATATATTTAAGAGGCTACCTAAATATGATAAAGTCAGTCGACTCAAAATTTTAGGCAAATCGGTCTAGCCGTTGCATTGCAGCGTTGCAAGGTTGTCTGGAAAATATGGGTATGTAGCGATAACACAGCCTGTTGTTTTCCATGTTACATAAAATCGATATTATTTGTTTCTGATTGTAAGTCTGTGGTCTGCAATAAAGAGCACTGTGTTGTACTTTCTTTCTAACCTGTCATACATTAAGTGTGTAATGTACAAAAGTGAATTTCTTTCTCTTTCTATCCGCGGCTGATCAACTAGAAACTTTTTTCACGTTTGGTAACCATGGAGATGGAGATGAACCATGAGGAAGCAGATAATAGGATGCTTTTTATGCCAGCAAACATTAATGGTGGTCACACAGTCGAATTGATTGTTGAGCAATTGTTTGTTTGCCTTAATTTACTAAAAACCAGAGATACATTTTGGATTTTTATTTACCACGAATCTGGAGTTTTCTGAGAATAATTCCATATCAAGATAATTGTTTCGGCGAAGCAGCTTATTTATGCGCATGCTTAAATAATATCGCATTCGTGTCTTAATTGGATACAAGAATACCTACAATTTATTTTGGGGTTCCACTTGAGTTCCGCTTAATACCTAAAATTATATTAAAATCGTTCAGTTAACTATAAATAAATTTTTTAATAAATAAATTTTAATTTTATTTAAATAAAAGATGGTTTAAAATTTAAGGTGGTAACTATTATTTCATATTAAACGATAAGAAAATACAGACACAACACAAAAACACGAGCAGTATAACATTGTCACAGTGGCCAGTCAGTCAGCCATAGACGCCATCTTTACGATAAGTACACCAAAATGGTGCTTACGGATGAATAGGTTAAACCACAGAGATATTTAGTATGCAATGCGAGTATCTGTGCGTGCAGCTATGGGTTAAACCGTTTCTGTAAAAAAAGTCTAGTTAGACTGAGCTCTCTCATGTCGGTCTTAATAAACTCATCTTGGTTGAGATGGCCGTCACAAGATACGTCAAAGTAAACGTCAAACCAAAGAACACTGTAATTTTTTACGCATCTCGAGACGAGCATTAGAGTTGAGATTAGTTTATTAATACGGCCAGGTCAGGTGGGATAAGAGCGTCAAACCATATATTTTTTAGGAAATATTGTTGGTTAAACGTACTTGCCCCTTAGACGCACTTGCCCCCTCTTACCTTACCGCAGTACTCAGTGAGATATTTAAGAGACAATTAACTCGTTCATTTTACAAACTTTTGTATGAAATATCGACACTAAGGAACGACTTAATTGTCACTTACTGACTGAATGCAGCTGTTAATCTATTATGGTATTTTTATAGATTAAATACGGAACCCAAAAAAGTTACTTCTATCTTGTTTCATACCGACTGCCGTCACTCATATTAGCGCTTTTCTTTTCCCAGTTCTGTTATTTCCCCGAAGCCACGGCGGCACATGGGAATAGTCTGTTTTGTGTGGCCTGGTTTCAGGGAGAGGACGAGTTTATGCATAATAATGTACAGTGATGATTGATTCATTGAAAAGAGGTCTAACAAGACAAAATACTATTGTATGGATCAAACAACTCATTTATTTATTGATACACCATAAGCGTTTTTACATAGGTATAATTACATCCTAAAAAATAATGCAATCGTGCTTATTCTACTAAAAACACTAATAAGAAGCGAATGAAGCACTCATAAGAATATTTTAACTGAATTTATAATGAGTAATCGGCAATCTTCGTTTTTCTATGAAACACTAGAGACTACTGTCCGTTGCGAGTGCAAGAGTGATAGCAATAGCTAGCCGAAAGCTATTAAGAAGCTGGGAGTACTGTAAACTGCATTAAACTATGAAGTCTGGTACAAATCTATAATCTATGCTTAAAATGTATCTAATATTGTTAAAAAAACAATCCAAGTTAAAGAATTCTTTAGAAAATGTTATATATTCCTCGCAACGATAAACATCACAATCATGTTTAAAGAAACTTTTCTTGGAAATGCCTAGAATAGGTAGCCAGTCTCTACAACCTGGTACTTTTGTTAAATATAACTGAATGTCGTCTACAAAGAATTTCGGTTCCACGAATAAACTAGCTGTTTGTAAAATAAATTCTAAACAGGTAAACATTGGTAATGTAGAGGTAATTGATATAAAAGAAAATAAACACATTTCAATTATACTCGCCTTTGCTAAACTTAGGTACTTTTTTACAACAAAAAAATAATCTTATGTCTATTGAATGTATGGCATCATTAGAAAAGGGTTTCTATTTGACCATTCTTGCAAGGAACCCTAAAAAACCTGTATAGAGCGTCTAACCGGAAATCTATTCAATTTTAATTATATTGGTCTAGCCCTGGATGTAATGGTGGCACTTCACTTGGCGTTGCATATTAAAACTGGACGTTTTTACGCGATCTTGAAATCGTATTATTAAATAAATAAATAAGAAGTGACACTCTTACACAAATTAACCTAGTCTCAAACTATAGGCAACGACAAACATACTTCTATTATAGACATATAGTGGTGACATTGGGATAAGCAATTTCCAGCGTGTGACTGAGTTTCCTTTTGGTTAAAATATTTCCTTTTCGTAACTGGTTATTAAAGGGCAAACAGTACATGGTTATTAAAGGGCAAACGGTACAGCTATAAGTGGTAATATGTGAAACTTAAATATAATCTTGTTTTTCTCCCACATGCTCGGAAATGTTAACCTTACTGTTGTAAAATCAGTCCGCGAAGTTCTGAGTTCCAGGTCCAGGCAAAATTAAAAAAAAACAAAGTTATTATTTACCAACGGCAGCGGCCGCGAAAATGTATGAAATTTCATTACGTACCTGGTGTTTTACTTTTAAAAACCATGTTTGGACTAGGATAACTATCTCCAAACAGCCAAACACTCGTGCAATCAAAATTCTTCCTTGTATATTTTACTTTTTAAATGTCATAGACCAAAAAGTTAATCCTTTTCAAACAGCGTTTACAACGTATTTAAGAGAGTGTCAAATAGTTCGACATTTAAAAAAAAATGCGTTCATAAACAAAATAAATTGCCGAAATAACATAAACGCGTAATAGGTAAATGTTATAGTTTAAACTATATTTTATTCAAATTGAATTTATTACGTTTAAATTTGTGATTTTATTTAATGCTTTATTTCAGTGTTATACTAAACCATACGTTTCTGTTCTTTTTTACAAGGAAATGTTGGGACTGTGTTTAATATTATTAACAATTGCGTTAAATTTCCTCACATTGTTGGAGAAAAACACTATACAAGCCTCGACCGGGAAGGGCGGTTGCTGGACTCGTATATAGCGCGGCCTCGACTGCGTCTCGGCCACGCTAACTGTACTCGTCCGGCAACGGCCTATTTCCCGGTCTGTGCAGTAATGTACTATTCCATGCCATGCTTAGAAATTACTACCTACCTACTGATATAAGAGTTATTTAAGTGGGTAAGTTGAAAATACCAACGCTGAGGCTCGGCGCACCCACACGTTTTGCGAGTCAATCTATATAGTAGCGTATTTTTAATATCACGAGGAAATCGTAGCGGTTAAGGAGAAGGGTTTTTAATAAAAATCAGCTCATCCGGATTATTTCCGTCACGACTCAGAGTGGGTTTCCGAGAGGAAGTGATAGTAATAAGGTTGAATAGAATTATAACACCATCTTAGCTTTACATGGATTTAAATTTTCCATAATTGGTTTCCGAGATTTCGGTCGTAATAAGATGATTATTTAGTTTGTTGCATTAGAGATAGATACCTAGTTAGATAGAACCACAAGTCAAGATTCGTTTTTGTATTTGAAGACGAAACTTTTAAATCCTGTCGTTTTGCCAGTTTAACTATAATTATGGTCTGACAAAATTACAACGTATAAAAGTTATTTAAGTTGTAACCCTAAAAATCAATAATGTAATATTTTAATAAGTTCTTAAATGCTTTGCAGAAATAAGAGACGTATTCGCTATTTCGTTAACTATTTCAGATAGGTACACATAATACCTACAATACAACACCAAGACTCTTTATTGAATACCACAATAAAAATGTGAAATGTAGTCATGCATGAAATAATTTTAATTTTTATGTAAAGTTAAATCATTCATGAAAGCCCAATTTTGTCTAACAACGTAATTAACGTTTATAACCAAAAGACACTTAAAACTACAATTTAAGTCATTAGCTTAATCGACGCTAATTACTTACATTTCTGTCTATTTAAGAAATACTTAAATTAATAAAAGCTAGAAAGCTTTTATTTCAACCGCAGTCAATTAATCCATTAAGCTTAAAACTCAACAAGGGCTTAATTTAAAAGAAAAAAGTATTGTGTTCAAGCTTGCAGGGGAAACATAAAACAAGGTACAATAAATTTTAAGGTTTAAAAAATTACAAAACACGGACAGACTCATAGCCATAGCTAAGCCACGTCTTAATAGATCAAGATACTTGTCAATAAGGTCTATGTATGACTGTTGTCTTATATTTAAAATATACAAAAAACCATCATGTATAAAAAAGATTAACAATTTTACGACCAGAAAATGTTAGAATATTGAAAATATTAAAGCTGTCATAAAAATGCTCTTTTATATAATGAATGTATGTAAGGATAAATTTATTCGCAATAGCTCAATAACATTCCTATCTCCTTTATGTATGCAAAACCCCTCAGGGGCTAGAAACGAGCCATATCTTCAGATAAATTACATATTAATAACTATGAGATAAGTTTATCCTTAACTTAACGAAACCTGCAACTTAACTTCATAGGCATAGAATTGCAAAGAGCCTGACTGATTCCGTATAGTGAAAGGGAAACGTCTGATACGCTTAGGTGATAATAGATTCTATACGTGGGATGTTGAGGTTGGTTATTGTTTGTTGGATTAAACCTTTGTAGTGCCGTATCTGAGAATTAACGTTGAAACTATTGGTTTTATCTTATTGTCGGCTATCAAGCGGAACCTTTGTGCTTGAACATCTGTGTCCTAAGGGCACCGATGGGATATCTTTACTGTCAAGTAGCACACTTTGGGTATTGGTTTCTAGTATATAAGAATAACCTGGGATTCCGATAAGGCTTTTTCAATCTTACCTCATAAGCATGTGATAGGTCAAGTTAAAAAAACGTAAAAAAATCTATTAAGATACTTTAATAAATAAGACAACTTGCGAGTAATGTATGTAATGTAAAGTAAAATAAGACAAGTTCTTCAGAAAAACTAACACCACAGCATTATTTTAAATATTTTTCTACATCAAATAAACACACATACACATAATCTCACGCCTTCGTTCCCAGAGTGGGGTAGGCAGAGCTACAGAATTACAAACATCTCTAAAAACTTGTTGATAATTCTATAACCACAATTTGCACAATTAGGCTAAGATGTTTACCAGCGTATTAGTGACAGGTTGCAAACCCATCGCCTAACAGTACTACAAGCCTTTATTCCCTTAGTCGTCTCTTACGACATCCACGGTAAGACATGGAGTGGCACTATTCTAACTCGGCAACCACACGAGGCCTCAAATAAACCCAATTCTATAATTATCCGTCACATATTTTTCTATAGCCAAAGCTTCTAAAAAGCTTGAAAAGCTTTTTTGGTCCTTTACGGGTCTATATTGTCCGCCATAAAAATTAAGTTACGTTATTTACAGTCTACAACGTTGGCCATCATAATTAGTGTTAGACATAATGTTGAAAGTCATTACATTAAAAAAGACCTTCTAAGTAATAAGCTAATAAGTATAATTTCCAGTTCCAGTATAACATATACCCTTTAAAGGTAAATAATAAATATCTGTTGCTTGTCACAACAATTAAATGTGCAAAATTTTTTATACATACAATTTAAGTACTTAACGTTTGAAAGGATTTAATTGCCGTAATATTGCTGTAGACATAATAATATACGAGTATATATTACAAAGGGATCCCACAATCGAAAAACTATATGACTTTTGACATGTGAACGTGTTGTGAATTTTACGATAGTTCCAATTTAGGTACTTGAGTATATTATTATAGAATTGTGAAAGTAAGTATTTGGAATCGTCGCTTTTGGCTGAGAAGGACTGCTATTTAATATTATTTTGGTTAGTCAACACCCATAAATCTGCTATTATGTACGCAACCAAAAATCAAACCTTTGTTCTTATCAAAATAATAGGAAGTTGTATTTCCGAAATAGTATTTATAACGGAAGTCGGTTGTTTATAAAGGAAGTCGTAAAGATCGGTCCACGTTGTAATAGTTTATTTCACTCTGAAATCCACGGCATCATTCTCGCGAAGAAACCAATTCCAACACTTTTCAACTTCTACAGTACAACATTTAAATTAAACACATGTATCTATAGGAAATGAAGTGTTTGTAGGCAGGCTAAACATTCTTTCCGCTCAAAAATCACGCATATTTTGATAGTTTTAACTATTCGAGTTAAATAAACACGCGCGTTTATAACGAACAAACTGTAATACACCTAAAGCTTCAATCCACGTGCTCCTCTAATCGATTACACGCATAAAAAGCCAGAGTTTACGTCCGTGCAACAGCGTAAACATTTACCGAAATACTCGCAAATCTCGCAATGGGCTTTTGATATCGTCGCTGGAAAGGCAAAACTACTAAAGCGCCATTTTGGTCAAAATGAGTTATATATACAGTACGACTGCTTTTTTTTTTCTGCGTCGTTTGGTCTGGGTCTCGTAGCGATCGGAGCATGTTTTTGGCGCTTTAGTAGTGAAAATTGGGTCAAAATTTCAATAATTTCTTAGGATTTTTTACTAACATCCGCCTCATTTAGACATATTTTTGAATAGTTGGCGGTTAAGTATTGTGCTTGCTGTATCTAGCCGTTTCAAGCTTTATTAGTAATTTTAGATAACATAACTGAGGATACTCGGTGGTGATTATGTAAATTTCGCTTGTAGTACATACTAAATGAAATGTATTTTAGTCAATAACGTTTACGCAATAACCGTCAGTTGTAGTAATTTAGTATTTTTTCTCTTTTGAAATCATGTGAAGTCATGTTTGTTAGTAAATAATCTTATAGCAGGAATCGACGATTGTGGCGCTTTAGTATTTTTACCTTACTCAATAAACAAAGTAAAAAGGATATTAGTATATTTCAATGCGGGACTTCTATCTGTTACATCTGTTAAGAAACTTTGAACTACATACTTAAAGAATATTACGAGATATTAGTAATTATTAAGTTATAAAATAAATTAGAAAAGTATAGGTAAGGCGTTATGCGATTCATAAATTTGTAACAAATTCGACCTTTAGTCTATTTCTCAAATTGTTTTCGGGTGACATCAAGCGTATTAGACGCGCAAGCAATGTCAAAACAATATCTTTTGACATTATGCGCGCCAGTTTATAATTATTATTTATGCTAGTTACCTCAGAACTCCGTCATTTATTAACCGATCTGGAAAATTCGTTTTTGGTTTGATAGGGCATACTTCTGGAGTAGGCTTACTGTCATCAGGTTAGAATCTGATGATGGGGTCCTGGAGAAATTGAGGGAAATCTTCAAATATTTTAGGTAAACCTATAGCGATTTGGGTATTTTGTATGTATAAATAGCATATGGTAACTCGTACATTTGCTCTTGAAAAGCACCATTTGGTGAAGTAGAACTGATGATAATTAATGAAGATCACAGATTCACCAGAACTACCTACTTACTCAATAATTTAATAATTTCATGGGTTGGGATTTAATGAATATTATTTAATGCCAATTTATTTAATATTAATACTATTTATTTATTTATGGAAACGCATACCTATTTATTTGATAAAAAAGAATGATGTCCCGTCAAAAACATAAATGTGAAAATGGGAGCCAAGTTCAATATTTTAAGAATATGCGATGCATGGTTATCGCCTTCACCGACATAAGAATTGAGATTTAAATGGGTGCCAAGTTCCGTAGATAATCCTGATATTTATTTATTAAGAACGTACAACATTCTAAAATTAATTAAATAGGTACACAATTTCTTATTTTTTCTCATACGATAATGTATGCTTGATCTGGCCGTTGGCCCAGACATCTAGCGAGAGTCTCCTGAGGTGTTGGTCGAGCCTCTTCGCTATATGACCGTTTGCCGAAACAACTATCGGGACAATGATCATCGACTCAATATCCCACATGGCGGTCACCTCGTGAGACAAGTCAAGGTACTTGCTTGTCCTTATCGGCCTTCACGAGGTTCTCGTCATGCGGGATGGTGACGTCGACGAGCACTGCCCGTCGTTGAGATCGATCTGTCAATACGATATCAGGCTTATTGGCGACAATAGTCCTGTCCGTGATGACAGATCGATCCCAATAGAGCGTAGCACGACCATTTTCGAGAACTGGCGCCGGTGTGTACTTATAGTACGGCACTTCAGACTCAACAAGACCATATTGAAGAGCAAGTTGCTGATGGATGATCCTGGCCACGAGGTGATACTCGTATCTGTGCAAGTACTCGCCGTTGGCCAAATGCGAACAACCGGAAATTATATGACTGAGGGACTCGCCGGGCAACGGCATGCTCGACAAATGTCGACCGTGCCATCCCTCAGAATATATTTCCGGTAATTATTCGTCATTATGACCATGCCAGCAATTGCACAGACAAAACCTTCGGTTTCCCCAAAGAGGTCACCAAATCGCAGCCAGTTCACGGACGCTAAAAAGTCTACCTCGGGTCTTGTTAGGGCCCCGTAGAAGCGTCCGTGTAGCTCGTTGCTCTTCCACACCTTCTTGCGGTCTTCAGTGCTCAACACCGTTGGTCTGTGCCAGTTCTCGTTTGCCAAGGAGAGAGGCGTGAGGCTCTTGTCTAATGCAACCACATCTCGATGCATCCCACACTCATTGCTAAGGAAATAATCCCTGAGATTGCACACCTCGCGGTTGTGGAGATTCTTAGCATTTAAAATGCCTCGACCACCACATTTCCTCGGGATGTACAATCTCATAACAGATGAGCATGGGTGCAACATGCGATTTGATTTAAGCAGTAGACGGACCCTCCTACCCAGGGCGTTCAGCTCAGTCTGAGTCCACCTTAGTATGCCAAAGAAATATGTGAGCAGCGGTATCACCCAGCCATTGAAGGCGCGCACCTTATTGCCACCCGACAAAAGACTGCTAAGAACTTTTGTCAAGCGGCAGAAGAAGCGCTCTTTCACTGACTGCTTGACATTGCCGTCCACAATACCCAAAGACTGTGACATACCAAGATATTTGTAGGTTTCAATTTCGGAGAGAGATCTGAGAGTCATCGTCTCAGAAAGCTGCAAATTCGACCGCACACTTATCTACACCGAATTCCATCTTGATCGCATTACTGAACTCTTGTGTGATTTTCAATAATGCGATAAGATCTTGGCGCTTCGATACAAACAGTGAAAAATGACTTCAGCTTCTCTACGAAGTCAATCTCAAAAAAGCCAAGCCCAGAATCCGTCAGCAAAGATCTGAGAGGATTCAAGGCTAGGCAAAACCACAAAGGACTACTGTCACAGAAAGCTGCAAATTCGACCGCACACTTATCTACACCGAATTCCATCTTGATCGCATTACTGAACTCTTGTGTGATTTTCAATAATGCGATAAGATCTTGGCGCTTCGATGCAAACAGTGAGAAATGACTTCAGCTTCTCTACGAAGTCAATCCAAGCCCAGAATCCGTCAGGAAAGATCTGAGAGGATTCAAGGCTAGGCAAAACCACAAAGGACTACTGTCACCCTGGAAGATGCCTCTTTCAATCCTTAGGCGAATCAAAGGGGACTTCTCGACCACCTGGTTGACGAAGGACTGTGACCCACTGCCTCATACACACACCTAAAAAGGACCTCAAAGTTGCATCAACTTTATACAACTCTAAGATCCTTTCGAGCCATGAGTGAGGCACCGAGTCGTAAGCCTTCTTGTAGTCAATCCAAGCAGCCAAAAGGGCCGCCTTGCTATGCCTGACTAGCTGACAAATCGTTATGTCTATGAGGAGGAGCTCCTTAGTACCTACCCCGGGACCCAACCTTACATCTGTTTTGAGCAGAGGCCAAAACATTATTTGCAATAAAATGTACATTTAATTTTGTGCTCAAAATGGATGTAAGGAGCTTGTAGATGGTAGGCAAGCATGTAATGGGTCGGTAGGTAGTTCTTTGGATCCGCGGTACTACGGGACTTGTGGAGCAGAAAGGTGACACCAGTTGTTAATAGGTAAAGGTGGCAAGGAACCTATCTCAAGGGAATTTCAAAGTAATTCATGTTTTATTTATTTCTTGGTCTATTAATTTCAACTGACATTCATGCGTAAGTAATATTGTTAAGGCTGAAACAAGAAAAAAGTCCTACAAAAGGTAAATCATCAGGATGGTTAATTGATCATTCTGCCCTTTAAGTAACATACATTTGAAATTTAACTTATCTTAAATGCTAAATTCCTATTTGCTTTATGGCTTTGCAAAGTATTTTTGACAATAAGTCATTTCCGCTTATGATTAACATATTTTTTATACATGTAAGTATTTTTTTCTCGAGAGTAAGTAAAAGGAGACAAGTCCTTAGTATTTATTGACTCCTTACCTAAAACTTTAATGTGGAGGTTAGTAATTTTATCTTACCAGCATTTTTTTAGGATTGAGAGCATTAATGCTAAAGCGACACGTAACTCCGTAAATACTGAACACACGTACAATACGATAAATGAATCGTGCAGCTAAAAAAAAAACATGATATGTCACCCTTTACAGCCTCCATTTTCATTCAAAAGAAAAAAAGTTATGACATTGTAAAGACAAAAAAAACATTAAAAATGCTTTTTCTCGAAATGACCCTTTTGGATGTTAGTAGTTTTGCCTTTCCAGCGACGATATGTTTTTGTTTTCTCAACAAATTAAAATGCTGGAAAATTGATCAGATCTCACTACAAACTAGGTTAGGTTTATTAGGCTTGTCCTAAGCAAGCGTCTCTTGTTGGAAAACGCTGGAAGATTTTGACGTGTGAAAGTAAGTATCTTTGAACTAATATCAAAGAAATAAATAGAAGGTGCTGCCTAAAAGTTTCTAACTTGAAATATTTTGGATCCATTTCCACAAATAGAAGGAGGGAGGCAAATTTAAATGAAATTCGAGATACTGACATTTTATGTCTTGACTTAATTAAGTCTACAAAGAGACGGCGCGTTAAAGCCAAGCCTAGAACGTCGGCGTCTTAAATGCCTAAAGGTACTCGTGACGTGATCGCAAGCTATCGCGAGTCTTAAGTGAAAAAAGATAGTTGGAAAGTTGAAAAAGGCCTATTCTATACTCTTGTATATGAAGGTACTTAGAGGATTTAAAAGAATTATTATGTAGCTCACGAAATATTCATTATATTTCGTTAAAGTAACGTGATTCAATCACAATTCGTTGGAGGAAACATCACCGAGCATTACATTTAATTGACGTCTCTGAGTGCGGCAGTTAAACTCCTAAACCTATGGGTTTAATTTATATGGGTTCTTCCTGAAATAAATTACTAGTTTACTTGTTCCCCCTTACTAATAAACGTTGAATAACGGTGGTATAGCTATAAATACAATGTTTTGTCCTTATCTGTCAATGTGACATTTGAATTTGACAGACAAGGACAAAAAATTGTATAGCTATACTACCGTTACTCAACGTTTATTAGTAAGGAAGCTAATGTTTAAGTTTTTTCCTATATGAAGCCTTTTTGAAACCTATTTGAAATTTGTTTACCTATTTTATCTAAAACTTGTATTGTTCTAGCTAAATTTAGGTCTAGAAAAATAAACAGTACCGAGTTAATCCATCCTTAAGTCATCAAAAGTCTATCCAGATTTCTACCGTTATTTTCTGTTCAATTTTGGAAAACAGAAAAGGTTTTAAACTATATTAAAGCGAAAACGAAATCGATTCGAACCTAACTACATCTCCTCTGGCAATAGGTTTTCTTAAAGGTATGTTTTAAGGGTTCCTATATTGTTTAAATGAGAAAAGTAAAGGTAATCAATGTACATAATTTAGATTGCCTAACCTGAAAGTGACATATTCAAATTGGTTTCAGGAAAGCACGATGATGTGAACTGTTTAGTTGACATACTCGTATCTCTCGCGGAAACTTCGATTCGCGGAGCTGACATATAATTCAAGAAGGGTTAGGTAAGAAAATTTATTCCCAAGAGCTCCTGTGAACGTGTTGTTCTCGGTACCTTTAACTATCCTGTGCATCTTAGCTGGAATACCCGTATGGTAATTTCGACACTATTAGATTTCTAAATAGGGTAAAGACAATATAGAAAAACGTTCCATCCCAATGCCCGAAATTGTGAAGATATATCTATTTAACCTAAACGTATTTCCGTTTCAATGCCGTAGATTTCTGAAATAATGTCAATTTTTACAATCATTATTCATCATTAGTAGGTAGGTATATCAAGATAAAAAGGTCTTGATAATGTGAATTACTGGTTAGCAATCAACTTTAAAAATATAAAATAAACGATTCGCTTATTTTCCTTAACTTGTACTATAAGATATTGCTTCTAGCCAACACGCTTCTAGGTAAACAGGAAGAACCCTATATGTTTTGATTCCTTTGCGAGTGTCAAAATATGCGGCATAAACGGCTGTATCTTTTGATTGCGTTGACGTAGAACTTTGAGTTTTTCACAAAGAAGAGGATCCGAATAGCAGACCACCTTCACTGGGCTGTTTATTCGATTTAAAGTCTTTTATATCAAATTTAATAGGGCCCATATTGGCTCATATAAAATTGGTCTTTAATTTTTTTATACAAATAACGATTTGTGACTATACTCATAATTTCTTCGAAAATTTTTGCTTATACTTTTTTATTCATACTTTTTTAAGTCATAATCATCGCAACTAATAATGCATTTTTCAAAAAACTGTTACTTTTTTATATTTTTATAAATCTAACCTAACCTAACCTAAATTTATCTACACGTAACATATTTAAAAAATTCTGAAAAGTGTACGGTTCCATGAATATTGGCGTTGTAAGTTCAGATGACTATAAGTTCCGATCATTAGTATTAAAAAAAAAATGAAGATTATGAAGAGTGATCATTAGGTTGTAAAATTATATGAGATACATTTTCGGAGTTCCAATAATCTAATTTGCAATTTTATATGAACTTTGGCGCACCCAATTTAATATGTCAAGAAATATACTCGTATATGGCGAATTGGTAGGATGAAAAATTTCGGTCCAGTATATAATTAAATAAAAATTTAAAAACGAAGTTTTAAAAAAAATGCAAAAGACAAATTACATACCAATCGAAAGTACATTTACATGCCTATAGAATATGCAAACGTCAGGTTGACTATTTTTTTCCCATCACAACTATTGGGTAGGCAGGTATAACCAGGTAAGTCGGTAGCGCGAGCGTTAACACTAAAAATTCATAAGTCAGTATAATTATAAATAGTTAGTTAGAGTTTTGTTCTGAGATTTGCAACAGAATTTGCTGAATGTTGTTTTGGGTTTTTTCCCTTTAAACACCATTCGGTAAATTACCGGTAATCTCCGAAATTTACCGGTAATTTACCGATACCAGATTGGGCCGGTATTGCTGGTAAAGCGGTAATCCAGTTTACCGGTTTGAATTCCCTACTATTGACCACAGGAGAGACAACTTTTGTTTTTGCGAGTGTGTGTGTATGACCCGACAATAGGTATACGTAATTTAAAACTCCGAAAATTTTAACCAGAACCTCAAACCTGCAAATTATTTATATTTACCTTTCCAACTTTATAATTGGCGGAGATATTTCCACAGGCGAGAGATATTTCTACAAGCAGGGAGATAATTATCCTTTTTTCCTAGAAAAATTAAATATCCCTTTTTGAGGGCATTCACGGAATCACAAAAGGTAATAGGAAAAGTTTCTACCAACATAACATTAAAACCCTACTGATTAGATTGATGTCTGCCATTGTATTTTGAAATAGATTTGGATTTGTCAACTATCAATAAAATTATAATTCGATACATATCAAAAACAATACATTTAAAAATTAACTTTGCATGAAGCCAACTTTTTACCTCAAACAACAACTTTTAAAGCCTCAGAGATTGTATAAATGTTTAAAAAAACAAAAACCCGCCTTCAAAAATGCAAAAAATAACTTCTTTTAAAATGGTAGGTCAGTCCAACTGCATTCGGCTTTTGGTTTAAAATATTGTGGGACGCCGTCTTCAGTTGGACTGACCTACCATTTTAAAAGAAGTTATTTTTTGCATTTTTGAAGGCGGGTTTTTGTTTTTTTAAACATTTATTTTATTTTATACTTTTTAGTGATCCTATTTATGCTGTTATGTAGCTCCACTTCTAAATATTAATGAGAAACTATAGAACATTTCAAGCTCGCCGCAGACAACGCCGCGGGAATGTCATAGTCATATTTAAACCTAAATGTTCTTCGTCATAGTCGCTCAACTACCTTAATCGAAATATCTTGTCGCCACCCTTGAAATAGGTACCGTTAAGGAGATCCGGTGGCCATCTGTGGTCTTCATCATCAGTTCCACTTCACCATATAGTACTTTTCAAAAGCAAATGCACGAGTGACAGTGAAAAATACCAAAATCGTGTGCCTATAATATTTGAGGAGTTCTCTTGATTTCTCCAAGATTCCATCATCAGATCCTGACGTTTTGAAAATGGGACCAACTAGAAAGTATACCCATTCAAACAACGAAAAATTTTTTCAAATCGGTCGAGTGGTCTTCGAGTAATCGGGGAACATACATAAAAAAAAAACCCGACGAATTGAGAACCTCCTCCTTTTTTTGAAGTCGGTTAAAAACTATACAAAAAGAAAAAAAAAGGTCTTTAAAGAAGATGGCAGAAAGATTTCAAATTTATGACTTATTTATGATTTACGTTACTAAAAAGAAAAGTCATCCGAACTCAGGAGTCAGTTTCAGACAGCTACCTATAGCTAGTTTTCAGCCCTGACCTGGCGCACGCCCTCGTCAGATTTCGTGCCAGATAGCTCAAGCTATGTAATTACCAGCAAGACTGAGTTCAGTCGTTAGGCGTGATAAAGTTCTTGCTATTTCCTTAGTCAGCTTAGTTTTGCATGCTTCAGTGTTCATGAAGGAAGGAAGTGGTAAAAAATATGGTCATCCAAAACGATGGCGAAAACCTAAAGATAGTAGGAATAAAGTAGTTACTGTTGCTTAAAAAATATTTGCGTAGTGTTCTTTTCATTGATAATTTGGCAATTGTATGTGAAATTAATTGTAGTTATGGATGCATTATTATTTGATATGACAGTTAACTGAGTGGTCTTGTTTACCTACTTAGATGAGCTTTAGATGTGTATCGCATTGTGTAGCTTCAAAACTTTTTTTTTAATTATACCAATCAGCAGCAGCACTCTTATCCTTTAACGGTTTAACCTACCGCCAAGCAGTGGTGTTCGCATTGTTGTGTTCCGGTGTAGTGATAAGACAACCGGTGAAATTACCGGTACAATAGTCCATCTTAGTCCTCAGGGTTGGCAAGGCATTTGCGGTCTTAAGATTGTAGTCTTGAGAATGCAAATGTTTATGGGTCACAGATCCCACTTGCCATCAGGTGGGCTGTGTGGTCGTTCCGCTTCTACATGCCATTATTTTTTTTAATTAAAATTTTAATATTTAATTTATACAAAAGAAGTCGTAGGTGCGGAACCTTTGGTACCTACTCGAGTCTGACTAGCACTAACCCGGTTCTTCCTAAACGCGCTTTAGTGAAGTGAAGTTTGATCCCCTAACAAAATATCTGGCATGTTAATGAATGAAAGCTGGCACTCGCCCGGAATGTGTTGCCATAAAGACCGGAATTTAAGGTAAAAGTGATACATAAATGTTTTAAAATAAATCTTGCTCGTGTACAAATAGAGCTCTAACATGGATAATCCTAACATTTCACAGAAAATAAAAATCGTTGAATGAAATGTAAATGATAAATTCAGACTTTACCAATGTCCCATTGCTGCAATACATAATATGTAAATATAAAGTAAGGTAAAGGAAACTTGAGAAGGGTCAGTAAGGGCACCTACTGAAACCCTTGCCGCTGCGCGAAATTGACCTTAGTTAGGTTAGGCCTCCATAGGTCAATTTATGTGATGGCATGGGTTCCAGTAATACTTTTGAGGTTAGAAACATTAATTACAGAATTTGTAGTCTACAACAAAAACGTCAGGTAAAAACATACCAATCGATCCCATTTCTCTCTTCGAGACCATCTATCCAGATCTATACTAGAAAAGTTAAAAATCGAAAAAAACTTTTTTCATACATTGGTCGTAGGTAAAAAGGGTCATTTGGATAAAATGGCGGGTAAAAGCTAAAATTATTAATTATGACATAATTTTATGAGAAATAATAGCGTATATTTAATCCGAACTTATTAATAATAATTTAAATTGTTAAGAAGCCACATTCCAGGCCAAGAGCCGCGGCTCCGTATTTTACCCCAGAATTAACATTGGATTTGCATTTATATGTCTGTTTTTACCCTTCTCCGCTATCGTGGTTAGTGTAGGGCTCCTAGGCTATAAATCTCTGTTTTATCAAGGTTAAATTACACGGTTACTTTTTTCACTGGAATGAGAAAGAGATAATGTACATGTTTTTTCTCAAACATGCTTTGAATTATTCGTATTAACATTTATTGTTCGCGCAACTTCTGCCTGCACCACCTTGACCAGTTTTTGCCTGCGTAGGCTGGGACGTTTATATGAAAATCTATTGCTGGCCGCTGATTATCAGCCTTCAATGTGCATGTTTGAGAAAAGAACTATACAATCTCACGGGAAGGGCGATTACTTCCCGGCTTCTACAGTAATGTACTATTTACTCAAACCTGAATGGAAATATTCGTATTATTTTCCAAAAAAGAAGACACCAAGGTCATTTTTTTTCCCTAGCCTGTTGTTGTGTCCCAAGTGCTGGGCAAAGGCCTCCCCTCTTTTTCGCCACTCGGCCCTATCCAGATCGCACTCTTGCCAATCCCTCGCAAAGGACTCTAGGTCGTCTCGCCATCTCCTTCTGGGTCTACCTCTGCTACGATGTCTGTCGCGTGGAAGCCAATGGGTGGTATTTTTGGCCCATCTCCCATCGTGCATGCGGCAGATATGCCCAGCCCAGTCCCACTTTAACTTTGCGGTCTTCACCCCAATATCAGCAATACCAGTTCTATTCAATATTTAAAATTCACGGTGGACGGCAAGGACAATGTATAAATATGGAACATCAATTACTGGACTCTATTTTTTTTAACTGTCTGTACATTTTTAGTATACAGTGACACTCGCGACATGAAGCCTAATCTAGTGACTTCAACACCGTCTTTATCCAAATCTAAAAGTGTGCCTGCCGTATGTAAATACGCCTTTATGAAGTAACAAAGCCGATACAAAATCTTCATGGTCGACGTTGCCACATTTTTACGACAATTGCATAAACTCCTAAAATAAAATCAATGTGATATTGTAAATTAGGAAAAAACTACGTCTTTTAACGTTCTGTTCACATACTGTAATTTTTACACCTATACGCTAATAACCAGCTAAGTGCGAAATGAGCTTGAGTTTCTTTCTGCCCTTATTCCAGAATATTTTTTTTTACACTATAATGTTTGGAAAAACGGTTAACGGAAATGTTATTATTGGCTATTCGCATTGGGAAGTCTCCAAGGTTTTATTCATCCTTTACTTACTCAAAAGTTGTGTTTCAAGATGCTTTTGTCTCTCTTCTCCTTTCTTTCTTTATTAAACGAGCAAACTCAGCTCAGCTGAGTAAATTTTCTCGAAACGAGAGACATTTCCACGCCCATCGTAAAATGTGGTTGCCCCGGAACGGGAAGATTCTGACAGTGAACCTCTAAATAAGTAGTTGTATTGTATACCAGAATAGCAGAAATATTTTACACATTTGGTCTTTGAACTTAAGGTTGCTGATGAACTATGACGTAATTTTGCTATTAGAAGCGTTAAAAGTTCTAGAAGAATTCCGAAAAAAATCCGTGGCTCAACGCTATTTCAATAAAGCGCCTTATCACCCTTAACCTCGATCTACCTCTTCCAATCCTATACAGATGGAAATTTCGGGGGGCAAACGTCCCGGACAACTGAGCGGCAGAGTTGCCACTTACAGAACTATGGCCAAATGTGACATCAATCAATGACCCAGACTGATGAGACCGGCCGATCATTCTGAAAGCTGCTCGAAACCCCGAAACGACGGACCCCCATTAGGGCGCGCTCTTCATAGTCAGTGTGAAGTACGGTGGAGAGCACCAATTACGACAGTAAAAAAAACAAGGTGAATTGAAAACAGTGGGTAAGGGTCGGGTTGCATAAAGTTTAAAGTCATATTTTAGAAAGGCATACGTGGATTCGTCATGCTCATCATTGCACATAACTGACAAAAATCATAAATTAGTTCGCATATTTTTTTTTACTATAATGTTTCAGAGCATAAATAACAATTGTCATACATTTATTACGCATAAAAACTTTACGCACAATTATCAATCGGCATAACAATTTTGACTGAATTATTGACGATAACAAACGTAGCAGTTAGTTTTGCTACTTTTCTGGTAGCAGTTCGTTTTTATTATAGTGGCAGTTCCAACCTAACCTACTTTTCTGGTAGCAGTATGACTAAAAATAATTATGATTTAATATACAACGACTAAAAAAAATATTATATTCAACATTGTGGTTTAAAAAAAAAGACATAGTGCAATTATGAAAATGAAAATATTATGCGCACTATCATTAATGACAAAAGACTTTTATGAGAAACAACTTTATGCGTAAAGTGTTATGACAATCGAAATTATGACAATAGTTGTTATGCGACCAGACGGACACCCGAAAACAGTATGATTGGTTGAATTCCTTTTTCCGGATTCGCTCTAAGCTTCGCTCTACATACGGTCACTTCAGACAGGGCAATAAAAATCTCGGTTTCAAATATAGTGAAGTGCAAGCGAAATCCTGAAAATAACCACTCGCTTTAGCCGATAAATAATACCTCAACATCCGCTTATACGTTTTCGCACTTTTTTAAAACCTTTTCGCTAACGTGTATTACTTACTGGTAAATCAAACACCAAGTAAAGTAACCGCTCCAAGGTTGACGACAAAATACTTGATTGATTAGACGTAAACACGTCATTCATATACTGACAAACATATTTGATACCGTGCTTAAGTCTTGCCCTGAAGATTGATTATCGCTTGGTGTATTCTTTCATAAATGCATTTTAAAGTTTGAATACAAAATTGTGACATTACCTCACAGTAAATTATCATAGCCGCGTTAATTCGAAGAGTAAACTGGTATTTGATACCCATCAACAATGTAACTACAATATCTTACTAAAAATACCTAAGGAGTATACATACATTGTGGGATAAACAGCCATTAATTAAAAACCCCTTTTTGTCTATTGTGCACTATATATACTTTACTATTAAATATGTAACTCATACTTCTAAAACTGTTTACAAAATGGAGTAATTTTTATTGCAGCATTGTGCTCTTGTAAATTTCACTTATAATAACTAAAAAATATTAATGTTTTAAGTAATATTGTTTAGCAAAAGGAACTACCGGTGAATATCATGCGATGCTTTTCAAAATTGGTCTTATTTGGAAAGCGCTAGATTTATGCATATATGTTACCGGCCTACCATGAATAGTGAAGTTCGATTTCTTTTGATTTCTTGTTAAAGACATGACGCCATTTGAGAAGAAGACCAAAAAAAATCTTATTATAAATTGTTTATTACTTTCCGCTCAATTTGCCCGCAGCAACAACAGCTTCCTTATTATGAAGCTTATCGACAAGGCACTTTTGTTATCATTCAATCAGAAAATAATAACTCCGTTATTGGAAAATGCGTTTCATTTCACTGTAGCTTTCGTTCTTTCCATTAGAGACTCATTGAAACATAAAAAGTACAATCAATTGTATCTTGATATTAAATTATTCCCAGGCTACCTATTTTATTATAATAGTAGTCGATATTTTAAGCCCAAGGGGTTATGAACTCTTATTTTTAACCCTTGTAACTTGGAAAATGTAAACATTATGAAATAACCGACATATCGAACAACTAATCAGGCAGATGAATCTCTTGAACCACTCGCTCTTGAACTCAACGCACCAATAATAACACTTCAGGGTGGAAAAAACAAACGCCACATGGATGGCAACTATCTTAAATATTGGGTATAGCAAATGCAAAAGAGACTTAAAATTAATTTTGAAAAAAAAAAAACCTGCATTTATGGACTTTTGATTTTTTTTATTCCTTAACCGGGAATCGAACTGCGGTTGAATATGACAAAACAATAGAGTCGTGTTCTTTTTACGGTCTTTATTTAGTTTAAAGGTATATGTGTAATAGATATAACAGATCACTATAAACCTTTCGATCTGTATCATACGACTCTATTGTTTTGTCATATTTAAGGTAGTTGCCGTCCATGTGGCGTTCTTTTTTTCAACACTGTATAATCGGTTCTCTCTAAGTTCAATGTGTCCCATCGGAGCGTAATATTCAAGTTAAAAACCATATTAAACATAGAGCCGTTTTTAAGAAAATAGCACCTCGCTTCTTTTGCACTAGGTAAAGCTATATTATTACCTTTGACGTGTTATGTTTAGTACATTGTTGTAGAGGTTAGAAAGTTAGCAAAAGATGGACGAGTTGGTTGGCCGACGCGTAGCGGAGGCCCTCGAAAGTACGAGTCCATCTATTGCACTTTCGGCCGATGCTTAACATAGTGCTTTTCACGACTACTGGGAGGAAATAAAAATCAATTACTACTCGTACTAAAAAAATACGCTCTCCCGCCAATTTTTACTTTTATTTTTTAACGATACCGGTCTTACTGGCCAATCATTCAAAGGCGTTTTTAAACTGACGACTCTGACCGTGCCAGAACTATATTTCAGATAATTAACAACAGATATTTATATGGCTGTATGGAATCTGATTCCTTTGCCTATCCGTGAAGGGATGAAAATTATTAAAAAATAAAACGACTTCTCATTGGCCAATTTAATTTCATATGCAGTACAAGTCGTGTTCTGATTGGTCGAATCAGTGATCAGCGGACCGATGCGATTGGTCGACTTGCTCAATAGAACAGACCAACTATGTTTTAGTTGTCCAGTTTCAATTCATAGAAGGCCTGCTCATTCAAAGTACAACTATTGATTGTTTTGGGGACCAAGAACAGACCATCTTTCGCCACATTTCCGACCAGTAGCGTGAAAAGGTATATTGTTTTTAAATCGGTCGACATTACTCTCAAGATCCTCCAAAACGTCGTCAATACGATATCGCATCAAAAGCAATAAGGTTGTACTGTGTAGAATCTCTGGCCAGGGTTCTAATTTCAGAGATTATGAAGTACATACTTACTCAATTCTATTATAGGTAGAGTCCGTTCCATCTGACTTGTCTTATTTAATAAACACTTTTATAACCTTAAAATACTTCTATTTCGTCAAAAATAACAATTTCCTCATAAAATAACTATCAATGATGTAAAATCGGGAAAATGATTAACTAAATATGGCATCTAGTTTCATTATTTACCAGAAAACGGCTGTTTTAGCCAAAACAAGACGCATTTTCAGGTTATAAAAAAGTGTTTATACTAATTAAGACAAGTAAGGTGGAATGGACTGGAATGGAATGGATAAACGTCGTTATGAACCTCCAAGTTAATATTAATCAAGTAAGTTATCGACCGAGTTGTCAACGTACCCAAACTATATCAGCGTTTATACAACTCCCGGTTAACTAAATTACCCGGTAATCAAACACGATAATCGCCACTTGGGAATCAATAGGCATTAGTGGCCATGTAAATGGGAGAACATGATCGGCTTTGTTCAGTGCTCTAGAATGCCTGTCAAGTTTTATAAGTAGGTACGGAGTAAAGGAGTTGTGTTCAAGACGTAAATCCAATCGACTTAGGTGAGGATTTCAATGTAAAGCCGCCAACACTAATGACTTAAATAGGCTGCTTGTAAAATGGTTCTCCCATAGAAAATAATGTTACTTGTATATGTACATTCATGTATCATTCAGTGTATGTTACGGGTTCAAATAGATTATATAAATTATTCATAAAATTATAAATACGTTTACCAATAAAGAAGTACAAGAGCATGAAGGGGTTGCTTGTAGAGGAAGCGAAAGAGGTATGTTTGGACCAGTGCACCTAGCGTTCCATAGTATCTGCCTGCCCTATTGAATAGAATAAAATAGAAAATAATTTAGGGAGACGGGTGTGAACGTATGTTTGTAAGGAATCACTCGCCCAGGCCATTCACCCCTTTTATCTCCTCTTGGCCCCATCTCACGATGCAGAAAGTAAAGCGAGTGAGAAAAAAAAAAACTTGAAATTTTACCCTCGGTAGCTTGCTGTAACAGAAATATACCATGACTACGAGTACAAAACTATTAAATTACCACACCAAAAAAAAGGTTATTGTTTAAAAGAGAACTTAATCTCGTATAACGTTCTTGATATACCCACCTCGACGTTTCGTATATTTCAAGAGTCCTAGCAACATGAAATTTGAAGAGCATCATTCTTCGCTACCATCATAGAAGAACATTAAGAAAGGATTTTTGGGGATCCCATTTCTTAAGAAGGTAAAAAGAGGGTATAAATTCGAGAGAAATAAGTTTTTGTAAGATATACAACTTTTGGTTTTCAAAAGGGGTGGAAATTTGTATGAGAGGTCAGCCATTTGATTGTCAAAGTTAGAAACTTGGAAGTTCATATTAAAGATTTAAAAAAAAAAACAACAACAGGTATTGCATTTTAGGAAGATTTTGAAAGAGAGCATACAGTTCGGCCATTTTTGAAGTTACATATAATATAACATTTTAAAACACATAGTTCTCTTATTTTCTTTGTATCATCATTCGGTTTTATTATCACACTGACGGCACCATTTAGGTGCTAAAACGACAAAACAATGTGTATGTTGATAATAACAGACTGTGAATCCGTGTGGCTTTTGTTTGTTAATTATTTTAGTATCGTGCTAAATTATTGCTTTTGGTGAAACCTCGTGACAACCCTTTGACGTCTGGTTGTCATTTGGATGACCAACAGCATTGAAACCAAAAGATACATGTTTAGTGCACCGTTGTTAATTTATTTTAAATAAAATTTAATTTGTCATTAATAGTACATTGTTGCCGTGACGAGTCAAGAGAGCCAAAACGAAGTTAGTGTACAAGTCATTAATTATCCATTCTGCCGAGGCAGACATAGTGCTTTCCTGAATTACTGCAAGCAAATTAAATAAAAACAATTTACATGTAACAGGTAAATCTTACTACATATCAATGTGATATTCAGAATTATCAAAGCAAAGAAAACGCTATATTGTAGAAAGCTTAAGCTACTCTGAAAGTTTGTTCAAATACGCCAGTATCTAACATTTTCAGAGAACGATTTCCCATTTTATTGGGTTTTCAATGAGATGAAGATATCGTAAACATTTACACATTTTCCAGGGATTTCTATTTCGTGAAAACTTGCTGGTGTGAAAATGTTGTATCACCACATAACTAGACGATATCATGTTAGGTACCAATCCACTTTCCAATTTTAACGTCTTAAATGAAGCAATACTTATAAAAACCCTCACCCGCAGAATGCTCCGCTACGCGACTTGACCGATCGTATCCCAAATTGTTAATAGAATATACATACCTGTTGAAACAATTATATAGGTACCTGTTGAAACTGTGTGGTAATAAAATAAAATAAAAATTTAATCAGTTTATTGCAGACAGTGTCCATATTTTGTTAGTAAGAACATTAGGGTTAGAAAACTATATTAGTGGGTAACTATTTATATAAAAACGAAGACAATAAATTAATTAATTTAAAAATCTGCCACCCTGTGGGACCCCGGGCACATGCATATGTATTTGTACCCAGTGTCGTTGGATAGGACAGTCTGGCTTCTCACTGATGATCCTCAGGATGGTGTGTGCGGCTCCCCCGCACCCTGCACATCAGCAAGGCGAAACGGCGCCGCAGCACCGCGCCGAACGACTGCGTGCGTGCGTGTGCAAACATCGCTGATGCGCTGCAATATCGAAGGAGCCCCAACAACAACCTGAGGGCGTTGTTATATTGTACTCGGAGAGCGTTGAAGGCCCGCTGCGTATAGTTGACCCACAGATTGCACGTGTATAAGCTTTGGCAAACGACTTTAAAGAGAGTAATCTTCACCTCAATGCTACATCGTGCGAATCTGCGTGCCAACATATTGCAGCGAACCGCTATCGCCCTCCTTTCCCTCTCAATGTCCCTATCATCTTTCAAATCCTCGGTAATTATACGGCCGAGGTATTTGAACTTCTTTACCGTGGCAAGACTGAAACCATTAAGTAGCACAGGCAGCGCCAGCAGTCACCAGTTTGCGACTCCTAGGTTGAAATACCATTAATACACTTTTATTAGCATTATACAGGAGTCCGTGCAACTTCGCATACTCTTCACACACTCCCAATAATTTTCTAAGAGCTGCGATCGATGGGCTGAGTAACACCATATCGTCCGCGTAACTGATACTGTTGACGCTGCAACCATCTATAGAGCAACCGACTCCGGTGCCACTCAGCTCATCGATCAGCTGGTTCACGTACAGGTTGAAGAGCGAAGGTGACGGTAATGCCATGTATTTCTTTTTTGCATAACAGAAAATCATTTTTTTTCTTTCTTTTTTTCTACTAATACGTTAACTGCCCAAACGCGTGGTTGATGAAACGGGTGAACAGAGAACTGGCTGCTTCCCCGCTCAACGTATCATCACATTAAATCACATCGCTATTCAGCGAGGAGATGCTGCCAGCATATTAAACACTATGCCACGAAGGCCATACTTGTTATAGCATGGCACAATTGCATGGCAAATAAGCACACAGGCCACTTAAACGGCAAGACGGTGATAGCGATCCGGACCGACCCTGCAGAAGATCCTTCCACCACTAGGTTTAATTTTTAATGTATGTATGTAAACACTTTATTGTGCAAAACAAAAACAATAACGACACAATGCAGTTAAAAAAAAACCAAGGCGCACTGGTTAGTGTTATTGGTGATTAGTATTTTTTTTTAATTTTAATGTTTAGTATTAAGTTTGTATGTAATGAATTTACGGTGTGTTATTGAAGTATTATACTGGTTTTGAAATAAAAAAATATTATTTATGTACTTAAACATGTTTAAGGTGCAACCGCACCGCTGCTTAACGGTGCGTATATTATGGTGCGTCGTTTGTGTGCTCTAACAAATATTTATTAGAGTAATTGAAACTTAAATTTAAATAGATTGTAATTATTTTAACACGGTAGTCAAAAACATAATTTTCAGACCTCTTTTCTAAGTCTTTGCGATGTCTTGAAATCAAACTTCGCCTTGATTTAATTTTAGCCATTTAGGAGTCATATAAGTTACAACATTTCAAAGAATACAACAGATATTTTAAACTTGCAACTCAAAGATAAGAATTTCTAACTTTAAGTCTACAATATGGACGGGACCGATCTCAGACAACTTCAAAACTGCGTCACAGCAATTCTAAAAGTTGCGATAGAAACTTCATTTAAACAATGTTTATCTATAAACAAACAAAGAAGAAAACAACATTATTTTTTAAAAAAATACCTCCTGCTCACATTGGCGTACCAACTGCTCGTATTATCCGAACCTCAAGTAGATTGATTCCATATTATCGACATGAAAAGATCCCTCATGCCGCCAATTTACTAAATAAGTATTTTGAACTTAAATTTGAATACGAATCTAGCATGCATGAAAAAAATGACTTTGTGCAAAAGTGCGTAAATAAGATTGTTAACCAAGGTGTAAATGTAAATCTGAGATTCAAATCCAACACTTTAAACAACTCCACTATATTAGTTTTTTGGTCGCACTGGCAAACGAAAACAAGTGGCAATAGCGAAAACGATTCCAAATAAAAACCGTTTCGATGAAAATGCCGCAAGAAAAACACTAGACTTTCGAGTCTGATCCCCAATCCGAATAGCTATTTGTTGTTTGTGACACAACAATAACGTGACGAATTTATGAAAATCGCAGTTCGTAACTTAGAGACAAGGGTTGGAAAAGTTGTTTGTCCGCTCCGGAGTTAAAATAAACAGGATCTATGGACGTGCGCCGAACAAGAGTCACATATCACCTTTATCTGCGGCTTTTATCTTATCCTCGTAACGCCCACGTCAACTTTTGTTGGTTGGAATTGGAACCTTCTTTTGCCAATGAAAATTCGAAACTGTGACTTTGATTAACGCCTAAAGGTTATAGAAATGAAATTCTATATTAAAATGCAGTATTATGAACATTATGCAAATGAGTATATGGAATTGAATTAACCCAATTCATTTATTACAAAAAATTGAAAACGAGAGGTGTTGCTTTAATTACCTCGTGCTAAGTTCGTGCGTCACAATGCTTGTATTCAGTACGAGTAACCAATGTAGTTCAAGTAATTCCCATTCATATAGAAACATAATATTAAAGTGGTGTTTGAATACATTTAAAAAAAATGGATTTGCTGGCAAACTTTAGCAAGTTTCGTACGAATACGTGTTTGCCTGTTTAGCCACGCAAGTATTTCACTTCAACATTGTAATTAGTACTTTGTTCCGGATGGTGAGCTAAGACAGGTAAACCATCATCATTCTTATAATGGAACTAAAAAGGTTGAAATTCTCACCCAATCAAGGTAAGTGCTCGTGACTTTGCTGCAAAAGCTAAAGCGGGCATCTCCTCCTTTGAACTCACATTCACTTGTTTTATTGTTGAACTCACCCAGTACTTTAGATATGGAATCTACTTCGAACGGCGGTCTAGAGGATTCCTCGAAACCGCAAAGCTGCCATGCAACCTGGACGTTTACTCGTACGGGCAGAGAATTGTTTCAATCTCTCGTAGCTTTTAAAGTGATGCAGTATTCGGTGACAGAAACTGCTCCATACGAATCGATTTATCTTCATCTCGAAACTAATTATATTCACCTAGAAACTTGTTAACTCTGGCATACTTTAACTAAGCATTCTTACTAGTAGTAAGTGGAGAAAGAGGGATAATGTAATATCTTGACCGTGCATTATTCAAATAGTTTGTATCAGCGTAACGTATATTTATCATGAACCAATTTAATTATTAAATAAATAAATTTTCTAACGAACTATTAATGCGATACAAAAAGATTTCCCGTATACCAAGTAATCTAAGTCTTATCTATTAACCGACTAAATGTTTTCCACGACCGTGTTAGCTAGTTTAAGTCACTTAATTAACTATAACCACGCACTTTGCGTAATTTCTCAATAATCTCTATGATTTTGGACGTCACATATCTTTATGCAAATGTTATTAATTAAGCCAGCTCGCAAAGCAAAACAAAAAACTTACTCACTTTTGCATTTATAATTATCTTAAACCTCTATAACATTTCATGAACCTTTTGTTAGTGACATACTACCCTAGCTGTCACGAGGTTAAACACTAAGGGCTTGTTTACGGAGACGCGGAGAGTAGCGCGTGGCGTGCGGCTTGGCGTTGCGCGGCGCGTCGGGCGTTTTTTTCCGTTTACAGAGAGGCGGCGCGTGCAGTGGACCGCGTCATCACACGCGCAAACACAAACATATGGCAATGTACGGTGTTGTTTTTAAAGATGCGGGGCGTGATGCGGCGCGTGGTGCTGTGCGTGGAGAGTAGCAGTGTCCGCTACATCCGCGGCGGACTCTCGAGCGTGTAGCGGAGCGCGCGGCGGAGCACAAGACTGTCAGAAGGTTCCACCGCGGGCCCCGCTGCGGGCGCAGTGGCGGGAACCGCCTTTATTGACGCGTGCGACGCTGCGTGCAACGCAGCGATGCCATCCGCGGGCTCCGCCGCAAGTAACGCTGTATTTGAAGCAAACGCGCGTAAAACCGCTTCTCCGTAAACGCTTTTATATAACGCCATATGTCTAAATTTAGTGCAGACCGCGCCGCCCAACGCTACGCGCGACGCTCCGCGTCTCAGTAAACAAGCACTAAAGCATACGCGCTTTCCCGCGCGTTCCCGAGGCGAAACTGGAGCCTATTTTTCCATTAAGTAAGGCACAGATAGACAGGGGTGACGCTTAAAAGCCCTAAATAAAAAACCCACGACAAAAGAAATCACACAATGGAACGTACGTAAATAAAGGCGTGAATTATCACTGTATGCAAACGAAATTACAGTCTAACAAACTGACTTTTTACGCCTACTCGCTTTCGGTACAAAAAACCCTATTTGATATGTGAGAAATATTTTATACGGCAGTGAATAAAAGGTATTGGTAAGCGCAATTGGGAAGCCGATTTGCTATTCAGTTTCTGTGTGAACTAAAAATATGATGTTTGACGTATCATTGTTTAATATATTTTCTGCGTGATACTATTAAAATCCGTTACAACTAGGATGTCCTGTTAGCACAGGATAGTGATTAATATACTATGTGTTACCGGCATGCGGATGCCGATAATATGTTGCTTTAGCAATTGTTTGCAAGTATTATCAATTAAAAAATAATTAAAATAACTTCCAATTAATTTTCTCAGATACTGTCCATTTTTAATGTAGTGCATGTTCTGCGTGTTCATCGTTATCAGTATCGCTGTTGCTTAGTACAAGGCATGTCGTGGTACGGGGGCAAATCATAATAATCAAAGTATCCGTCGACTGTCATTTACACTTGTCAAATTGCTGTGCTTTACATTGCTGGCAATAATTGTTAGAAAGTTAACAAAGCCTGAAAATTTGTTTATTACTTAAATTAATGTCATGGTTACATTACAGATATACGTTATTTTAACCTCCTTTAAAAAAGCCAGGGTGCTAGTAACATACTGTATACATATAGAGATAGAATTAATATGACTTTGTGACATTCATAGGTACTGATTAGTCTCATCATAAGTTTTTACCTAGCAGCTTTAAAACCCGTAAACTTACACACTGATCCAATAGACAGAGTGAATATTTATCTTTTGTTTGTTTTTTCTTAGTTTTAAATCTTATGATCGAATTTAGCCCACTTCCAACTATCGAATCAAGCTGAAATTTGGCACTCATAGGTACTTAATGGGCAGGTAACTACAGGTGACTATAGGGTTTCCCCTATAATTAACGTACACCCACCTGGTTTGAACTCGTCTGATTAGTCTTGATAAACTCTGCCCTCCTGAATAAAAAGGACGCATGCGCAATTTGTTAGTCAAAGTAAATTAAACCCTCCATCTTAAGAAATAAGATCCGTAATATATGCGCGGTTCTATGAGACATACGCCCTTTTTTCTAAGGAGGGCAGAACTACACAGTAAAGTTTTATCTTTTTAAAGGCAGTTATTGTTCTTTATTTTTTACCAAACTCTTTTCCTCATTTTGCTACTGATGGTCGCCTAAAAGTTTCCATCATAATAATTATCTACCATTTCAATATTCTTATCTTTAAATGCTGTTATTCATTAAATCTAAGACAAACTTCAATTAATTTTCATATTTCACTCGGCGCTACCGCAAAATTAATATTGACATAATTAATTCAGTGAGTGCACGGAGAATTATGGGATCACTAACGGTTTACAAGTCATAATTATTCTTAGCATTTAATTAAGATCTTGCTGATGGTAATGAGGTTGAGAGACCAATGCGATTATAGTCTAAACATGTAATAGTATGTTAAGTTAATATAGTTTGACCATTTTACATGAACGTAGATGGCATTTAGTTGCTTTAGAAAGGACTATTTTATAATGTTTTAAATCCACAAGTCCCACCCACAACTGTACTTAACGTCTGGTCGAGGAATTTGATCGTTTAGCAGTTTGACATTATAAGTCAATTTCTGGGGTTACATTTTCAAAGTTATTAGTCGTGTCACACTAGAAAATTATAACATGGCTAATTTACGTATTACGTCAAACTAATGAACAATAAATATCCTTGACTATACATTGCCGCAACCGTGGTATGACAATTTAATCGCGCCAAAAAGATTGGAAACCAAACGTATTAAATATGTAAATTATCTATTGTTTTGTTTTTCATTACAGAACTAAAAAACCTATTATACTTATTTTGGGCCTCCAAAAAAAAAAGTAAAATTCCGTCAGTATTTACTAAAGTTTGAGAACCGTAGACATTGACAGGTAGGAGTACAGTACGACCAAAAAGAGTAGAAATTAAATGAGGGCGCCACTTTCTACGTAACTGTCATATTTTTGACGTAAAATGCGTAAACATGGCAACAATTTAGTATGGATTTTTTTTAGTTCCATTTTATTTAATTTCTACTCTTTTTGGTCGCACTGTAGGTATATTGTGAACGACTAAATATCAAAATACATATTTTGATCTCGTACATAAAGAACGCTTAGATAATGCGTACCTACTCGACATAATCTTAACCATCCTTTATCATTTTTATTGTGAAACAAAAATTCGGCGAGGACCAAGAAGTTTTATGCCACACGTGACACTGTTTAGATTTCCCGCCGAAGAGGCCAAGTACCAAGATCTAATTTCCTCGTAATATCCGAGTGACTTCAACAATAGGCGTCTCTACAAAGGTAATGTTCACCTTAGCTCTCCTTGAGAGGCTTTGCACGTCCCAAAAAGGACTGAATTTTTGAATTGCTTTTAAAATACTCATATTTTAGTAATAGATGGTTTAATAGATTATTGTTATAATCGTGTTATTTCATATCATGATTAGTGCGATTTTTTAAATTTATATCCCAAACAACAATAGGTACCTTTCAACCTGTGGATTTAAAATCAACCCAAAGTTATAAATGAAGTTGCCCGTACAAATACTAACAAAAAATGTATGCCTTTAAAAAAACGTTTTAATTCATATATATATTCGTAGTAGAGCTGAAGGCGGGGGTCGACAGTATTTAATAGTTATTTTTAAAACTTCATCTGCTTTGATATAATATTTGATGGTACCTGGATACTAATTACAACACGTAAAATTTATTCTTTACCTTTAACCGTTGCCCTTGTCGAATCTTCAGTGAATAACTCCGCCAATTGTTAAGTATTCAAATACAAAGCGACGACGCAGCCGCCGTTTATCAATCAGACCTGACGAAGAAGAACGGCTGCGACGCAATAAACTGATTCAGCCATTGTGCAACCAATTGTGTCTGACGCTCGATTGACCTTTGGGATTTAACACGTTAAAAATCATGTTTTTCTAACTACGGATTAAATATATAAATACCAGGTGACAATCTCACATAAATTGACCCAGTCCCAAACAAGGTGCTACTTGCACCATAGGTACTAAACAACAAGAACTATGCTTATAAATAGAAATAAATATTAAAATAAGTATGTAGAAAATCATCACACAGAATATTTACTCTACCGAAGATCGAACCCGGGACCGCTATCTTCGTAGGCCACTAGCAGCTAAGTGGGCTTATCACAATAACTTAATAATTGAAAGGTTCTAACCTTGTTCAAATGTATCTATTTTTTATGTAACTTAGAGAGCATTAAAAACACGTAAGGGTTTGTAGTAAAAAATAAAAATACGCTGAATGTCGCAGAACTTTACTTAATTATCACATTATTAGACAAGAGAAACTATGACCGATTAGTATGCATGAAATATATTTGAAATAATTTTACCGTACTTTTTCAATATTTATACGTAGGTATAAGTAGATGAAAAATACTTAACTGTCGAGCTCTTGTCTTATACCATCTCACAATTTATTGTGAGAATTTCAAAAGAAAGCGATACTTGTTTACAAAGAAACAATAGTTTGCTTCAGTCAACTCATAAAACTTTGACAGTTTAACCATCTTTGACAGTTCAATGAACACTCTAAACAAAAGCAGCTTCATAAAAACAAAAGGAAATCCATAAAAAATAATGAGGAGGAAAGCATAACTTCAAAATAAGGAATATAGGTTTTGTTAACGTTTACTATTTAGTAAGAAAAATAACCTAGTTTTCGAGTCTGTGTAAGGAAAATTTTATATTTCGATTTGTGAAATAACGTTGAGGGATTGGACATACTACACTCATGAGCAAAAATAACGTGTCAGAGTGCGTTTTTCATACAAACGAGGGTATTTCGAAGCCTTGGTTCCTTACCAGGGGTATGTTTTGAGTGAGTTTTAATGGATACTCCGAGGTTCAATAGAGGAGATCAAAAGTTCTTAAGATACCTAACTGATCGCACAATCAGTTAACACCACAGCGAGAGAGTTTGGGTCGGTATTTGGATTTCCTTAATTTTTTTTGCCGTTTTATATGTTTTTCTGAACATTCACAATTCCGGCGTTAACCGCAGATTCAATCAGTTGGGTATCTTAGGAGCTCCGGAAGTCCTGTATCGATGCTAGGGGTATCCATCAACAGATTTCACTATAAGCATCCCCTGGCGAGGAACCAAAGCTTCGAAATAGCCTCTTTAGTATGAAAAACGGACTCTGACCCGTTTTTTTTGCTCGTGTGTGTATATTATAATGTAATTACAATCGCTGTCACAGTGTCTTTGGCATCTGCCCGTATATTTGTTATGCCAGAGAGAGTATGAAGGCAATAGACATCCGAGTAATATTAATACTCTGGTTTTACTTTATGTATTGTTTTATGCTTTTATATCTTATTTTTTTATTTGCTGTAACGAGCATTAAATAATCTATTCTATCTACCTATGATTAGGTTTTATTTATTATTCAACAGAAGGCTGTAACAAAGTCTTTTGTTATATTATGCCGTAAGTAATAATCACGTCCATAAGGCGCCATATGCTTAACTAAGTATGAAGGATTTTTGGACAGCTGTTTTCGAGTTCATGACCCTTACTCGGACGAATTACATCCAAATGTCAGGTTATCTCCCTAACTGCCGGAGCATGTCATGATGTATAAGTATATTTTCTTTTAGATGCAAGTGGAATAATCATATCATTCGAAATACATTAACCACATCAACCACTGTCAATAAGAAAAATTGCAATCAGTAGGTAAGCAACGTTTTTATTGACTCATTTAAGTACTCGTATCTGTTCGGGAAGATTTTTGGTGTTATTTTTGTCTTTTTGTTATGAGTGTTTAAAGATAAAGGAAGACATAAAGAGACATTTATTCGCAACAATACAAAATTACATCACATAGACACAAAACGAACAAGACACAGAGAAATTGTTGATGTTTACATTATTTTTCGAAGATCTGCGTGATTGGTCGTCTATTACCAACGAGATTTTGACTCATATGCCGAGCCTGCACCTTTTTGACATCCTATAACCGTATGAAATCGTAATATATGTATAGTCTATCTTCATGGGTGTTGTGTTGACGACGCTATTAGCATAGAAGGTAGTGACACTGCTCCTACGCAGCTAGCGGTCTAATAGGTTGTACTTATTAATTAATATAAAATATTTCTTGCTCTTATATATATAATGGGACTTTTTTGATGTCTCAGAGACGATGGCCGGCACGAAGTTATTTTCTAGTTACTAACTTTCACTATTACAATGTCTGCTAAATAGGTTTCTTCAGGGTTCTTTTAAGACAAAATAAGGGAAGAAATGAAAATTTATAAAACTCTATTTTAGTTTTGTTTTCCAACTACTTCGTAAACTTTCGTGTGCGCGCAGGAAATTTGCTCTTGGTATGCGGGTGCACTAAACGTACGTAAAAAAATTAATTTATTATGACAGTGAAGTTCCAAATGACATTTTCAATAAAAATAAAATAAAAAAAATGTGCATGCTCCTCAACATTTTATAAAAAAATATTGTCAAACCTGACAAATAAAAAAAGAAAGAAAGAAAAAACATTTATTCGTGACAAACAGACAAACAAAACTCAACAAAATAATGACATAGACAAAAAAACCTGTTGTCACAACATGGTTCCAACTCAGGGATATGCTGGTGTTAAAACCAGCGCTGGTCTTCCGTTAAGTAAATAGAAGGCTTGACTAAGCATTTGTAAACCCATGCTTGGGCTGAATTTACTGATTGACTACGAATAAGCCATTTATTTTTATTACCATCTTATCTATATGCCTATTTTACATTTTTATGCCTAATTACACCTTATCAAACCTAGAAATTAGTCAATTTTCCAAATAATTAAATTTGCGCATAATTGACCTGATAAACGAAGTTTATTATACTTTAACCAGCCTCGACTCGATTTCAATAGTCCAAACAAGATGGTTGCTCGGAAGACACTCTTCGCGCTGGTTCTGGTATCACTGGTACTGGCTGGAATGGCTACGGGGGGTAAGCCGGCTAAGAAGTCAAAAACGGTGAAGACGGTTAAGACGGCTAAAGCGGCTAGGATGCAGGACACTCTACCTCCATCGTTCCACCCGACAGAACCGGACACTCGAAGTCACACGACAACTTTGCACGAAGATATCTCTGTCTCGGCCTGCAACAAGTACTGCAAAAGTGACGAAAAACGAAAGCAACAATGTTGCGAAGCTGAGGGTTACACCACATTCATCCTCTGTTATGAGGGCCGCATGTACTGTGACCGCTCAAGTATGGGCCTAGTGCATCGCAACGAGGAAATGATGAAGGGGTGGCTTTCATCTACATATGTGAACTCTACTTTGATTACCTAAGTTAGACATCGCAGATGGGCATGCCTTGTTAATTAAAATTTTACAACTTGTATGCATAAACGTATTGTGACAATTAATAAAATTGATATAACAAACTCATTTGTTTTTATTTTTTATTAGCTCGTGCCCGTGACTCGTCCGCGTAGATTTCGCTGATCGTAGGTTCGCCATCTCTAAAATTTTCCGGGATGTAACCTATGTGTTAATCCATCAGGGTATAAGCTATCTCCATTTTAATGTTATCCAAATCCGTTCAGTCGTTGCGGCGTGAAGGAGACACAATCTAATACACACTTACTTTCGCATTTATACACTCAGCGGCAAAAATAAAGCGGGTTTGTGCAGTCAAACTGGTAAATTTGATGCATGTTTATTAAAGCATTATTTTTTATGACTAGATATTTACACGCCGTCTGATGGCAGAATATGTTGGAACTCCTTATATGTTGTACCATCATGACGTTATGTACCCATGTTCTTTTGAATAAATAATTTAGTTACTTACTTACTTACTTACATGAATAAAATAGAAATATTTTATAAATTAAAGATATCTATATGTCTGTATGTCACACGCTATTTTCTATTGTATTTGTCTCTTACATTTATGTGGAACATGTGTAGCGCGCGCGCAGCTGCCATTTGGCTCCCGGTGTACATCATAGGTAGATCTCTGGTATGTATGGGCTGCCGGAATTTAAGGTTAAATGCAATAGGGATTATTCATGACTTTGTTCACAGCTTCAATGGAAGCTGATTCATGTAACAAAAAGTTAAGAAAATTATTATTTTAAATACTTGTAAAAATAACCAAGATATAAGGCAACAAAGATTTATTCTGTTTTGCTAGAAAGAGATAGTAATCCTAGCAAAACAGAATTTAATATGGAGTTTATATGGCCGACCTGTTACATGACGTCGCAGTGCATATCGGATCTCTCTATCTTATCGCTGTCTAATTAGCAGTTTAAAATGCTTATATCCTTATTTCTTGGCCGATTTTAATTTTTATTTCAGGATTTTTATTTCATATTTTGTGGAGAAATGCGATTTAAAATATCCATGTATTTCTCCTATTGTATGTTTGACATCACTCAGCACCCATATCACAGCCGTAGCATTCCAGGTATTCCTAAATTTGATCATTGAAAATTTGCGCTGAAATAATTGTTTTGGCACTCATCACAATACGAGTAATTCCACCGAACAGACAAACAGTCCGCGTTCATTAAAAGTTTGAAATAGCTTTTTGGCACTTTCGTTAAATAATCGTTAATGAATTCTGAAACATACGAATGTGTAACATACGTATGTTTCAGAATTCATTAACTAAAGAATTTGAACGCCGCTGTATTTGTACAACATAAAAAAGCAATAAAAGTGAAAACGGAGCAGAGACGGGCATTCGGGCGGGGGCTTCATACTATATTCTTATTTAATCTAGTCGGGTTTCGACTAGAACAAACAAAAGTAGTTTTTTTATATCTTGTTTGATAACTTTTTTCTCCAAAATGTTAATAAGTAAAACACACTCACTTTCATTCGCTTTGAATCATTTTGCACTTTCCATTTTAAAAGCTTATGACCTGTCTCTTTTTCGACATTTTAAAATCATAACATAACTACGTAATATTTAAAATACCTGTTCCCCACTAAGACTTTTTGAGCTTCACTCATAAACTTAAAAAATTAATAAAAGTAAAGTGGCACGTAGTCCTTCATGTCCGACAGCACCATGCATTTTTTATCTTTTTGTTGTGCTTAAGCAAATTAGAGATGGTATAAACCGTAAGTATCTCAGTTAAGTAGGTGTAAGTTCCCAGACTTCCTAAGTAGGTAGATATGCAGTATTTTCTACAAACAATTTAAACACTTGCTGATTAGTTTATGTACACTGTTGACGAAGTACGTTGCTGATTAACTATTGTAAATTCTTGACGAAGCATGTTGCTGACTAACTATTGTAAACTCTTGACGAAGCATGTTGCTGACTGACTATTGTAAACTCTTGACGAAGCATGTTGTTGACTGACTATTGTAAACTCTTGACGAAGCATGTTGCTGACTAACTATTGTAAACTCTTGACGAAGCATGTTGCTGACTGACTATTGTAAACTCTTGACGAAGCATGTTGCTGACTAACTATTGTAAACTCTTGACGAAGCATGTTGCTGACTAACTATTGTAAACTCTTGACGAAGCATGTTGCTGACTGACTATTGTAAACTCTTGACGAAGCATGTTGTTGACTGACTATTGTAAACTCTTGACGAAGCATGTTGCTGACTAACTATTGTAAACTCTTGACGAAGCATGTTGCTGACTAACTATTGTAAACTCTTGACGAAGCATGTTGCTGACTGACTATTGTAAACTCTTGACGAAGCATGTTGTTGACTGACTATTGTAAACTCTTGACGAAGCATGTTGCTGACTAACTATTGTAAACTCTTGACGAAGCATGTTGCTGACTGACTATTGTAAACTCTTGACGAAGCATGTTGTTGACTGACTATTGTAAACTCTTGACGAAGCATGTTGCTGACTAACTATTGTAAACTCTTGACGAAGCATGTTGCTGACTGACTATTGTAAACTCTTGACGAAGCATGTTGCTGACTGACTATTGTAAACTCTTGACGAAGCATGTTGCTGACTAACTATTGTAAACTCTTGACGAAGCATGTTGCTGACTAACTATTGTAAACTCTTGACGAAGCATGTTGCTGACTGACTATTGTAAACTCTTGACGAAGCACGTTGCTGATGGTTCTTGATGCATATTGGACGGTGCTTGTTGTGGATTCTTTTTGTAATAAGCATCAATTCACGATTTAAACAAATAAATAATTAAGAAAACTCGGACTGCGACTGCGAAATATAAATTGACCTTCTCATGTATCCTAAGGAGTCTATTCACCAAGTTTGTTTAGTTTCCAACAAATATCCGGAAAATGTCTCACTTAAAGCCATAATAGTAAAATAAAGGACCACGGAAATGTTAACCGAGGGAAAGGACCGCCGCTGAACAATTGAGGTTAAGCAGTCATTATAACAGTAATTTACCCTTCAAAACCATGCCTCGGAGCTTGGACTCAGTATTATACACAAAAGGTTTTTTTTTAATTTCCATCTACGCCTGTTTTGGCTTCCTTGCTTATTCCTTAACCTGATTTTAAATTTTAGTATGCAAATTAGTATTAAAGTTTCGTACCAACTAGCATAACAATTAGAGGCTGTCTGCAAAAAAGATTTTCTTAGTTTAAAAAAACTTTTTTTTCACCGATTCAACGAAATACTACCTAGCGTTATTAAAGTTGGGAGAACTTAGTAAGAAGCCATTATGCATAATTTCAGGTCTGCTTCTTACCTTATTTTTTTTATTACCTTACCCGTTTTCTAAAACCAGAGTTAGCTTAGGCATTCGATGCGGAGCAGTGTTAAGAGGACAGTCGTGGCTCCAAACCTCTGGTCGCAACTTCGATTATTTAATTTATTTGCACTAAGATTCAATCTTCTATCATTCCTTATACGTGTAAAAGAAAAAATCTATTAGGTCATTTTTTTTAAACTTTAATTTACCAGTAAGTACCCGAAAATGTTGCAAGTTTCTAATTTTAAGGCGCTTATTTCCAAAACAAATCGAAATCTTCTAAAACCAAAACATTGACGTAGCTGTAGTATAACTGCGTTAAACCAAAAAGGAAATGAAATCAAAAATATTTATGACCCTGATATTTTTCAAACAATAATCAAACAAAGTCAACATTTTTCATCATTTATCTTGAGCGAAACCAACAAAACTTTCAGTAAAACCGGTGCACTTATATTTTAGTTCCCACTTAAACTTTTAAAGTCAAGTGCACCATAAGCAAACTTCCGATACGAAGGCTAAATCTGGAACGTATCAGGCTACATTCAAGGTGCATTTCGTTTAGATGATATCGCTGCTCCTGTCAGCAAAACTAAGTTTGTGAGGCTATTAAGTTTGGTACTATAGTGACTGAAGTAGCGCCATCTCGTGAGATTATGAGAACCAGATGTTCGCCAAAGTTTTCTTTAGAGAACTAGGGTTTAAAAATGCTGTTTTTTCAGTTTTTGAGAGCGTATTGGAAATCTGAATACCTACTTATTTGGATTCAGTTTTAAACAACGACGTGGTTTCTCTTTTAGGTATGGTCGTTGGTAGTTGTTAAATACTTAGTGTAAGTTTAAAACTTTTAAGGTAAAAGGGTTTGGGTAAAAGTGTTGTCATTTGTAAAATTCATACATTTTCAAGGTGAGCGGCCATTCGTAAAAATGATAAATTATGATATAATTATTAAAAATAAACATATTTTGTTATGTAATGTAATACTCTTAAGTGCATCGGAGCCGAGATATTTAAATATTTATACTTGGGCGTACTTTTGTACTAAAAACTGAATACTTAAATCTTTAAAATCTCCGCTCCGATATTATTTAACGCCATAAATTATATATACCTACCTATGTGTATTTAGAGGTCCTCTAAATGACTATGTAAAAATCAACCATGGCCGCTGAAAAAAAAGACAATATTCTTCAAACAAATTTACCCAATGCCCTTTAGTAGGTACACCAAAAAAAACTCTTAACATATTTATCAAAGACAAGAAACTGTTGTTTTTCAAATATCGAAGAAATTGCAAACCCTGCCCTAATTCTCAGATATTTCACCGCGCACTGTACCTCTGGGTACTAGGTATTTGATTGGCATGAGTAAATATTGGTACAAAATTCGCAAAGCCGTCGCCACACCAAGTCACGGCCGAAAGACGTACCTACACTGCTACTAGTCCCAAAGGAAACCTAATTGTTTAAATTAATAACTAAAACTATTCAAACATAACTGACAATCCGATAGAATGATATTTGTCGTCTATTCGTTATTTAAACCCTTTTTTTATTATACTCGCACGATTAGTCAAGTCAAAATTCATGCTCTTCTTAAAACCTTTTTAATTTACTTAATTAAGTTTTAATCTTATTAAATTTGTCAGAAAACAGTGTTTCAACTCACTAGGGACAATTTACTCTCAACAGTTTCAATGACACAAACGCGAGAAAATATTCCTAAAACTAGTATAGTATTAGTATAGTAAAGTATAATATAATATTTTATCTAGAAAAAATTGTAACAACATTTTACGATATTATGTATGGCGTAAAAAAACGCGCTGGCACTTCAGGAACACCACGTTAACGGGCCACGTGATCGTTGAAAAAATCAGCCTCTTTCCTGAGCTACAGACAAGACAGGCCGATTTGTTACCGTTTTTTTACTTTCTTTACCCTTTGGCAAAGTAAGTAGGTTCGTGCAAAAAACCGTATCTTAAAAAAAGAAAGTAAAGTAATGCCCACATTCCTCCTGAAAGTAGATTACATGAAATGCAAAAATTTAAGCAAAGCTCTCATCGCTAGTAAAGAAAGTAAGTAATTTATTCATTAACTATTCCTAATAGCTTACCCTTGAAGCAATTCTTACATTAACATATTGAATGGCAATTATAGTTTTTTTATGTTACTTGGCAAAACCAAGTACTTTCACTTAGATCTCGCTGAAACTCAAACTAGTATCATATACGGCTCTACTAAAACTTCGATAAAATCGTTTTACATTACACGTGATGTGTTGTAACTTTAAAGGCGAAAAAAAAAACGTGTTTCCGTCGACATAAATACATGCAGAAAGTAGGTATGCGCCATATGAAAGACCAATAAACTTTTGGATAGGTGACGTCGGTCCTCTTATCCTTTGCAAATAGCATAACATAGGGAAAGCTATATTTTACATTTTCTAGCAAATTTAACGCAAAAACTACTTGAAAGTTTCAGTTGTAGACAGAATACACAAGCGGTATTAGGAATTTAGGACCGATCGCAGTAAACTTTGAACTCAATTCTATCAAGTGCCATCTTCCAAGAGAAGTTACAAACGATTATGATTCTACGACACTCTTATTTCTTCTACATCGTTTTCACTCTCTTTTAAAGTATTGGAAAATTAACTGCCACTTGTTCAGTATCTCTTAACATTTTTGCATTTATTTTCATAGCCCACCTAAGCGTGCTCAAGCGAAGCAAGAGCGAGGCGAATAGGTACCTTTGTAATCTGAAATTTTAAAATGCAACCCAAAGTCTAAGATATTATAAGGTCTATGTACGTTTTTTATCACCCTTACCCTTACATCGGTACGCGACAGTACGAATACGAAATGATTAGAGAGTAAGATGATGAGAGCGATCTGTAAGGACTACTTACTAAGTACTTAAGGCGTTCACACATTATATTTTTACTGATTTGAATAAGTCATATGGTAGATTGCTTTTCAAAGACATTTTCGCTCACTTTAACTATGTCCAAAGCGTTTCTATATTTATAGGTTAAATTTGTTTAATTACCCACGGCACAGGATCTAAGTTTAAACTAGTTGGTGTTTGGAGAATATTTAGCTTTGACAACAGGTATACAGTCTTGTATGACTACAAGTAATTTTCCCTGTTTCTGACAACTGTTTTGTTTAACTTCAGCGATGTCCTTTGTTTACCAGCTCCCGCAAAGTGTCCCCGGCTTCCCCGACGTACTCGTACCCGTTGGAGTAAGATAAATACGCGATAGTTCAAAGGCAAACGGGATCTCTCAAGGTCCGTGAATAATGGAAAAACAGAGTGTTTTCGATGTCCTTCGGTAAATCCTATTACCAAAAAGACACTATCAATATTTATTGCCGATAGAAAGAACATTCTTAAAAGCGTTTAATTTTTTTTACCACGGTTTTCTTTGTAAATTGATCGTTTATCGTAACTTCTTTCAAATGTTTTAAGAAAATATATTTTTCTGCTTGCTTTTATGACATATTTTATTGATTAGATAAAGATTAATGTAAATTGTATCATACTCAGTACATGAAAATGAACATGAAAAAGTTTATATGTATAAATATTTAGAAAACCTCAGTTACTTCTATGGCCTGAGTTAGGCCGGCTTTACACTGAAACTTACGACTTACGTAAGTAGGGACGCAGCTATCTGTTAGAATGAGAAAAAATATTTCTATCTACTTCTAACCAATAGCTGCGTTCCTAATTACGTAAGTCGTAACTTTTAGTGTAAAGGCCGGCCAACAGATAGCTGCGTTCCTACTTACGTAAGTTTTAGTGTAAAGGCCGCCTTAGGATGCCCTGTGTAACAGGACCCAATTTTTTTTAGCCACAGATGATATTATTAATCTAAATCGTACAGAATTTTAAATCTTAATCTTAGAAAATAACAATTTACCTTAACAGAAGCCAATTTACCATTAATTTAACATATTCTCTATGATCACATTAATAACGATGAAGGTTACCAAATCCCAGCACCAACCTAACGCTTCCATAAAGCTAACAATATTTGTTTTGGCACTGATTCAAAGGAATCGTATCCTATTGTAGGCAACTGTATTAGATCCAGACAGTGCTACGCGTAGGGCAAACATGTTATACCTATTAGGATATAATAGTAAGTGGCTCTGGAACGTTACAATGAATATTTGACATAGAATATAGACCTAAGATCCAGCAGGCCTTTCGCGTAACACCCTCGCAATCACAATCGTTTTCATTTTGAAAATCGAAGGCTTGTCTGCATACAAAATGAAACCAATTGTTTTGTTTTGAAGCCGATCGCGATTGCGAGTGAGTTACGCGAAAGGCCTGCAGGCCTAATTTAATGTCAGTTAAACTGTCATGAATTGAGCGTAACTATTATAGGTAAGTACTCGAAAAAGTTTAGTAGTTTTGACTTTAACGACGTATTTGTTAATGATTTTTGTTCATTAGTGATAGTGATCCATTTGTTGCGATAAAATAAAACGTAAAACGAGTTACTTGTATAATACAGCTTAAAATAATTTTAAGTTTGGTGACTATCAAATTTATAAGGCAATATCGTTATAAATGTTCATACATACCAGCATATTTTTCAATTTAAAGCAAGTAGGCCAGAGTTTTCCCCCGTGAACATAAGCAATTTCGTTTCACAAAGATAAAACTAGTCCGTTCTAATAGAACATTAAAGCTTGAGCTCATAACTGGTTATTACATCCGGAAAATACCAGAAAACTTTGTACGCTCCAATATTACAGATTATAACTCTTTCCTGCCCCTTGGCGTTGGCGGTTGGCGATCTATTCGCAGCCTGTGCCTGGAATAAATCCAAAATGAACGCAGGATTAAAAAGTTGTCTACTTCCGATTGACAAATTAATTCTGCCAACAGTTTTATGATTTCATTCCAATCATACACGAATGAATGAGTAGTTGTTTTTTTGGTACAGTCAACAGCATAAATAAGTGATCATTTATGTACCTTGTCACTTTAACGTCGTGTTTTAAATGTCATACAAAATTGTGAAACGATTGAAAGCGACAAGGTACATAAATGATCTCTTATTTATGTTGTTGACTGTACTATTGTTACTTGGTACTTACACATTTAAACCTATTCTAATGCATAATGTTAATTAAGATAATATTTTTAATAATGGCAAGTATTAATTGACAATGACTATTATTTGTTTCGTAATTAAAAATTTACAGATTGTCAGAAAATAAATATTATCAAAAGTAAACACTTTCCATCGTTCTACCCATGTACTTTGAGAATTTATTTACTTGTTTTATGAACTTTATCCTAGGTAGGTATTATAATGCTGTTTATTGACTCCGCTCCAATTTAAATTCGATCGTTAAATAAACATAGCAAATACAGAACTGCATCAGCTATCGAACTTCAAAATAGCTGGTGGACAAACGCCCCCAAGGCTTGACGCAAAAAAATGTATGCTCCCCATATCCAATAAAACCAAAAACAAATATATTTATTTTCAAAATTCCTGCGTTCAATTTAATTTGGAAGCGAATTCGGAGCACATAACTCACGCTACACGCCCACCCAGCAACTTCACATCGTATAATAACCTAATCAATTTCGGGAGCTGTTTAATCTCCCGTTTTATTTAGTGGTGGTTTAATTTTACAAAAGCCTGTTGCTGTTAAAACATTGCAGATTAAGTGACAAGTTGTATTTTGTCAAATGAATTATGTAAAAAATTCGAAGGGTATTGTATTGTTGAATAAGTTACCTCACAGAAATCATTTGGTAACGGTACCTTTCCGTCACAGTACTCGTACTTCTTATTTGGATCCAATTAGTACTCAATTTTTATACGATGTATTAGCTCAGCATATTCGCAGTCCACTGTTATAAATAGGCCTATAACATGGCTCACCAACTGTTTTAATACCGGGCCTCGCTTACCCCACCGCGTAATATGCGTTAGCTAAACATCACACTAATTTAGTCCACATTGTCAAAAATTTATTCAATCTTATTTTTTAGGGTTCTTACTCGTGTACATAATTGTGACATTATGACTAAATCTGGTTCATCTAAAAGCTTATGATAATAATATATTGTTCTGATTTACTACCTATATTTGCTCTAGAATAAGCACGCACCTAAGTGGTGTCATAGAATAAAAAGAATACATCGGTAAGAGTAAAATTGATGTCTTTTCGATTTGTGCGTTCAGTCTTTATAGATTCAGAATCTGATGATTCGCATGCGAAGGTATTTAGTACTTGATCTAGATCTTTCAAAAGGAATGGCGTAAGCGTTCCTCGCCCCAGCAGGGCGAATTTAATCCAAGCATTTGTTAAATTTATTCATAGAGCTTTGGGCAAATAAGGCATTTTCCACAGCAACATCGAACTAACGTGACAAAATGAGGCGAATTGTGATGTCTTCATTTTAATACATGCGAGAGGTACGGGTTTTTTTTCTTACTCACTCATCTAAGACAAGCCTAACTTAATCTGTGAGCGTGCAAGGATTTGGCGGTGACGGCGGTATATAATTATATCTAAAAAAATATGAAAAAGGCCAAGATAGAGACATTTGGCATTTAATGGATAAAACTTTTAGTTGAAGAGGAAATCTGAGTTATTTTTTTTATCCTATTACGAGTATTAAGTAAGACTCTTTTTTATTTAATTTAAATTAACTTAACACTTCACTCATCTTCATTTATTTAGCGATAAAACTGGCATCGGAATCAAAACTAAAAAAAAGGTTTTTAGGGTTTCATACCTCAAAAGGAAAATTATTGGATCACTTCGTTGTTTGTCTGTCTGCATTTGAAATTTATATCAAAACCTGAGTATTTGTACATTTGTAAATGAATTTCAACTTAATACCTTTACGAGAGAAAAATAAATGTTTAAAAAAACAAAAACCCGCCTTCAAAAATGCAAAAAATAACTTCTTTTAAAATGGTAGGTCAGTCCAACTGCATTCGGCTTTTGTTTAAAATATTGTGGGACGCCGACTTCAGTTGGACTGACCTACCATTTTAAAAGAAGTTATTTTTTGCAATTTTGAAGGCGTGTTTTTGTTTTTTTTAAAATTTATTTTATTTTATACTTTTTAGTGATCCTATTTATGCTGTTACGTAGCTCCACTTCTAAATATTAATGAGAAACTATAGAACATTTCAAGCTCGCCGCAGACAACGCCGCGGGAATGTCATAGTCATATTTAAACCTAAATGTGCTTCGTCATAGTCGCTCAACTACCTTAATCGAAATATCTTATGGCCACCCTTGAAATAGGTACCGTTAAGGAGTAGTAAGATGGCCACCGGACCATCTGTGGTCTTCATCATCAGTTCCACTTCACCATATAGTACTTTTCAAAAGCAAATGCACGAGTTACGGTGAAAAATACCAACATAGCTATAGGTGTGCCTATAATATTTGAGGAGTTCTCTTGATTTCTCCGATATCCCATCATCAGATCCTGGCGTGTTGACAATGGGACCAACTAGAAAGTATACCCATTCATACAACGAAAAAAATTTCCAAATCGGTCCAGTGGTCTTCGAGTAATCGGGGAACAAACATAAAAAAAAACCCGACGAATTGATAACCTCCTCCTTTTTTGAAGTAGGTTAAAAAGGGGTCTGCAACCACTTGGAGCTGTGAAAAAACAAACTTTTAAGTCATATTTTCACATTCGTAAGGGAATAAAAACCTATAAATTACTTCCCGTTGACCTAAAGTCCATTCCATCTCACTTGTCTTATTAAGTAAACACTTTTATAACCTCAAAATACATAGGTTTCAGGTAAATGTACTAGATGCCACAGTTTGCTAATCATTTTCCCGATGTTACATCATGGATTGATTTTTTAATGAGCACCTTTTACTTTTCTCAATCTCTCAAGGGTTAGCTGGAAGAGACCCCTTAAAGGGATAAGTTCGCCTTTGTTCATTTTTTTTTTTTTAAACCTTCATTATATTGTATTTCTTTTTATTTTGTACAATAAAGTGATTACATACATACTATACATATATAGGATCATGAAATATTGCGAGAAGCTATGTCTACATACATGGAAAGAGAATAATCCGAAAAAGTTTGTGCACAGAAACCTCGGTGCGTGAGTCCAATTCGGACTTGGCCGGTTTTTTAGGATTCCGGATCAATCCTAATACTAAAGGTTCCGCGGTCTGTCTGTCCGTCTGCTTGAAACCTGGCCGCTTTAACGATAAAGTAAAAAATTAAAGGGAGGTCTCATACAATATTTTTTTCGGCATTTTTGCCTAATCTTAATAAAGGCAAAAAATAGGCCACACTTTAAATTTTCACAAAGAGTTAAATATTTTACAGTAGTCAGAACACTTCGCGTGCAAGTCTGACTCACGCTTGGCACATTTTTTACCTTTTCCGTATCTTTGATCTTTTTTGTTCAGGAAATTACAGAAATTATAATCTTCTTACGGTTACACTCAGAATCAGTTAAAATGACGATTATTAAAGTAGTTAATAATTATTGACAAATTTAATGCATTATTGACGAACTCATACTCCACACCCCCTTATAATAACCCCGTGAAATCACTGCTTTATTTCATCAAAACACCAAATTCAGACAACACTCAAAATAAACATTCACAAATCGCAAAAAAACAAGCTGCGGTACATTCTAGAGCAAAAGCTTTTTATTTTTCACAGTATGGGTTTTTTATCTGTACCGCGATTTAACGCCCGAGGTTGTTTAATGGGTGGTAAAATAATAAAAAATCGCGAGGGTCACGTATTATATGAAATATCCGAGTATTTCCCAGCATTATGTGATAATACCGCCCAAAATGGCAGTATAGAATGATTTACACGATGTTTATTTTTTTGTTTTATCTTTAAAAAATCAAATCGGTTTATGTAACGGGGCTGAGAGTAACATATTTTGTGTCTTAACTTGAAATTGTATATTTAAAGATATATTTATTATAATAATGAAAAACAGAAATAAGAAATTGTAACGCATTTGGATTGCATCAAAAACTTAATTTAAGGCATCAGGACACCTCCTAAACTATTTTTTTTTAAGTAAAAGCATGTACAAAGTCTTTATAATTATGATAATAAAATATCATTACTGTAAATATGTAACTAATTTTACTTACTTTCAACAAGACGTATCAATCTACTCGATGGATCGAGCACAAACTACTTAATGAACTTTACGTACATACATATCACAACTTTACAGGGCATTATGGTTTTAATAATCAATTATATTTGATTAAACATTGTATAACATTTTTTATTTTAAAAACAGCAAACAAAAAAATAAATGTCTTCTTTTATTCAAAAAATATCCTTTGGAGTACCTATTCTTTAACACAAAAAAACGACGTCTTTTGTGTGCCATCAATTTTACGGGAGAGGCATCAAATCAAAGGTTGGTTTTAGAAGAATGCCAATGTTGAACACAAACATGCTGATTAAATTCTCGCTTCAATATTTTAGGTACCTATGTAAATCGTCAGCAATTTCCCTATACTCGCAAAATAAACTTAAATCGAATCAAAACATCGAAATTTCCTGACTACTCTCCAATTTCAAGACGTATCCAATTTTAAAAGGGTTGACTTTCAACTTTTTCGATTACCTAGTTTATAGTAGGTAAGCCTTCCGGGTCCTTTTTCGGGTAAAAAGGGTTCCTTAATTTTAGTGCGTCATATTAGTTACTGTCAATGCTAATTTTAATACGAGAAGTACATAAGGTCACGTTGCGCGGTTTTGCTAATCTTATAATTCTGAGGAAGTAAGCCTTAACCATAATGATCTAACATCAAATTACGTTCAAATCAGTTATTATCTCTTATTGAAGTCTGTGATTTCAGTTTAGGCTCCGTCCAACGTCCGTCTCTCTGTCTGTGTCTCAAAAACTAAAAAAATCACAAAGCACAACACACACACAAGCACCAGCTAATCGAGATTCTAGCGCGGAAGGCTTAGAAATGGTGTGTAGAGGATTAGCTACGAGTATATACTCTTGGGTTTTTTCTGTATTTGATACTTGTTTCGTAAATCTGTGTTAGGAAATAATGAATTCTCTTGTTAAGTTTCAGTGTGTTCGCTGAATATCGACTGGTATAGTAGGAATCTTATGAGGTGTCCCGATGTCGTTAACAGCCCACCTTTCGTAGAAAGCCATTGTATTCTATTGTATTCTATAGAATTCTGTCGAAGGCATAATAGAATACAATGGCTTTGTTCGAAAGGTGGGCTGTTAACGAGATCGGGACACCTCATAAGATTCCTACCATAAAATATTGTTGTTTTTCTTGTAAATATTATTCACTTACATGTTTCCTACGGCGTTTTTTTCATTTCTCACTTTTCAGTAATTGCTTTTGGAACAGTTGGAATAGAACTTAGTTTTTTTACACCATCACGTTCACGTTATTGAATATCGGCTCGAGCCAAGTCATGATTACCTACTTAAAATTTAATATCTTAGCTTCATACATTGGTAGCTTTTGTGTATCGAATGTTAACGGGTATTATAGCCTCAAAGTACCGATTTTTCAAAGTATCATTGGCATTAGTTTGTTTTAAAAATTTCGCGACGTTCACTCATACTGTTATAAATCTAAAACATCATCATTGTTATCATTGACGTTTTAGTTGATATTTGACGTAATTTTTTGCAGTTACGTCGCGGTTTGTCATAAAAACTCACAAACCACAAATTATCCCTAAGGATAGATATGTACCTCCTGGAATGTTTTAGTTCGTTCTTAATTCAAACTAAATAATTTAGGATGTTTGGCAGTAAACCGTAGATTGACGTATCCGCTTTTTAATATGTTACTGAAGGCAGGTTGTTAAAAAAGGATTTCACTTTGTTTGGTAAGATGAGGGGAGGAAATAGACGTAGAATACAGGGTGTGTTTTTATAACACTATCAGAACTAGAGTATGCATCTTATACTATTGTTGAGGCTTGATTTAACTAAACATAAAAAAAAACAATTGTGCAAATTGTGGTTATAGAATTATCAACAAGTTTTTAGAGTTGTTTGTAATTCTGTAGCTCTGCCTACCCCACTCTGGGAACGAAGGCGTGAGATTATGTATAAAAAAACAATCGTAACGCAGTACGTTGAAAAATATCAAAATAATCTGGGGATATTTTTGATCTTTAGACATTATTGTTGTATGTAGTAGGTAACATTTTTAGTACATATTTTTCTTAGTATTTTCTATAGTAAATGAAAGTGTTAAAGTTGGCTTTGTCTTACTGGAAACTCAACCTTTTAAATCGAGTTAAAATAAATATGTTTTATTCGCTTAAGTGATAACATTTCACATACCTATTATGTGAAACAAAACACAACGTTCCAAATTTAAAATCGGCCTAAAAATTTTGTTTAAGGGCTTTATGGAAATTAAATTTCGCTATCTTTGAGTTGCGGTTTTGACTAAATGTTATCTTATTCGATGTTATTTAAGATTTGGTTTTGAATAAACAATTTCTTCACTATAAATTAGTCTTTTGTGTTCAAATAGATTCCCGTGTTCAAAGCATAATAGAGTAAGTAGCTGGAAATTAGCCTTCTGAGCCCTCATTTTGATAGGACTTCTTATACTAAGCTTTTTTTTAATGGTAAGGTCGTAAAAAGATAATCACCTTGTATTCTAAGAGGCCTGATTGTAAAAAGATAATTAACTACCTTTTATTTTCAGACGCTTAGTAATTCTTAGGCTTTTTGGTGAACAAATAATATTAAAACAAACGTTAGTTGAGTTAAAAATATACATTTCTTATTAACTTTTACAAATAGTTTTAACTTTTTTTTTCATCTGTTAGATGTGTAGGATAGAACAAGTACCTTTCATATATGTATGTGTCATTGCGAAGTATGGTTACAATACAAGGAAAAATAAGTAAATAATATTTTTTTCTATCATAATTATATTCAAGCCTTTTCAATAACGCAAATATTTTTGAATATACTCAATCCCAAAACATGCATATCATTTAATTAAGTTTGATATCACTTATTAAAAACACCCTCTGTACGTCAAAGCTATTCGTAATTATTTTTGAATTAAAAATAAACTCACGTAAAACTTCCACCTGAAGAAAACTCTTTCGAATCACAATCACAAAAAAGTAACTGGCAACTCACTGCACTGCGATCAGAATTCCGTTAAAAACAAAACACTACACCAGTTCGAAACTTAAACACGCGCGTAACGGTAACTTCAGCGTTTCGGGTTTGCGTTCGCCCGTTCGAGGCTGAAGCCGGCATTCGACTGCGCTTCGCAGGAGCGGGTCTGTCTATAGGTATACTTGGCCGGAGCAAACTCCAGTATACATACGAAAGTGCAAAGTGCACTAGTGCAAAAATGATAAAGTGTTGCACTTTGCGATGGTTTTATGGCTCTTTTTAGTGAGAGCTATATTTAGTGAGAGCTATATATGGGTAAATATTTTACTCGAAAGACGATGCTTGTTTAGGGGTAAAACCATTTATAGCAACCAAACAATGGCATTCCGAACAAAAATACTTCTTGCAACTGGGAAATAGTCCGGCCTCGTTGCTAGGTGATGTAGTTAGTGGCTTGCAACAGCAAAGCACTAGAAGCTCTAAAATTCTCTAGTGGCAGGCATGAATAAATTTTATTTCCATGTATAATAATCACGAAAAACTCGAAACGTATTATTTTATTAATTTTACAAACTTTTTGAACACTTCATAAATATCAATCCTAGTTTTATCCATTGCGTTATAGCCGTGCTACTAGACTAGGTACCTTATATCAATTAAACAACATTTTTTTTCTCAGGCATCTGAAGCACTTTTTTTATAAAACCCTATATACTAGCGCTTGGTACATTATATTATTTACGTAACGTAACGTACTTCATACTTCATACGTAACGTAAATAACAAGTAATAAAATAATACGTTTCAAGGTTTTCGAGATTATTACACATGGAAATAAATATAGAGCTTCTAGTGCTTTGCTGTGGCGAGTCGAGCCACTAACTACATCACCAAGCAACGAGGCCAGACTAGTGTCCAATTGCAATTGGTATTTCTTAGTCAATAAGATTTGAACATATTTTTTTTACTAAGACATGTAAAAGAAAATGATTCCTAACAATATTGTGATTGTTGCGAAGAACGTCTTGAAAGAGCGTCTTGATTTCATAAGAGCCTAACAAAACATTAGTTGTTAATCGATTCCAAAAGAACTTTGTGTTGTTACGTTCAGCTTTAGTTCATATAACTAATATTGTAGCTGTTTTATTCAATTTGGCTCTCATTTTGTGTGTTTTGTGCGAGTGTACAAGGCAATTAAATTACTCGAGTCACGTCACTTAAAAGGATTTAGGGATGGCGTGGTGGGTAGTAAAATGTGTCCTAATAGTGGAGGTAAGACGGCGTCTGTGGAAATCTGTAGAAACATTTTACGCTCTAGCATTTGCTTTTACGGACACTAAGAAAGTCGTGGTCTATTATCTGGATATTTAACCTGTTTTTTAATTAAATCAAATCAAATCATTTACTGCAAGAGCATAGTTTTACATAAGGTGGTACAATAAAAAAAACAGAGTCCAGATGTTCAGTCATACAATGGCATGCAAAACACTAGAATGAAATAAAATAAACTGGCATTCTAATGTTATAATTATAATTAAGTAATACTTACTAATAAATGATAAGTTTATTTTTACTTACTTTTATTTATTGCCGTCGTCGGACAAACAGGCTGACAGCCCACCTGATGGGAAGTGGTCACCGCCGCCTATGGACATTTGCAAATGCATTGCTGGTTACGAAGAAATTTAATGATACCCTTTTTAAAAAGCCCCATATTGTAGCGCATTGGGAAAATCTCAGCAGGGAGTTCATTCCAAATTCCTATATATCATCATACATAACCATAAAGACACATGCGCAAACATGCATAAACTGTACGCATTTCCTACATCTACGAGGGGCGGCTGATAAGTAATCTCCTTGGTCAGAAATATATACAAAAATAATGCTGGCTGGTATGGATTTATATTCGTTTGTTATTCTATTTTCAAAATGTATTACATTCATTTGTTTATTGCATCACGTTTATTTGTCGCCTACAATTGTTTCAAACATGTCGGTAGAAAAAGTGAAAATGGATAAAATCGAGCAGCGTGCGGTGATTAAGTTTTTGACTAAAGAAGGGAATACGCCTTCGGAGATCAGACAGCGTATGTTACGTGTGTTTGGCAGTTTGTGTTCTTCCGAATTTGTTATAAAGTTTTGGTCAAAGCAGTTTAAGTTAGGTCGTGAGAGTCTGGAAGATGATCCTCGTAGCGGAAGACCAGTTTCGGCCGTCACCGATGAAAATGTAGCCAGGGTGAAAAAAATTATATTAGAGGACCGACGAGTGAAGCAGTGGGAGATAGCTAGAGATGTGGGCGTCAGTAAAGAGCGAGTCAATGAAATAATTCATGAGCATTTGAACATGTCCAAGGTTAGTGCACGTTGGGTCCCCAGAATGTTGACTGCATTTGACATGGAGAGGCGTGTCAAATGTTGCGAAGAGTTTTTGGAGATGAGTCGAGGGAAAGAGGAAGAAATAATTTCTAGAATTGTAACATGTGATGAGACTTGGATTCGACAATGGGACCCGGAAAGTAAGCAAGAGTCGTTACAGTGGAAATTTAAGGATGAGAAGCCGCCTCGGAAATTCAAGGTCTGTCCATCGGCAGGTAAACTTATGGCTACAATCTTTTGGGACACAGAAGGGATTTTGCTCATAGATTATTTACCGAAGAAAACTACAATGAATGCTGATTATTACTCAAACTTACTATACCAACTAAGAGAGACAATAAAAGAAAAACGGCGAGGTAAACTAAACAAAGGTATTCTGATTTTGCACGATAACGCACCAGTGCATACCGCCCGCACAACGAAGCTAGCAATTAAAGACAATGGCTTCGAAACCATTGACCACCCCCCTTATAGTCCAGATTTAGCCCCCTGTGACTATTTTCTGTTTAGACTTCTCAAGAAAGACCTCAGGGGACGAAGGTTTATGACCGATGACGAAATGAAGGCTGCGGTTACTGACTTTTTTGACGACAAACCGAAAGATTTTTTTTTTAATGGTTTAAATTCAATATTTGAAAAATTTAATAAGTGCATTTTACTAGCAGGGGACTATATAGAAAAATAAAAAAAAATTAGCCACGACAGTCTTTTGTTTCATTGTTAGGTAGATTACTTTTCAGCCGCCCCTCGTATAATTGTGATGTGATCGACATTTTTCTTTTTATACCCGAACAAAGTATTACACCAGAAGACGTGAAAGAGTAGTAAGAAGCCCGGCCTTTTTACCTGTGGGTAAGTAAACAGTTTCTGAACAAGAACTTATGATAAGTAGCAAACAAACGAGTGTTAAGTTAATTGGTAAGCAACAAGTTTCAAGCAACATCAACACTAAGAAGTACTTTCCCGGCTATTAAAGAAAAAATATAAAAGATATAAGTAACATATACCAGTAATAAAATAACTGAGCCATAGAACTACTTGTCAATTCAATAAAATAGCCGCCATGGTTTTGCACGCGCAGTCAATAACTTAATCCCTTAAGCCTCGCTGGTTTATCATTGCTATCAGCAAAGCATTATTTCAATATAAATTGAGCAATCTGTATGTTTTGCTTCAAAAAAGAATCATACAACTCGCTTTTTAACTCCGTCGAAGGAATATCATTCGCTGAATCTAAGTTGGATCAATATAGCCCAACATTGGAAAGAGTGGCGTGCAAATGAGGAGGCCTACACTTAGCAGTGGATGACCAAAGGGTGAAGAAGAAGAAGAGCCTAAGTTATCCCGTCAGACCATTATTAACATCTTTAGTAAGTGTATTTTTAATTCGGTCGCAGGTTTCGTCAACGAAGCAACTTGGCCAAATTGATCTAACTCTGCCCTACGTTTCTACGAGCACGCGGGGCAACTTTAGTTTGCAGTCAGTTAATAAGTACATCATCCACGAATTAAAAAATGAGTTGTCTAAGAAAATAACACCCCCTGTGCGGTAGTAAAGAGACGAACATAACCCACCAGTTAATTACCGACATCTGTGTCGCAGTCAGGAACTGGTGCGAAAGGAGCCGCATTAAACCTCGTCTCATTAAGGGAAACGAGCTAAAGGTGGTGGCCACCATAATCGTATATCACGCACCACAAAACTAAAACAAACCTTACACGACACGCACAAAGTTGAAAGTTCTCCACCCTGTTTCCATGTCAGGAAGAGTAGCATTAGAAAATAAATCGAACTCCATTCATATAGGTGGGAATACAAATTGCGACACCTGAAATTGCCGTCCTGCCTTGTTTTACCGTTTTCATTTGATTTCGTTCCTACAGCACTCTGTTATAGGGTTGCTTACGGGTGGGAAACTAATTAATTGTGATAATAGTTTCCAATTGACGTGCAAAGTTCCCCTTTAATGTATTTAAATGCAACCTCGTATGTGCATTAAGTCTCGCGCTGCATATTCAACGCTGAGGTAGAATAAACATTTTACAGGTTTCACTTTACATAAGCAGTACCTAACTTCCTGATCCCCACGGAAAACGAAAATACATTTTGAGGTCTCTGCGTTGGTTACGTTAAGTACGCAAGTTTAATCATGCAAAGTTTTGACTAAGCCGTTTAATTAAGTGAATAAAAAAGTGTAGTACAAATTAACGAGTTTAAAATAAACTCAGTAGTTCACATAGGTTTGTCGCCACGAAATGAAATGAAATAGTTTATTTGCTTAACATGGGTATATATAGGTATTTACATATATTTTTTATCTGGGATTCCGCCACATGCTGCTCGGATGAGCATGCAAAATTATATATCTTTAGTTACACATATCTCTCGCATCTCATGCAAACCAGAGAACATTCTTAAATCCTAAACTTAACCTATTATCTGCTAACAGTTTCAACATTTAAAAACTCACTCTCAGAATAGAAACATAGTTCACACAGCCAAATATACAGATCCTTTTAAAAAAAAGGTAGGTCTTTTATGTCCCAAGGAAGCTTAGTGAATATTATGAGGCACATGAAGTAGAGATTGCGTGACGTTTGTTTTAGGTGACATTTGGGCGTTAACAGTAAGTTCCGCTACCTTGACATAATAATATGGTTATAAGCTTTGACATCACAATTTCGTGTAAATAGGTGCTTGTTAATAAATACAAATGTGGCTTCTTAATACAAGGAAGGTAATAACAGAAGTTTATGTTTTTTGAAAATAGGCTTACATAAGTCTCGTGGTTGGAGTAAAAAAATGGCTCTTATACATTTTTTTTGTTTTACAAAAGCTTTTTGAATCTCTGGAGTTACCCCTTATGACAATACCATAGCGGAGAGTCGATAACACAAAGACATGGTATGTTACCAGTGCAGCTGCTTATGAGACGGTATCTCGTAGTTTACGTAAAGGAAACATAAATTTATTTATTTTGGCACATACTTTTTCTACGTGTATTTTAAAACTACAGAACTCATCCAAATATATGCTTAGGAATTTAACGTTACTTTTTATAACAAGGTTGCCTTGGTGGGCTATATTGAATTTCTTTTTTGTACCTTTATGAGTTCGGAATTGTATGAGATTTGTCTTATTTACATTTATTGATAAATTGTTGTTCTCTAACTAGCTATAGCTTATTGAGTCAAGTAGTGTTTTGTTTATTTCTTGCTCATAATTATGTTAGAATGATTGTGCATAGTGCATAGTATCATGATGGAGATGTCATCAGCAAACGGTATGGATGGATGGGATATAGTGTTGGATAGATCGTTGATATAGAAACAGAATAATAGAGGCGCAAGGAAACTCCCCTGAGGCACACCAAATTATTATTTTTTGTAACTAGATCTGTATTTTTCTATAGATCTTCCATCTTCCCTCACTATTTCCGTACACTGAGTCCTCTGTCAGGTATGACTCTATCCATACTCAAGATATTACCTCTTACATCGTATAATTACAATTAATGTGCGATTTATTTGTGACACACTAGGCCAAATACTTTTGACATGTCTAAGAAGAGTACACTAACAGGCTGACCTTTGACGATACATGATGTAACATCCTGGAGCAATGAAAAGGTCGCGGTTGGTGTCGAATTGTTATTTCTAAAGCCATGCTGTTTAGTTAGTACTAAAAAGAGACATGTTGTCTGCGAATTTTGTGAGACGATCAAACTTTAAAAATCTTAGAAAGAAAAGGGATCAAAGCGACTGGCCTATAGTTTCTCAAGTTATTTCTTTTCCCTTATTTATACAAAGGGTTAATTGATTTTTTTGGGAACCAGTTTGGAAAGATACCTTCGCTTATGGATAGATTTATGATGTGGGCTAGAGGTGTAGATATTATGAACTTAGAGCAGAGTTTCAGAGCCTTGGTATTGACAGTTATGACATTCTTGTCTTTTCGTCATATCCTGATGAGCTTGTATTTTTTAGTTTCATTATAATGTCTAAAGGGGCTGTGGGGTTGTGGGGTTAATAAGACAAGAGTAGATCATTGCCGAAGTATATTTTTATTTTGCTATTTATGTTATATTGTGGTTTAGTAGGAAAAATAAGAAAAGAAAGTATCTTAGTAGAGTTGTGTGCATCAGGAAAGCAGATAACTATGTTTAGAAGTAAGTGAATTAAGTGGGCCTATGTTTAAATTTCCTTAGCAACAAGATACCTAGCTCGATTTTAGTGGTATGTTTTTTCTTATTCTTCCGTCCCGTTTCTTTACAACTCAGGAGGAATAGTTTTAAAGCATTTCGGATAATATCCTACTTTTGATCAGTTAAAGAGGTACAGAGATATGTTGATGATACATTACAGTCCAGGATCCTTTTGATAAGGTAAAAAAATAACCCATGTACAGTCAAGGAAATGTATTCGCGTACCTTTTTGACTCTTATTATCATTGTGACAAGAGTGAAAAAGGTACGCGAATACATTTCCTTGCCCGTACATACATATATTCCAGACAATATTTTAACAGACAATACTACTAGAGATTGTCATACAACCATTTCAACTATATTGTGATTGGTAGGAAAACACGTCTGTCAATTAATATAAAATATGATGATAAAAATATGTCTAAAGCAGCGTCCAAGGCCCTATTTTTGGTAACGTTATACCATTTTAAAATTACACATAGTATCATGTCTCTTCATTAACCCGTACAGCGTCCGGACTGTCGGCTAGCGCGCTTATAAACTGCTGTGTTTATTATTTTACACGACAGCGTTCAACTTTCGGGTTATTTTAAATTGTATGCTTTATTTAGGTTCTGTCATTCACTCTTCTGTGTCGAGAAAAAACAACTACATTATTTAATCAGTCTTTAATTTTAGGAGTTGTGTTGACTAACCCTCTTATTATGCATTTCTAAAGTATGCTTAAAGTATGCTTAGCTGTCATGAAATTTGAATTTGACCGAAAGGGAAAAAGAATACTTTTACTAAAATAGGTTTTTTGCGCGTTTATGAATAAGGGCGCAATAATTTAGGCCAGTTTTCAGAAATTGATCTTTTCTCAAACATGCTCGGAAAGGATGGCCTTTCTTATGAAAAACGAAGATGCGAAGTGCGTCGTTTTAGTAAGGAGTAACATAAACGTATAAAAACCCTTTCCGTCCATGTCCATATTTGTTTTAAAAGGGCTCTCTATTGCAAATAAAATCGAAAGGACCATGAAAAAATCCCGTACACCCAACTTGTGGGTGGAAGCAGTGTGGGGCGGCGGCGGGCGCCTACGGCGGCTCGTTGTGAGTACTCGTACTATTCACAAAACACATTTAATTGCATTCCATAATGTCGTGTTACAAAAATATCACAACAAGTGATGTATAAAATAGGAACAACTACTCCAAACAACTCAACACAACTCAACTCAACTCAACCCTCCGAACTAATCAAAAGATTTTTAAAAATACTTTTAATCATGTATTTGTATCATTTCTTCGCATTGTTTGAGAGAAGCATTTTATATGACTTGGCGGGAACGGGGATTGCCTGACTGGGATTTTAGCAGGCCTTGCCAAGGCCCGGCTCGCCATCCACCTCGTCAGGCAATTCCCTACTTTCCGAGCCTAGGCAATAATGTACTATTATTGTCATGCTTGTCCCAGGACGCGTCGGAAATGCCGGTTGTCAATGACGACATTTACTTTGCAGTTATTTACATTTTGCTCAGTTTCAACCTTTTTTCGATCACAATTGGTTCATTATCGCACATCAACTTTTCAACAATAAACAAGCTTAAAGCTACACTGGCGAGCAAAACGAACGGGTCACTTTGAATAGAATTTTAGTTAAACGTGACCACTTTCCTTGCTCGTGAGTATAGTTCGTTAGAGAATAACAGTATTGCTCGCTAATGACGCGACCGCCAACGGCTTCGTTACTCGTATTGACAACACTGAACGTTTAGGTACCTCCGCGTTGTTGTGTTACTCTAACGCCGCCAACAACTAACAACTAAAAATTTACCCAGTTACCTACAAAAAGTTAAGGTGGTCATCATCAGAAAAGAGACATTTCGGCATTAGGCCTTCGTTTGCTGTCGTACTGAGAGTTGCTCTATACAAAACCATTGCTTTTAGGGGAACTTTCAGATATCAGGCTACGAAATACTGGAACAAGATATAGTTGTAAACAAATATTGCCGATATTTGTTAAATAATCAAAAAGTTACTTCCTCATAGTTTTCTAAGTAGTCTCAACAGTATATTCGTTTTATAATTTGCCTCATTTCTTTATCAATTACCTTTTATGACATTTATTTTCGTCACCTGCTTTAATTATTTGCTAATCCTCAATTGTTTAATATTAGATGTACGTATATTTTATTTTTCTTTGGATCCCACATTTTTGTGAAGCAGCATGAAGCGGTTCGGCAGATTTTCGTCTCATGCGACCACCGCAGAGTTGCCCCGTTTTTGGTTCTGGCAGAATACCAGCGTTGCAGTTTATGCTGAGTCAGCTCCTTTTCATCACACGAGACATAGCTATTAGGTATATGGTGACCGCTTTTATGTAAACTGCTGTTTCTTTGTTCATTTTATTTTAAACTTTACTTTTCATGTTTTACAAAATTTTTTGCTTTTACTTTACATTTATTTTAAAAGCCTTGTGTGTTGCATGAATGTAGATTTTATCTATCTATCTTACTCCACCTATCGGGTCCGTTGTAATTACAAATTACATTGCAAGCGAACATCACAGTCTCATTCAAAGAAATACAATTTAAACACATTTTGAACCCACGTACCTACTTCTAATTATCTGATTGACATGAACCTTTTGTCAACACAATGTGCTATCGTAAAGCAGATCTGAAGATTCAGATAGAATGTAGCCTTGGAACTTCTCAACGGCTTAAAGTAGAATGGCATTGTGCGTTAGTTAGAACACAACAAGATAATTTTTTTCTTTCTTTTTATCGAAATTGTTTTCTTACAAATACTAAATAATGTTATGTAATTTGTGCGCTTCAAGGTTATCGCGATCCCATTTCCGCTCAGGATTGGATCAGCACTACTCGCTATTTGCCGCTAAGGGATCGTTACTTTGATTGTTTCCTTATAATTTTCATGATATAATTTACAAATAAAATATCCACATACATTTTAGAGTTCCGTACCTACCTAAGGGGAGCCCAACAGGATCCTTAATATGCCTAAGCCGTCCGTCCGTCCGTCCTTCCTAACATTTTTTTTTAAAGAAAGTGAAAATATTAAAAGTAGTCCCCATACAAGAACCTTTTTTTCTACGTATGTATATGTTTGTTCAAATTTGTACAATTTAGACTTGTTTTTCTATAGAAAGTTAGTTTAATGGGGATGGGTCTTAGCTAAGTTTTATTAAAATAGATCAGGCCGTTTTAGAATTATCATATTTGATATTAAAATAGGGCTCGCTTCATAATGGGATCTTTTATCTTATTAATAGTTGTTGGCAATTGTTTTATTTCTCTTTGACTTCCACCATAATAATCTTTTTAGGGTTCCGTACCCAAAGGGTAAAAACGGGACCCTATTACTGAGACTTCACTGTCCGTCTGTCTGTCACCAGGCTGTAACTCATGAACCGTGATAGCTAGACAGTTGATTTTTTTACAGATGATGTATTTCTGTTGCCGCTATAACAAAAAAATACTAAAAACAGAATAAAATAAATATTCAAGGGGGGCTCCCATACAACAAACGTGATTTTTTTGCTGTTTTTTTGCTAATGGTTAATAGATAATGGTACGGAACCCTTCGTGCGCGAGTCCGACTCGCACTTGGCCGGTTTTTTATATTTTGTTCATCTGAAGGATGAGCAAAGCCGTCCATTAATAGGTGTATCATCTTCGACGTCTAGGTGAGTAATATCATGAGTTCGACCGAACGCCCAAGGCCCAAAGCCCAACGCCGTCAACATTACCTACCATCTACCATTTTCTTTTATTATGGAGCGCTAATAACTCTAAAGAATATTAACCTTGTAAACAATGTATATATCACCAACATTAATAACTATGCATACATTACAGACGCGATCTAATGCGTAGATCGCAAGTTTTTATAGCTTAAGTTCGACGATTTGTTGTTTACTTATTAACATTAGGTATGTTAATAAGTATTCGGCATTGCTATTAAAAAGATTAATTAGATCCTCGCTTAACGGCAAACTACGATATCGTTTTTACCGCCTAGAATAGAGGCGCTGAGCTCATGCAGCAAAACAATGCGATTTCATGTCGAGGTTTTATCGACTACAAGATTTTCATTTTAATAATGTTTGTTGTCAATTGGATGTGATTTATAGAGAATAGAAGAAATACAATATGTGATCATGGCTTCTAACTAACATTTACCTCGAAAGCCCCACCATACCACAAACAGGAAGTTTTTTGTGAGTGGGACTTTGAATCTACCATCAAGGCAATATAGTTCAATTACGTTTGATCGATAATGCCATTTTCAGTTTATGAAGATAGTAAAATAAACCTTATTGTTATCGTAACACAGTTCAAGTTAAATTGCCTTGATTGTGTTCATCCTATTGCACACTGGGCCTTACGAGGTTTATAGATAGTAGGTTAAATATGTACGTATATTAGATATAGCGTAACCAATCAAGATAGGTCTCCCTCCTCCTATCCACGGAGTGTCAAGCGGGTACACCTTTAAGCGCAAGCTCACGGGCTATTTGTTGACACTCCAGAAATCCTAGCCCGTATCCAGCACTTAAACCCCTATCCAGCACAACTTTAAAGAAATATTTAATTGTTTTAATTCTGGCCATAGTGGTCAGAAGGCATCTTTCATCTATGATTTTTATCAAAAACCTGACACAATAACATACCGACCTATAACTAGTAATCGTTTGGAATTATTCAAAAATAAAGTTCAGAGTAATCTTTCAGTGTTACCTTTTTTACAGAATGAGTGTAATAGTTTGTATAAAGACTTCTTCGGCGTAATTCTACATCAATTTAACAACAATTTTAAAATGAAAACTATTTCTAGGTCGAAAACAAAATTTAGTGAATGGGCTACTGCAGGCATTCATAAAAGTAGAAATAGGCTTTATGACCTATATAGAGAGAGGGAGGACAATAAGAATGCTGACTTCCTAAATTATGTTAAGAATTATTCAAGGATCTTTAAGCAAGTTTGTTTAACTGCCAAGGCAAATTTTCTTAGTCTCAAACTTAAATCATCTGACAACAAGGTAAAAACTGTATGGAATATTATAAATAGAGAAACGGGAAAATCAAAAACTCGTGATAATCAAGTCACTCTGAACACAGGTGACCAACAAATCACGTCAAATAAAGACGTTGCCTTAGCATTCGAAGATTATTTTTCTAACATAGCCATTAATACTACGAAATGTCTTAAATCATCCGCGGTTGAAGCTCAATCATTACTTAGCACTAATGTCAGTAAATGTAATATAAACTTTGATTTCAGCCCTGTAAATTCAGATTCAATAGTCAAGATATTTAAATCACTTAGTTTAAAAAAGACTGAAGATTTGTGGGGCACATCAGTTAAGGTACTGTACTGACCCCATCTCGAGTCAAACCTTCAAACAAGAATTAAATTGTCTTTGGTATTTGACTGGTTAGAAAACGGGCGAGACAGTGTGGGGTTGCTAGGCGATTGTTGACGGGAGTGATCGACGGGCTTTGAAAAATGTATCGGTTAATATTTTTATTGCGTTTTCCTTTATAATAATAATGATTATAGCACAATAATTTTCCTTGAGATTGTTAAAAGAAAGTGGTATACAAAGTGGTGTATGTTATAAACATGTGATCTATAGGAATATTGCAAGGAGACGTTAGAAGGTTCTCGTAAGTTTTTCATGTAGACAAAGTCTGCTTAAAAAAGGTAAATATTGTAGTCCTACCGTTGTTGGAAACACTTATCTATAAGAAATCATTTTCATGGGTAATTTGGTTAATGGTTTGAGAACAAGAAAATCGAACTAGTGATTTCTCATAGGTATTTTAATCTTTCGTATATGTCTTATCATTTAGAATAGGGAAGCTTGGGGATGAGTGCTCTGGTTGAGGATCTGAAAGACGAATGGAAGGGTGATAGTCGTTGTTTAGAAGGGGTTCCGTATGGTGTTTAATTTATTGCGAAACTAATAATTATTTAAAAGGTATAGTAACAGAGTAGGGAAAACTTTCGTAGTACAGGGAAACCTTAGTTGTAAATTTAACCCTTTTTATTTTAATACATTTCACGCGGGTGCATGATCCTGTGAGCTCCGTCTCCTACTACGAGGGCTTCTAAACGGTCTGGAGTCGCTGTCGTGAGAGTTCGGTTTGCGGCTGCGCGTCCTTGACACCTCGTCGGGTCCCGAAGCTAAGTGTTGTCTTTTAGTGGTTATTCGATCGGTGCATCGCTGCACTCAAGGTAGTAGTGCAGTTGGTTACGAATGACATTTGATGTCGTCACATTCAAAATATTTTGAATTATAGAAGGTGTCATTGCAATTTTGACAACAAGGTTATAAGAGGATTCGTAGCAAAGCTGTCCTTGTTAGAACATGTTTATTTGAATATTTTTCTTTGATTTTGATTTTTTTATTTACGAATATTTTCAAAATGTTTTTGAGTTTCGAATTTTTTTTTTTTTAAAGGAACAATTTATTTAAAAAACAGAACAATTTTTTAAAAAATAAATTCTTAGAAGCAAATGATATTGAACTCAAAAGTGATATACGCTGGTCGTCGGAAAACCAATCTAGTGATAAATTTCTTTGAATTATTTCACGGGATTTTAATTCTATTGCGAAACTAATAATTATTTAAAGGTAAATAATTTTAATGTTCATTTGATGTTCTTTTATAAATGTTTTTAATCAAGGGAATTCAAGGATTATTAATATTTCAAGACTGATCTAATTCGTTTGGATTTTGTGTACCTTTTTAGGACTCCATGTCTAATCTTCAGTTTATTTGATGAACCTTTCCTAAATTTTCCCATGCTGTTTGATTAAGATTACTTTAGTTCTTTCGGCTCTTATAACGGGGATTACAGTTTTACTTGTGTCCTGGCAATCTAAATTACAATTTATTTTTATCTTTTCTTTTTAAAGAATCGGATATTTCTCCCACCTTTTCTATTCGAGTCGAAGAGGGTTTAGTGTCTTGGTGAAAGTTATCAGCGGGACACAGACGTCGATGACATCTTACCGTCACTAAACATCTTGGACTAAGATAGCAAGCAGAGACACTACACAGTGTATGACCAGTATCCATACATACTTCGCAGACTGCTTCAGTGTGTTGAAGGTTCAAAGTTAATAGCTTCTAAATTTATCTTGGGGAACCGGGGGTCAGATTTGAGTTGCGTCAAGAGTCGATCTCACCTCTGGTCGAAAGACGTTAGTTAGTTGAGGTGACTTGCTGGCTTGGTTTTTATGATCTCATGTCGGCAAGGATGCCTGCGAGTTTAGCTCGGCAACTGCTTTCTACTCCCGGCTATCATGTCGGTTCGTGGGGATTCGAATAAGCGAAGCGAAAGCTGAGCGTGTGGTATCGGGTGCCTTGATGGATTCGAAGGGGAGGAGACCTCCAATATTCTGGGTTTGCTTTGATATCTGTCACACTGGATTGCAGAAAACACACACATTCCGTCGTCCTAAATATCCGAGGATACAAGAGGGGTAGTTTAGGTCAATATTCTCTCCATCTAAATTATTAGGAGATAAAATAAATCCTGTCTCTTGGAGTGACTATAATTTGTTGGGACCTCTGCTCTCTTGGTTACGAGAACTTACCTAGACTGACTTGGCGACGTAATGGAAACGTTCCCCAGACAAGTTTGAGACAGGCTGGCAGAGTGTGACCAGTCTGGAGTCGAGCACATGAGTAAGAGCGGGGAGGGGCTCTGCTTTTACCAGAAACCATAACCTTGTCGACTATCCATAAACTGAAGTTCCCTAATCGCTTCTTTATCTCAACTAATACAATTATTTGAATTCCCTTATTCTTGAATATCTCTTTAATCAGAAGAATCTGTTATCCCTCATTCTCACCTTAGGAACCAGGAATTACTAAACCATAAAAAAAATTACACAACGTAGGTTCCACTTTTTCGATTGACAAATCTCTTTTGTCTTCCGGCCCGCCAAATAAATTAAAAATAAAAATATTTTTTTTATATTTTATAAGGCCTACCCCTTGGGGACGGTTCAGTACTCTTTCATATCATAGATGTAATTGCACCCCATCTAGCATTAATCTACAATAATTGCATATCTTTCCAGATCTCATGAAATATAGTAAAGTAATACCTCTTTTTAAATCGGGCGAGATGAGTGATATAACGAACTTCCATCCCATTTCCATACTACCAGTTTTAAGTAAAGTCTTTGAGAAAGTAATGCTGAAGGATATGTTAGGTCACTTTAACAGAAATAAACTACTTAACAATAACCAGTTTGGCTTTACCAGAGGTCGATCAACAATTGATGCGGCATCTGTACTCATTAAACATATATATAACAGTTGGGAGAAATCTTGCGATGCAGTAGGAATATTTTGTGATCTTTCTAAAGCTTTTGATTGCGTGGATCATACGACCCTTATTTTAAAATTAGAACATTATGGATTGTCCAATAAAGCTTTAAGCCTTATGTCTTCTTATCTAAGTGATAGAACTCAAACAGTTGTTGTAAACAAAACGCAATCTGTTGGAGCAACAGTGAAAATAGGTGTGCCTCAAGGCTCTATTTTAGGTCCTTTTTTATTTTTGGTTTACATAAATGACTTGCCACCAACAGTAGATAAACTTTGTGATATTGTACTTTTTGCTGATAATAATTCACTAATTTTCAAGGTAGATAGAAAATCCGTAGACTACAGTAGGAGTGGGACCACACTAGTTAAAGTACTTAATTGGTTTACTAGCAACAATTTGCTACTAAATGCTAAGAAAACGAAATGTGTTAGGTTCGCTTTGCCTAATGTTAAACCGGTACATTCTAGTATTTTTCTAAATGACGAGTGTTTGCAAATGGTAGATAAGGCAATTTTCTTAGGCATAACATTAGATAAATATTTGCGGTATGGAGTCCCCATATAGCTGTACTGGCAGGTAAACTAAGTTCGGCAGCTTACGCCGTTAGGAAAATTAGACAACTAACCAATGTTGAGACAGCTCGCTTAGTCTATTATAGTTATTTCCATAGTGTCATGTCGTAAGGTATTCTGGTTTGGGGTAAGGCAGCTGACATACAAACTACATTTGTGTTACAAAAAAGAGCCATTCGTTCTATTTACAATTTAAATTCCCGTGACTCATTAAGAGAACTTTTTAAAGAAATTAATATGTTGACTGTAGCGTCTCAATTTATTTATGAGAATATTATTTACGTTATTAGAAATTTAGATTCTTTCACCAAAAATTCTGATATACATAATTTAAATACCAGAAATAAAAATAAAATCGCAATCCGAAAATTCCGCGTCCGTAAAGTATATAAATCATTTGTTGGTCAATGCATTCATTTCTATAATAAATTACCTGACGAAGTTTTAAAGTTACCCTTTCCAGCACTTAAAAATTACTTGAAAAGGTCGTTAATGTCTAAAGCGTATTATAGGATCGAGGACTATCTAACAGACAAAAATGCATGGGCTAAACCCGAAACTTAGTCAATAATAATTTATTCAAATGCAAAATCTTTATCTTGTCTAGGGGACACCGTTGATGTAGGAAAACATATCGAAACTTTTATGTGGTCGTCTCGCACCATCTTATATACACATAAGTATGTGTTTTTTTTTTCTCTCTATCTCTCCCGTAAGATTCTTAATTGGCATGTTTTCCTGCTGAACTACGCATGTTATTTGATACTATATTTAATTTAATATTTATAGCTTTATATAATGCTAGACTAAGTAGTACCATTGTAATAAGAAATATGTTTAAAAAATGACTGACTGCTGAGTTTCTTGTGGCGTTTCTTCTCAGCAGTGGTCTTCTCTTGGGAAGCGCTGGTAGATTCTTGACGTGTAAAAGTGCCCGTGCGGCCTACTTACTGAATAAATTTCTTTAATCTTTTATCTTACCTATACACTTTAATATTTCAACCTGTTGCTTTTAAAATGACCCTTTAACTATTTTTTAGGCTTATCAAGGCTGTATATCGGTATTTATATATGCGTTTTATTTCTTATTATTATTTACCCCATTTATTTATCCGCTATAAGTATTATGTAAGTACTTTACACGTATAATATTGTATGTTTGTACAGCGTTCCGTGAGTCACTGCCGGTACTGGCTGAAAATCAGCGCTGTAGGTGTCTGACACCTCAGCATTTTGCTGAGCCAGTGTCCGTTTCACCGCCGCGAGGACACACAATGCGTGCTATCCCTGTTACCTTAACTGTTTTTTTTAATCATTTGTATATGTGTGTCTTATGGTTGGTGAACAAATGTATTTCTTCTTCTTCTTCTACTTCTACTTATATAGACAAGATGCATTTAGCGTTCGTTGTCGTTATCCAAAATAGGTTTGCCATAAGCTGCCAGACGGTCGCGTCTAGCGCCTACGTCAATGGCATACGTATTGTCACTTACGTTAGCGTTAAGCAACGTGTCTGACCTCACCGTTTCTACATGGCTAAATTTCTTTGAAATTGATTGAAAACAAACTTCATAATTCAATTTTCATATCAGCATTTTAAAGGGTACCCCCTAATTAATTAATTAAATTACCGTGTTCCACTGAACAACAACAAAAAATGTTGGATAATTTTACTCAAGCTTACATCCACCTTTAGTTTTTTGAAGCGGACTAACGAGCAAACATTTTAATTGTAACCCCGCAAAGGCAGAGGAATCACAGGTATCTGGGGCTATAAGGAATAAGTTTAAAAATGGGAGGCGATTAAGAAGGGAGACGCGGTAAAAAGGAATCTGGGAAGTTTTTCTCAATGAGCAACCAACACGTAAAAGTGGTGGTATTATTATTTTATGTCGGTGAAATATCAAATTCGATCAATAATAATATCTATGATGTTTCCATTTCTATTTTGACTATAATAAATTAAGCATTTTAAGGACTTAAATTGATTTATCTCTGCCTTAGTTTACGCAAGGTTTTCTTAAGCATTTTTCAACCATAGCTAAACAATTTAGGAGATAGCTCGAAAGAAATGAGATATATACCAAGGAATTTATACATTTCGAAAACCTGCCCTAAAAACTTTAAGAATGCATGTATATTTTTTATAATCAAGCCAGTTTTTTTTGCTTTGTTTATAGTAATTATAGTGATGCAAAACCCAATTAAAAGATATTGATACCGCATATCCAATCCCGGACCCGTCAGAATCACTAAAGTTGATATTCGTCCACGCTGGTCGATATTATGGTAGCAATATACTGGTGCAACTACTTAGAAAATAATCAAACCAAATCATATTTTTTCCAAACTACTAAGAAGACGAAGCGTAGCCTTTTCACGCTGCCGTAGCATTTCAATCTACGAAACCGTAGCAAATTTGCCAGGTGAGAGCGCAATGAAATTTCTACAAAAATGCAAATGCTACGGCGTAGAGAGAACAAAATGCGCGATATAAAATTGTGACTATTATTATATGGTTGGGTTACTTGAGCATGCGAATGCACTAATACTAATAACTAGCTGGCGCACTTTAGCTTCGTGAGGGGTGGCTTAAATATAACCTTTCTAAATAGAGTTGGCAAACGAGTACGTATGTAAACATGCGATGTATGTATGTATGTATGTAAACACTTTATTGTACAAACAAAAGAGATAACAATTATAAAAAAGACAAAAATATAACAGGGATGTACAACGGCGAACTTATCCCTTTAAGGGATCTCTTCCAGTTAACCTTTGAGCAATTGAGAAATAATTATTTACAACGAATAGCCAAATAAGTACAACACTAAAATAAATTGATTTGAAGTGTTTGTAAGACAGACAAATCTTGACACTGCAATCCTAAGACCGCAATTACGTTGCCTCCCGTGAGGACTAAGATGGATTGCCACTATGCTGGTTAATTTCACCGGTCGTCTTATCTTTACACCGGAGGACAACATTGCAACACTGCTGCTTGGCGGTAGGTTAATGGATAAGATGGTGAGAGCGATCCGGACGGAACTTGAACAAGATCTTAAAAGTTTGAAAAATATTCATTTTTATTTTCAATTATAATTTAACAGGCTGAACGAATTAAATCTCACTTTAACCTTTTGAACGCCAAGCAGCGAAGTAACATGACGTGTCTCCGACGCCAATCTTATGGCGTATGAAGTTAGGTTATTCCCACCTTACCGCCAATTTGTTACCACTGGTAACAGCTGGGATTTTTTTTCTCATCTTTTACCACTAAAGTACTCGGTGGTAACAACTGGGATTTTTTTTCCCATTTGTTACCTCTAAATTATTTTGTGATAACTACCGCGAAAAAAAATCCTAGTAGTTAATGAGAACGGTTGGGATTTTTTATGTTATCTGCTACCACTGGTAAAACATGAGAAAAAAAATCCCAGCTGTTACCAGTGGTAACAAATTGATGGTAACAGGTGGGAATAATCCATGAAATGGGTTTGACGGCATTTACCTACGTTTGGCGTCTGTGCCAAGAATTTCCGATGACGTGATTTGCCGGCTTTGGCGGTTAAAAAGTTAAGCACCACTTTCAAATTTGATAATGTAACCTACCTCCTTTGTTCAACATTTTTTACAGATGAGTACATTACCATACCAGCGTAATTCATTCGATTTTGCACAATCACGACTAACGAACGTATTTTGGAAAGTCTTATTTAAAATGTAACGAATTCATAAATATGTACCCACTTGGGTTCGAACAACAAAGATAATGTCATTTGTAAACCTATGATTAAGATATATTAGGTTTGAGAAGTCTGCCTTATTTGTTCAAGCCCTGTCAAAATGAGTTAGTACTTACCAATATAGGTACATAATTCAAAGAGGCCTTTATATATTGTTTTCTCTTCGGTTCCTTAAAATTTACAAGGGGTGAGAAAAAAGATAACTTTAGTCCTACACTTCACAATTCTAATATTAATAATCCTTAAAAAAAAGTCAACAGAGGCTCTATTCTATTCGATAACACCAAATTGCTATTGATATTTTATAACGTTATGATAGCTCTTGTTTACTTGACGGTAATGGTGGAGTCCAGGCACGAACTAAAATCAAAATAAACAAAACGTAAAAGCATGGATACCTACGAACGAAACAAACGCTTCTGTAGAAAACCACTCCATACTAATCAACAAGCAAATAAAATCGTCCGATAAGATCCTTTTGCCTGTCGAGGGCCCTTGAGGTGCAACGATATAAAGTTAGTATGATTGAAATTGAAGGGTTCCGTACAAGGATTTTAACCCGTAACTTTAATTGATAATTTAACTAGAATTTAGCTTTCTCAGGGTCTTTTTACATGGTTGTTTTACATTTTGTACCTACATGTTTCTTAAACAAATCATGAATACTTATTTTATTTATGAAAAGTCACTTAAATAAACATGTTTAACTGTATTGGAATAAAACGCCCGGGTCCCTTCCCAACTTCAACATCTATGTTATAAGGAACCCTAACGAGCAAATCAAATTCCCAAAAACTTGTGCTCTCTCGGTCCAGGGGACATTACCCGCCACTTCTTTGCCCCTCAGTACTCCTCTGTCTAACTTGCACAGAATGAACGAGACATATTGAGCGACCAATAAGAAACTGCTTGCTGAGGTGCCTGTATGGACGATGTACCTTTATTGCTTCTTGAGGTTTTATTGCACGTCGGCAAGATTGGCTTTAAGGTCAAATAAACACTATTACACTTTAATAGACGTTCACGAAAAACCTATAATTTACAATACAGCAATAATAATGGCACCAGTGTTCGACACTTTAAGCTGACATGCACCAATACTCGACACTTGACTCTTAATTCAAAGATCACACGGTCATAAATTGAGTGTTACAAAACAAATGAATAGCCCTTCTCATCTGTAAAATAATAATCGTGTGTCGATCATGAGTCCTTGTCGATTACTGGTTCCATTACGTTATAGGTACAATATTTTGCAGCGCCATTTATGTTCAACAAAATTCACTATTACCGACCAAGCTATAAGTACGAGTATTTCATATAAGATGCTATTTTGCTTCGTTAGCAGTTATTGCAAGAAGATAATTGAATCATTCGTTTTCTTCAATATATTTGTAACAGATATTTCTGTTCAATTCAAATATATTTAGCTCTTTCTATTAAAATTAATTGTTCAGCAGTTGGGTTTCTTTTTGAAATGCATGAATAAAACAATGCATTAATAAAGTTCCTTTATTAATGTTAATTTTACCTTTTGATTGCAGGTTCACATAGACTTTATCGTCTGTGGTTACAATTCGTGTCAGAAATCTCACGTTATTAAACCTTGGTTGACATTACGTGATAAAGCACAAAATGATTGTTTACATAATACGTGAGGCGCGATTCGGTCTTTAAGAGTCCGTAAAAATACTTGTAAGGGCTTTTACGAACTGTTACTCAAACTTAAGTAATTTTATAAATTTAATCATAACGCTGCCTCTAAACATTTTTAACAGACTCGAGACGTTACTAATAGGTTATATTGACCTTGACTGCCCCTTTTTCTTTTCTTTTGTCTTTTGCTGAGCAATGACCTTCTGAACTTTGTCTTTCTTAATATTTTACAATTGTTACGTTTCTTTTACAGCTTTATATTTCTTTTTCTTAGAAAATTGCCTACATACATACATAAACTCACGCCTTCGCTCCCAGAGTGGGGTAGGCAAAGCTATAGAATTACCTATTAGGTACTCCAAAAACTTTTTAATAATTCTGTTGCCACATTTTTCACAATTAGGCTAAGATGTTTACCTACCAGCACATTAATGACAGGTTGAAAGCCCATCGCCTGACAGTACTACAAGCCTTTATTCCCTTAGTCGCCTCTTACGACATCCACGGGAATACACGGAGTGGTACTATTCTAACCCGGCAACCACTCAGGTTGTTGTTGGAAAATTGCCTACTATTAAACAAAATATCCCACACGATCAAAATCTATTCATGAGTATCCATCTGTAATACGAAAAATAAAACATCATTGTGCCTATAAAACATAGTGTGTATAAAACATAGTTTATACTTGATGGATGCAATTAATGTACGTGCAAAACATGTAAATATTTTGTCATATGGTTTTTTTAATGTTCTTAGTTAATGGCTATCACTCCTTGCTGCTTTAGCCAGGTGTAATTTACCAATGTCCAGTTTGAGAACAATACGGTGAACTTACTAGAGAAATAATTTCATGGATATCACACGCGAGGACAATTGCTTGGTTAAAAACTATTTTCTTTTGTGGCTTTGGCAGAAGCACCCCACGCGCTTCTGTCAAGTTAACCATTCGGCTATTTCATTGTTTCTTCTTCTTTTGTTTCACGATTCCACTGGATTATCGTATTTTTTTTAACTCGGCCGCCATTACTGTCAAGTAAATTAATAAATAAAATAAATAAGAGCTATCGTGACATTGACAATATCATAACGTGTCAAAGGCAATACGGGTGTACCCAGTAGGATAGAGGCAGTAGGCCAGGTGCAGGTAGGACAGGTGCTTTCAACCTAAAAAGGCACGCCCTGACACTCAAATTAAACTTGCAAGGTTACGTCAAAGTATGTCAAATTAAATAGTAGGGCGCTACTGTGTGAAATTAACATAAATTCTTACAACTAAATCAAAGGACGTTTTTTAATGTTTAGTAATAGAACACCCTGTAACGCCAAAACGCTCAAAACATCTACTTACTTAACGTCTATAACAATTAAAGCCCGATTTACATTGGTCAAGGACAGTGGCAAGTACAGTGGCAAGGCCAGCGGAGTGAAAAAATAGAAAGCGAGTCTATTTGAATCCACTGGCAAGGCAACTTGACTCGCTACTGTTCGATCGGTTTACACTACTGTACTGTCCTCTGTCACTGTCCACTGTCCTTGACCAATGTAAATCGTGCTTAAGTCGAACTCAGAAATACTTATTATGATGTTACAATTTATTTGATAGCAACTACAGAACCTTGTACATCTCCAGTAACTTGGTACTACCCACTTTATACGCGGCCTCATAACCAGCTTCAAGGATATAGCGCCTAAATCACGCTTATGGAGGCATAAAGGTGCTATAACAAAAATATCGTTAACGACGGAGACAGCGTAGGAAAAGGTTGTAAATCTGAGAACCCAACATTTTGCTAAAGAATTTAACTCTTGCTGGAGGGTTATTTTGCTTCAGTGTAATGTTATTGCGAAATTAATTTGGTTTAGAACTATAGGGAAGGAGTTATTTATTGTGATTAATGTTTGCTATTGGCAAAAAGGGTCGTAAAAAGTTAAACACATATAGAACGTTATAAAACGATATATTTGCTGTTGTTACTAGTGTTATAAAAATGCAGTACTCCGTGAAACATGGAGGAAGTCGCGGGCAAAGGCTTGTTATTTATAAAACAGTATTTATGGTCTTCAATATTCACATATTATTTTTATTTAATCCACTTTGTACATATATTATTAGTTACGTACAACTCAATTATTTCCGACGTCGTCACTCCCTATCTTATCAGCTTTTCAAAGCGTCTCTAAGAAAATAGCAGATAAATGACATGTATTCTAACCACGAAACACATCTCATAATACGGCGACCGTAAAGGACAGAGCTATAGCAGTTGTATAGCTCTGTCCTTTCTTCTCAGCGTAAACTGAATTGCATAGCTACGTCATAATATAGCCCCCCTATGCATTAAAAGTAGTGGTTTCCGTGGACATAAAACTAACATAAAAGAAGACCCTTAGGTACTACCTAATGCATTTATTGTAATGACTTGAGTTATTTTTTGCTTTTACTCGCTAAAAACCTGAGTAGCCAGTAACTTACTGTATTGAGTTGAGTTGAATTTAGTTTTTAGGGTTCCGTAGTCAACAAGGAACCTCTCCGTCCGTCTGTCCGCAGTTTAACTTAAAGACTTTTGGTACTACAAATCTTTAATATCTAATATCTTCAATCTTTGGTATCAATATTTTGCTCTTGTTTTACATGTAACAAAGACAGACAAACACACTTCCAAATGTTATTTAAATCTGTAGTCCTGGAAAAGTTTCATTCTGCGAACACTACCGACTTTTAATAAGTAAGAAAATGTACGTAATTGACATACTTACGTGACCGATGTGACCGTTACGGCAGCAGCTTACGTCAACCCTTTTCTATCTATCAATCCATCTAGGTCCACCCTCAGGTGCCCTGTTCTACTCGATATTATTTTTAACTCGGCCACCATTACTGTCAAGTAAATAAGAGTTATCACAACGTTGACAATACAATAACATGTCAAAAGCAATTAGGTTTTACAAAGACAAGTAGAATAGGCTGTTTGCCTGATATTAAATTTTATATATAAATTAGGATTATATATCAATATACGTAGTATGATAAAATAATTCAAAATCAAATTTGAAATTGGTAATAAAATAAAAAAGTTATAGCCTTTTAAAGTTTTTTGTCTATCTCTTTCTCACGAAACGATGTTTTGCGTGTAATTCATATGGCGGTTAAGTAATATGACGTCATATTACTGTATTTTCCTCTCTGCCTAAAAGCAAGTTTTAAACATTTATATCTTTCTTATTTTTAAAGATATTAAAAAACTATTTATACTAGGCTATTGGGAAGGTAAAAAAGCTTCAATTTAAATAGTAATAAAAAAATAGGCAAATACCCTATTGAGCCCCTTGGTCGCCCTTTTATTACAACGTCACGCCCGTTAGAATCATCCTCTGATCTTTTAATTATATTAATAACTTTTTCAGCATTTATCAACTTTGGATACAGCTTCAGGACACTGTCTACATTGCACTCGACCTACAGTAAGCACGTGGCTGCGAATGACAGTATGACATTACATTAACAAGCAGAACGAGATAACGTCAAGTGCATTGCTGGAGCCAAAGTAATATTTTTCCGTTTTTCCTTTCCTTCTATGTTATTTTCTTTGCCCATACATCTCTAGTTGCATGGAAGAGTGTTACGGCGTTTTTGGTGGTTACTGCTGGGATTATAAGGATAAAGCAACGTTGATGAGGCTGACGGCAAAAAGGAATGAATGAATGAATGTGATTTTATTACTTACACATTTTATAACTTGCGCATTTATTTTCGAATGCGAGTTTTTATTTGGAGAAAATTAAAATGTTTTATTATTTAAATAAAATACTCAGAAGTATTTCACTTAAAAAACTATATTTTGCCCGCGACTCTGTCCGCGTAGAAGTCGTCTATCGATGTTTACTCAGGAACAGTTCATTTTTCCGGGATTAAAAAAAATTGTTTCTCTATCTCCGCCCCTTATTCATAACTGCACACTAAAAGCATTTTAGTTAAAGTATTCTTTGACAGTTTCTATCGAATTTAAATGTCACATTGAAGGATAAGGACAAAGCATACTATAAGGACATTTAGCTATTTTGCGTCTATGAATAAGAGGATTAGTAGTCTTTAAACTCTGTACCCAATTTCAAGTCGATCGGTTGAGGCGTTGGACCGTACAGGGGAACAAACATACAAACACACTTTCACATTGATCATATTAGTAAGAAGAAAATAGGTAAATAAGGTTGTATCCAAATACATAAATAAATATACATTTGTTTATTGAAAATAATGGAGGTACATTGCTTACACAGTGATCCCACATTAGAAGCCTGTCTCGCGGGACTGTATAAAGAAATATATCTAGTGAAAATTTATTATTAACACAGCCGTTTTCTACTTGATAATAATTTACATAATGATTTTATTGCATTAAAAACCATATAAAAACAAAACATTTGACCCGCAATGACTACCGTGCACGAAGCCGAGTGAGCGAAGCGAGCGTGCCACGGCAGAGGCCACTCATATCCAGAATCGCCTTTTTTGTGTATTTTATTAATAAAATATTAATGAATTTCATTTGTGTCCTGTAACAAAAAATCAGTTTTACATATTATGCTAAAGTACGCGTTCCGAAATAAATAAACCAAGTACCTATACATACCTATATACATTATACAGATTAGGGTTAGAATGTTCGCTCGAAAGGTACTTAACCTGCGTAAAATCGTGTTAGCACCACACAAATAACATGTAAAGCATAAAACAAATAAGCTTTAGATTTTGATGAAATTTAATTCACCGAAGTAATTAATTCGATCGAACCAAACGTAATTTGGTTAACAAAGAGTATCCCTTCAAAGTTCGCTTGTTCACCGGCTTTACTAAACAGATTTCTACCCTCGGATATATCAAAATAACTAACTTAATAATACTAAAAAGTTTTAATAGAATATTATTATAGAGGTACGATTATGTAACAATGAAAATTTAACGAGTTTGTATACCTACATTTGCTTTTTCTCTTAACATTCACTATCGTCGTTAGTGCTTTATACTAACAAGGAAGTTTACAACAAAGTTAAATGAGATGTTAACACTAGAAACGGTTAACAGTGATATACCAACAAAACAAGTACCTAAGTAGTTGTTCGTAGCAGTAACTAGTCCAACTTTATGTACAACTGAAAACCGCCTTTGTTGTAATACTATCGCCCCTACCAAACTGCATAATGATTCTATGAAATTGTAACCATCAAACATGACATGTTTAAAACAGAAGAAAGACCGAAAGAAGTTTGAGAGGCGTTCTATTTTTTTCTTCTTTTACCTTGTAGGTATACACCGTGCCCGGGACGTACGCGAAGGATTTTAAGAATAGAATAGAATAGAATAGAATAGAAAATCATTTATTTCGCTTAAAAATTATAACATTACAGTGTGTGATAAGTATTGCTGCGAAAATGGTATCCACTCAGCTATATGTCGTACCACCTATTGGCAATGCGACGCTGGTTTTCTGTGGACCCACGGACTGGTTTTGCTAGACAGCATACATTGCATTCGCTCCTCCCCTCAAGTTAAATAGCATCGTTTAAGCATCGATTTAAGCAATTTAAGCATCGATTCTAGACCCTATTTGGAGTATATAATGTGGTATAACATGTAGTCCAATATCGCATAATTCCGAGAATTTTATTATTTAAAAAACAATTCCATAGTTAATTTAATTTGAACTCTGTCACCTTAACTTAAAGCATTATTTACTAAGAAATTGATTAAATTAATTTAAGTTGTACGTTGATGATATTGCTACTTACAACATGAATCTTTCTTAGTAAATAATGCTTTAGGTTAACCTCGTAAGGCCCACCATAATACAAACAGGGAGTTTTTTGTGAGTGGGACTTTGAATCTACCATCAAGGCAATAAAGTTCAATTACGTTTGTTCGATAATGACATTTTCAGTTTATCAAGATAGGAAAATAAACCTTATAACCATTGTAACACAGTTCAAATTAAATTGCCTTGATCATGTACATTCTATTGCACACTGGGCCTTACGAGGTTAAGGTGACAGAGTTCAAATTTAATTAACTATGGATTTTTTTTTTAAATAATAAAAATCTCGGAAATTATGTGTTATTGGACTACATGTTATACCACTTTATATACTCCAAATAGGGTCTAGAATCGATGATTAAAATCCTTCGGGTACGTCCCGGGCACGGTGTATATGATTTCACTCGGACATACTTCGATCTTGTAGGATTATTTATCCTTCCCTCTCACAAATTCAGTTGAATGACCTATCAACCGCTCGGCCGAAAATATACATTAGACATCTTGGTTTCTTTCATTATTTGTTTATTTTATTTTTTATTGTTTCTAGCTTCGTCCACATAGAACTCGTTTATTATTATTCCCTGGGAAAGTTTTAATTATTCTGGAGTAAAAAGTATATCGTCCTTAACCAGGGTTCAAACTATCTCCATACCATGCATTTTCATAAGATCGAAATAAATAATAACTGCCATACGATGACATAAATAAATAAATAAGATCGAAGATGTAAGACAGAATTAGTTTGAAAGTATACACTAAAAGACGTTTTGCTCAAGGGAATTGAGTTAAGAGGATTGTGAAACAACGCTTAAATTGCGTAGCGTCAAAGATTTTCCATACTAGTTACTTTAGCTCCGAGCCATAACGTTTCTCGTTCCCTAAATCAAGGCTACCTATTATTATAAAATATTATAGTAAAATAATATGAAAAACTAGGTTCGTATTTCTCCGTTTTTTTTCTTTCCTTGAAATATTTCATTAGAAAGGAAAACGTACAGACCAAGTTTGTCATAAAATCTGTACCTAATATATTTAAAAATCGTATAACTCATTCGCATTTTGTATAGTAATTTTCGGCTTCCTGTGATTTGTACTTTGGACCTTTGGACCAGAAACAATTTTGGCCTGTATAAAATTTTGGCCTGTTAATTATTAAATAGCTACAAAAGTGATTTCGTTATGTAACACGAGGCGTTAGTAACACGGTGTGACTTAATTACGAGTATGAAGGTAAAACAGCCGCTTTTAAACTTTATTATATTCATGATTATACATAATGCCGCCCTAATTAAGGCTGTCCCCGCTGTTAACAAAATTAAGGCCTTTGTATGCGACGGTGTAATGAACAAAAATAATATAATTCACATGGGAACGATGCCTACATGCAGTGACACATAAACATTAAACATACCCCACATACACGTTTTACACGAGAAATACAAAGGTACACAATTATATATATTCGTACGTTTATGTTTTATACCACCCTTCTTACACTCGTACCTTCAGCAAATGCTTATGTTTGTGTTATTTAATAAGTACTGAAAATAAAACGAGGTAAATTAACTGGTTTCCGGGAGAAATTAATAAAGTTTTCCTCAATTAGTAATTGGTTTTAACTTTATATTTTAAATATGGGTATGGTTAAGATTGTTTGGACGATTTGTTGGAAATATAATAACAAAATGATGATAACTGTCGTTATACCGCGGAATAGATAGCAGAGGAACGTTGTATAATAAAAAAAAGGTCCATTTTTATAAAGATTAATCGCTGCGCTGGAACAAAGAAATATTTATGCAAAAAATACCGAAAAGGCTTCTTTTTTAGGGTTCTATGCTAAATACTATAAAACGGAACTCTGACAAGATGTCATTTTATGGTCGTCTGCCCGGCTGTCTGTCAAGACCATGGTCCTTTGAAATGGCTGAAGCTATCAGGCTGAAGGAATGTCATTAGTATTGAATAGCCCAAACAAAGGCTCGTCATTATATATTAGAAATTTAAAGTTAATAATTTTAACAGCAAGAAAAACGAGTTTCTGAAAAAAAAACTACCCATCATATAATATATTATTTAAAGATCTCAAGTAATTTTTTGGTAGGTGTTGTTTGAGATATTTGGGTAATAAACATGAGACGCAAAGAAAAACATCCAAGGAACCACCTCCATAACATAAAAAAAATAGACTAGGGATTCGTTCACAAATTATAAAATAATGAAAGAACCTTTTTAACCGTTAAAACACCACTCCTATGGTTTTTAGAAAACATAAAAACTCTTACAGAGCAAACTTTATATTACCTTTGGTAAAATAATCTGTTGACAATAAGGCTAAAAGTACAGGAATGGAAATTACGGGTTCTGTTTACGTTTAAGAGCAGCAGCAGGACTTTATTGGGTTTCGAATATTTTGTACAAATACGATGTAGGTGCAGAACCCTCGGCAGGTAGTCGAGTTCCACTCGCACTAAAGCTAAAGCACGTAAAAAGAGTATGATAACAAACTCTTGCCTCGTTACCCAGTACAATGAACGATTTGCATATAGGTCTGCAAAAGGTTTAAAGAGCGGTCTAATTTTAGTTCAATTGGCTGCTAACAGAGTTACTTTGATCCCAAACTGTTTTTCAATCGGCACCTAACGATCCAGATGTACGGGAAAGCGGCTATCAAAATATAATGGGCAAACTTACATCTGCTGGGAAGAACGGTGCTTTTAGTATCAACATAGTTAACTAACAGGAGTAAAGTGCTTTAGTTTCGGTGTTTTTCACCGGTAACGATAATTTTGTACCAAAAAAATTCCCAATACAACGTTTACGATCGCACAAATCATACTTTATGGGCCTTAAAGTTTGATCCCGAAAAGTTTTATTGTAAAAACAATATTTCTCTCCTCTAAATTTGTATATCGAGGTGAATTGACATATGGAAATAGATTGATTCAGTAAAATTTACTTGGTTTTATGAAGGTGGTTAAAATGTCGTAAATTTTCTCCTCCGCTGGAAATAGATCTTTTACGCAATGAATTCTTTGAGTGTTAGCCGGATCTCATCATATCATGCAAGCGTTATAAATTACCAACGATTCACTCAAAATTTTACTTCAAACTGAATATAATATTTGGAATAGAATCTACCCTTAAGTACGAAGCACTTGTTGCAAAACTGCATGGCACCATAGTCCATCTACTCCTAACCGCGGCTGAATACGAAAGAGCCTGCACTTTGCTACATCCTGCTCACATTTACACAGTTCGTGTCGTAGTGGGCGATATATATTTCACGTGTATTTTATCACAAAGAGAATAATTTCAAGGAAAACTGGGCTGTTTTGTTATGCCATATTTAAACACACTTGGGTTGAGTTTCCAAGTTTTAGCACAAATCCCCTTTTTAGGATTTTTTGGGATAAGCAGTCGTCTTCGTATGTATTTTATACACGGGTTTTAAAAAATAAACACTGCGTTGCTATTGCCTAACGCACTCGCAATCGCAATCGGCTTCAAAGTGGAACAATTGTTTTCATTTTGTATGCAGACAAGCCTTCGATTTTCAAAATGAAAACGATTGCGATTGCGAGTGCGTTAGGCCATAGCCGGGTGGCTGGTGGTTTTGTTTTATTTCAACAATTAATGAGGCTTTTTAAAATTTAATATTTATTAAGAAAAAAGTTTGTAACTTCACTTTGGAGTGTTTTGAAACCATGTACACACGCCCCATTAGGTACTAATTTTTACTTGTAATATTATTTCGAGTAGCGGGCCGCGATTTCTTCTCTGAAGCCTTATTCTACAGTCTCTACGCGTATTGGTATGGTATTGTTTGAACTCGGCCGCCATCACTGTTAAGTTTATGACATAACTTTGATAATGCGATAGCAATAGGCGTAAAGTCAATGTACAATACAATTAAACCCTCTATAATAGCAATGTAAGTACGAGTACCCATAGTCAACCTATTTATACGAAAATTATATTAAATCTCAAAGCATACACGTCAAAACCCAACCTACGAACAAAGGCTTGCAACAATCTTCAAGTTTTAGTTACGGCGGGAAGTTTCCAGCAACTCTAAACTGTACGACGCGACGCATAGTTGCATCGCTCGTACCACGTATTTACCCTCTGGTCTTAAACTGTTCAGCTCAGACTGTGTTACAGCGTTATGATCATGATAATACAACAATAATGTTTATTTCATGATACAAATGTAAAGTAAATAGATTTTGTACAGACATTTGCATTTTTTCCTGCGACGCTCGTCATCCGTGATTTACAAATCTGGCATTCAATGAGTTGGATATGTAATTTTAATGAAATTTCCCAATTTTTTTCAAGATTTTATACGTTTAGCCAGCAATTTCAACATCAATAGACTCCTAAGAATAGTCCAAAAACTACAGTTTCCTAAAAATTGTCCTAATCATAGCAAAGGTATGTCGCATCACAATATTTCGCTTGTCACAGTCAGGCTGTAAAGGCTTTGCAGTTATTAATGGTACCAATAAACTAATCGCACCTGGGACCGCGAAACAAATATTAAATTTAACTGAACTGCGGTCTTTTATGCAAAATTGCCCGGAGGCACTAGACAAGATGCATTCGGCGATCGTTTATCGCTATCAAAAATACATATTGACATTTTTCGATAACCGTTTACGTATCTTTTCTAGGGCAATTCAACCAAGATGCAAACGGTACTAACGTTTTTCTTTTTAAATCACTCAAAATGTAGGTATGGGATTACGTTGCGTTGATGAACCACGTGGTCAACTGTCATCCCATGCTCATGCCATGTCATGCCATGTCATTGCACAATATGCTGCGTTTTTAAATCTATCGCTCAAAATGTATGGCTAGGTTGCGTTATGTATGAATGCGTCTTGAAAGCGTTAATTTAAATAAATAAATTTACGAGTGGATACTTTTAATTTAATATCACTTCATCACCATCGAGTTATTAGGACTTGAACAGCTAAGAAAGCTAAGAACATACACACGACGCAGCGACGGAACTCTTTTGAACTTCTTTTAATACTTATCAAATCAACAAGCTATATCGTCGTCTTCGTTATTTAACGTTAATTACTCAATCAAGACTTGGATTAGGTAGGTGCTACTTGTGGTCCAGTAATACTAATACTAATTATAAGTACGTCACATCAAAACAATAGTAATTAATTTGTATTACTAGTGTAGATCTTAAAGTATCTTATCTTATCTTATCTTGTAGGTGGGGTCCTTACGGATACACTTCGACCCTATGGGATCTTTTGTGTAACTACCCCTCTTTTAGCAATTAGTCCAATGCTGCCTCCACCCCTTCCAAAAAGCGGATAGTGGAGTGCAATGGCAGTGCCTTGAAGTCGTTCGGTTCTGGGTAAGCACAACCGAGGATTTTCATTCTTACTCCGGCGAGGGCATCACATTCGCACAGTAAGTGTTTCATTGTTTCCTCCTCTTCGCCGCACAATCTACAATCTGTGTTGTCGTACAGGCCCATCTTTGCTAGGAGATTTTTAACCCCAAAGTGCCCGGTAAACGCTCCGATAATATATCGGAGTTGTCTTCTGCTGAGTTTCCAAAGTTTTTTGGTCCAGCACTGGTCCACTCTTTCTATGAAGAGCTTTGCATGCCCTAAGCCTACCGTAGTTTTCCACTCTTTTTGGTGGTGTTCTAGGGTGTTATTGTTCAGGGCTGTTTTTATGGTGCCCAGTGAGGGTGCCACAAATGGTTCAGGTCCAACATATACGCCCTTGGACCCTTCCCTTGCCAGTTCGTCCGCGGCTTCATTACCGGGAAAGCCCTCGTGTCCTGGAATCCACATCAGTTTCACTTTGTTGTGCCTACCAAGTCTGTTTAAGGCTTGGATTCCTTTGTAGACTAGTTTCGAGTCTACTTTTGGCGCTGTCTTAGAGAAGATCTTAAAGTAAGCTTTGATAATGGTTATTAACAGTGATCGGATTTTGCGGTGCCATTTGGTGCGAATGAACTGTTAATAATCATGAGCTACTACTGTGAACTAAATAGGTACTTTAAAAGTCCATTAATAAATTTATAACACTTAACACCCTTCTTAATGGTATCGCAGGGTTATTGTCCTATTGGCACCGCAAAATCACTCGTTTTTAACTATTCGGCCTCCGTTTGTTATGACTGTAACGTCTGATTTACCTGGCCCTCCGCACGGCCTTGTAAATTATTAAATTGAACTTGTTCCACTACAAGCGCGTCAGATGGCCACCACACCAACAAGTGAGCGAAGAAGTTTATTTTATTTCGTGAGTTGATTTTGCTTACATTTTTCCCTTCAGACTTGCCTCTAATCAGGCTACCGGAACACCATAAATTCGTGAACAACATTATTTATTAGGGTTCCAAAGCCAAACTAGGAGCCTTTATAGTTTCACCATGTCCTTAGACGTACTAGTACTTGAGTTACAGACGACTAAAGTGTTTATATAACTACTGAAATTCATCTAAGAAAGCAGCAATGTACTTTAAATTATAAATTACTTAATACTTGTAGATTTACTATACCGTTTTTTGTGTTTGTAGTAACGGCGATGAAACCTTGCGCTGAGTGTGAGCCCACGTGCTATAGCCCGTTTTTGTGTCTTTTGGAACGAAGTGGCCCCTTGCGCACCTACTGAAGTACCAAGTGTGCCTCGATCTAATGCCAATGCGAAAGTATCGCGAAAGTCTAATCCTCAGTCTGTGTATTCAATTTTGTTTTTAAATACAAAAACATGTTTATAATTGTAGTGAGAATTGCGTCTTACCGCAAACAGAGCAGCAATGAAATATAAATTACACAGTTGAAAAAAGTTAACGTTTCTTTTCTTATTCCTTTGACAAATCATATTTGTTTCGTTGATTGAATACTGGTAAACAAGGGAGTTGTATCAAATCTCGGCCCAAAAGTTTTTATGGCGGTCAGTCGGGCCTTATTTTTCTCTTTACGATCCATCGGTCTTGTTTTTTGATGGACCGTTTTGTAGTTTTTTTTTTGGAAAAATTGGATTACAATCCCGAGAGTAGTTTGTGCCTCGAAATATTTTAAACAGATTGATTCGATACATTCCTCCAAATTTATTATCAAAATTGGCTAATCAGATTTAATTAAAAAGTTATTTATCTTCTTTAATTTCCTCGATTTTTACCATGACTTTTTTGTACCTTTGACAGCTAATAAAGTAAAGACGTTCTTTCAGCAATTATATGAGTATATTGCTGAAAGAACTTCTAACAATTTTATTTAGACGAGTCGTTGGTCTCGTTGATAGGAACCCTGCCTATGAAGCTAGCGGTCCCGGGTTCGATTCCCGGTATAGGCAAATATTTGTGTTATGACCGCGGGAATTTGTTTCTGGGTCTTGGATATTTGTATTTAATCTATTTAAGTATTTATTTCTCTATACATATAAGTATTTATATCATTGTCTAGTACCCATAGCGCAAGCCTAGAGTTTAATTTGGGATTAGGTAAATTTGTGTGAGATTGTCCCCTGGTATTTATTTATTTATTTATTTTGTTTTAAAAAAGCAAATTAAAATAAACAAATTTTAAAAGCCATATAATAAAAAGGTAATTCCTACTGATTTTCGGACCGGACACTGTGACCTTTTTTGTTGCAAATGAGCTCTAACTACGAGTATGGCCCCCTAAAAAAAATGTATTGAATAACCAATCCATCTGTATATTGAAGTTTTTATAGCTTCACATGTTATGCAAAATTGAAGGCTTAAATACATTACTAACAGAAACAAAATTCATTTACTCGTGTCGATTTTCGCCATGACAGCAAATTTTACCTTTACGGCACCGGATTCTGAATATTTTCTTTTTCAAGTAAATGAATGGTACCATATGGGTTCTTCTTGCATAAAGTAATTCTACACCAACATATCTTTAATTTGCTTACACATATCACAAACTTCTCCATCCCCATTCCTAAATAAAGGGGTTGCGCACACTTACCCGCTGCGCACAGTTACCCCAAATGACCCTACACACTTGTTTTGTAAAAAAAAAATGCAAGCAATGTACACTGTGCGTTAAAGTTAATTAATACAGCAGCAGCCCCATATTTGAAGTTTGACTTGTTTTTCCCCTGTACCAATGTATGCCTTGTACCAAGTAATGATGATACTGATTACGATACACATAGCTCCAATACGTTGATGGTAGTTAAAATCTACGAAGTTAAATTGCAGCGTTACGTTAGTTAAGTTCGACTTAATTATACCTGCAAATAATTACTTATACAACATATTATCGTTAGTTAAAGCAAAAGCCCTCATGCTAGTAACACACTGTATTTTACGAGATATTGACTTGTAGACGATTAGGTACCTTTGATATGAAGTTTCCGACACTTTCACGCACTGCATGTGTCATTAACGGTCTACGGGCTACACAAAATCCGATTCAAGAAAACTAACGCAATTACAAAATAAAGACTTCATTATTGGCTATATTTTCAATCACAGCTTTAATAAACAGCTTAGAAACCGCTGTGAGAGAGGATATTTTTTTAAACTGCTAATTGGCAATCACACTTTTTATTGCAGCTGAACGTAAACAGATTAAGGAAAGAAAACTGCAAGTTGCTGTCACGGCGTTAAATATATTTTCTCCGCTTTAATCTGTTGGTTTAAAGGTTAGGTTACTTAGTGCAAAGTTAATTTTGCTTTAAAGGAACGTTCTTTAACTGCCGGCGGCGGCGTTGACTTCCGTTTACAACCTTGGTTAATAACGGTACGGTATTTTTTTTACATGCCCAATCTAAACCTGTTGGCAGAAATTGTCCTCCAAAGTACTGAAAAGTGACTAAAACCTCTAACTTCAGTAGAGTTTTGTTCAAGCAAATTGCTGGTTAATAGGTTTTAGTAAATGTTTGAGAACATTAAAAAATAATGAACACGGGTTTTCTAATACCTTACCTCTCTTAGTTGGGTACCTCTCCGTAACTTTGATAATTTTGTATTTTTTTTTCAGTAACTGTGACAAAGACAGACATCGTAAAACCATAAGGATTAGGTTGACTACGGAACCCCAAAAACAATCTTGACGTGTTCCTTGCCTATAATTATTTCTCAGAACTTGAAGGTTAACTTACCTTATTCGACTTTAACCATTGTGAGTTTGTCGCTAGAATTGCAGCGTTCTAACATTACATTACACCTTGGAAAAGTTTACCTTAAACCAGGTATTTGTTTTCTTACAGTTTCTTAAGTTTTCCTACCCAAAAAGCCTTGAAATTTAAGTTTCAAGTTTATATTCGTTTGAGAAAAACTGCAGTTACAACAATATTAAATAAAACATGCTCCACTTCTTATTGGTTTCACAATAACCTAACCTAAATAAAATCGTTCCAATTTACAATTTCGCAGCTTCATAACCGAATTGTTCGGTCGGCAAACGGGACCCTATTAAGTGTGCCTTTTAGATCGCTAAGAGATCTTTGCTCACTTAACATTTCTCCTGGAACGTGATTAAATCGAGTTTGCATTTGAAATGTAAATTGGTTCGAGATGTCACGTTGAACCGTGCGTCTGGCAATACTGGTTGTGTTGAGAACAGGTGCATGGAGAATTCTAATATTTCTCAGAATGGATGCTGGACACGAGTCTAGTCAAGTTCGAGTTATTGAATTTATACAGGGGCTCTATTCTACTCGTTATAAACCATCCTGCTTTTAATATGCTATCGTAATAACAATTACGATAGCCCTTATTTACTTGAAAGGTTACGTGTATTTAACTGCAAAACAAAGTGAAATATTTTATTTGATGGGAATATTAAACCTTTTGATCTTACATACCTAGGAGTAAGTGTTGAATTTTTTTAATAGTTTCATATATTCAACACACAATTTATATAACTGGCCTGTCTCTATTCCACATTGGCATTATGCCTATTCTTATCGTATAGTGTTTTTTTGGTAAAGATTGCTGAGTTATAAACATTAGGTAATAAAAATAAAGTAGAAAAAAGACCCTAGGCCTGTATATTACTTTGTTTTGAACCATATCGTTATGTCATTGCTAATTTTATGACAGTTCTTATGAATTCAGCTGTACTTATCTAAAAATAAAAACACAACATTATTTCAAATCAAGTTGGGTAAAAGACAATGTACTCGTAGAATAGAGACCCTGTTATTTTTAGTTTAAGTCTAATTCAAAAAAGGTAATCCTACATGTAGACATAATCGTCAACAAATATTGGTATTGAAATAACAATTATCTAAACATCTAATATGAACTATTTACGTCTGTTTTAAGGAAAGTCGGTCGGGTCGTCTGTATCCGGAATTTTACGAGACACAAATCGGCCAATTGTGTTCTGACTTCACAAATTTGATAAAAAAGGTAGTGAGAACCTAACATTTGAAAACGGGTTTCGTGTAGTCATTACGGAACCCTAAATACTTACAATTGTTCGTATACTCAGTCTGGAAACGTTGGTGCGCTAGAGGTCGATGAACGAAAAAATCTTTAGGGGTAGAGATCGTCTCATTTAAAACAGAACACCCCTCCCATGACCTATGCATAAATGCATGCGCATAGAGCGTTAAGACATTGGATTCACTTTAAGATTAGACGCCCTCTTACACTATAGGTGAAAAACTTAAGTAAATAACCTCTTGCATGTAGTAGTATACAAAACTGATATGGAATATACGTCAAATTTCAAATATAGAATGTCGAACGGTCTATACAGATGTGTTACAACTACATGCAAGAGGTCACTTACTTAAGTTTTTCACCTAAGTATAACCAAACTAAGCTAACTAACCAAACATTGAAACCATTAAAAGTGGTAGCTTTCCCCGCAGCGATTCGGGCAAACAAATAGATGTTTTCTACGGGAGTCTGTTCGCCAAATGTCACTTCCCAAACATATTTTAGCAACTGTATTTCTACCAGCTCAATCTTTGGCATTTGTATGTTTAGCATATTTTACTTTGGTCAATTTATCACTTTGCAAGGCCAATTTATAACTTGATCAACTTTCATCAAGACATATTTTAATCGGTTCCCAGTTGTTTTCCCAAATAATTAGTAGTCTAAAAAAAATGAACTATTAGCATACTTTGAACATAGCGAAATATTTTAATTATAATTATGTCCCATAATCCGTGTAAATTTGTGCTTGTTAGGTAGGAGCGTAGCTTTTGCTAACCGAATAAATTGAATACATAAAAATTGGTGAATTGATGAGTGACCAAATACTTTAATAACAATACTTGCGTTTCTGTAACTGGGTTAGGAAAAACAATACGGAAAACATTTAGTTGCCAAGTGAATATTTGCCGAAATTAAATTTTATGAGAAAATGTTTGGGAAGCGATAATTGGTGGAAAAAAACGTGCCTATAGATACTCTGTGCATCCCTTTCTATCGCATAACACGTATTGATTCGCACGCAATCAAGTTCATACAAAAGGACCCCAAGTAGGGCCCGCTGAAGTACACTCAACCAAATTCATAGGCCACTATGGAACGATGTCAGTGACGTTTTAATTAAATTCTCAACATAGTTCTTTTTACTTTAACATTGTTTCATAGTGGCCTATGTGTTTGATAGTTTCACGCATATAGTGCAGGATGCAACGGGCCTGCCTCTGCTACATTTTCGACCGCCTGGGCTTTTTACGTAACGAAATGCAGCGTCTTAATTAAATGGCTTTGGGAGAATTTATTATCATTTCATGCAGATCGCTACAGGCTATTATTACATTAAATAGGTAAATAAAAACCCCAGAGATATAATTGTGGCCCCTACTTTTAGAGCTGTTACTCATAAACAACCCAATGGATTTTCAATAATTATAACCAAGTCAAACTGCCTTTAAATTAAAAAAAAAACTAAATCAATAACGTTTCACCCATTTAGGATATACGATGCCACAGACAGTTACACAGATATACACGTTAAACTAACGAGTATAACGCCCCTTGGTAATGTAATGAACGAAGTGTTTTCGCTCCACGTTTGATTGGATTAATCATATTTTGCAAAGTTTCTACTTAAACCGTTTTATCTTATTGCGTTTTGTTAATACTCAATTATAACGTACCTACTTAAAGTATGATTACCCTTGTTGACTGACTTGGTTTTCGGCTTGAAAAAAGTGAGATCATCCATATAATGTACACTATAAAATACATGAAAATACTTAAATGATACGATTGGATAGAAATGTATTTAAATTGGTTGGTATCTTGAATTTTACTAACAATTGTGTATTAAGAAAAAGTTTCAAAATAATGCACTCGTAACTACATGCGATTCTAATCTCCCTAAATTAGAGTCGTGTCGACATTTTGATAACTTTGCATGAAACCATTATTTTTCATATGCAGGTTTTCTGTTATGTTTGTATAAAGTATGTTATGTCAATGTATTGTTCAATGTAAGGACTAATGCCTAGTAGGTACTCATAGTACAAGCCTATAGATTAATTTGGGACTAGGGCCATTTGACATTGCCCCTGTTTTTTTTTTATTGTTACTGTATCCGGCAACTCAGTAACTGTACAGTATACATGCACATAGTATAAGCGTGTATAAGTAGTAGTAAAACAACCTTCCCTAATAGAAACTCGTTTCATTTGATAAATGTACCTACTGGCGCAAGTTTCTCCAATCAAATAAAACTTCCCTAGTCAACTAAAAAAGCCTAACTTGCACTGACGAATAGCGACTTCAAAACCTTAAGCGTAAACCAATAAAGTTCCAATTGGTTTCATATAACTTGGTGATTGTGATCTTATTGAGTCCGACTTTATCTTTAGACGCGGCATGGCGCTGCATTGCGCTGCATTTAAGTTTGCTTACATACCACTAAAGAGAAAAGATAACTATACGAACTCTCGCCTTGAGAATAATTTCAACTAATTGTGATGTTAAGAATACGTCTTCAGTATTCATGACTCGAAAGTCGCATAATTACTAGAGACGGGCCGACTACGGATTTTGCCGACTGGCCAGTCGACCGACTAATCGGTTTTCAAATTGCCGATTAATCGGCCGACTAGTCGGCAATGCCGATCGTAGAATTTTGCCAAGTTTGGGTGAACTCGGAAACGTTAGTTTTGCTTCGTCCTTCGCTCTTTCTTACCTACCTTTAACCAGTTTGTTTACGTTTTTTCTGCACGACAAAAAAAACAATTAGTACTCTAATTATTATAGTATTAAAACGAACTACCTAGTGCTTTTTATAACTATGTCGAAATAAAATCGCATGTATGGTCATTTTTTGACGATATTTCCTATAGGCAATAAAGTGCCGAATATTCGGCATTTTTTGCCGACTAGTCGCCGACTAATCACCGACTAGAAATTATGCCGAATAGTCGGCTTTCCCGACTAATCGTCGACTAGTCGGCCCATCTCTAATAATTACCTAAAGGTTTTTATGGTTCCGTACCGAAAGGGTACTACACGGGACTGTGTTATTAAGCCTCCGCTGTCATGTCCGTTCTTCCGTCTATCAGCGGGCTCGGCTGTATCTCATGAACCGTAATAGGTAGATACACCAGAAGCAATGAAAACGTGTCACTTTTAATGGTAATACAATACAAAGTGACCCGTTAAATTTTTACAAAGTGTTTGTACTGCTGCTATAACAACAAAATAATAAAAATTCAATAAAAAAATTAAAGAATCCCTATATAGTCCAATCGCTTAGACAGTATCGCTACACTCACACGTACTTGTGGTTATTGTTATGAAATACAAATAATTGAAAAGTTAAGTAGTATCATTAGCATTACAAAATCCGCAAAAATCAAGTACCTAATGTTTGTACTTATTCCTATTGTAATTACAAACCAGTTGTTTGATAACGAGCGGACATTATACTATCATCATCATCATCATCATGTCAGCCGAAAGACGTCCACTGCTGGACATAGGCCTCCCCCAAGGCTCTCCACTCAGACCGATCTTGTGCTTTTCGCATCCACCGCTTTCCCGCGATCTTTACAAGGTCGTCACTCCATCTTGTTGGAGGCCTACCTACAGCTCGCTATTATACTATAAATTATCATAAAAAGGTTTGAATTAGATCAAGTACGTTTGCAGAACTAGCAATTCACATTGTTTCCTTAATTAATTTGGGCACAATATCAAAGCACTTGCATTGGCGCAATAAAGTACTATTATTAAAGCCAATTTGTGACAATAACAACACTCTATAAACAAGTGAGCAAATACGTTTACATACATTTTAATATGTGTAATATTATGTGGTTAACGGCGTTGGTTACACAAATTCTATGTTATCCCTGAAGTTTTTATTTGAATTTTTTTTTTGGTTTGTCTTTTTGTTGAACCAAATAAGTAAAAAAAAGAAATCTGGTCTTTATTTCGCCATTTAAACCAAGTAAAGTAAAGGGCCCTTTTGCTTGAATGTATGACTTAATTTTGGTATTTGGCATTTCTCTTAAGATTTGACATTTTGATTCCATTAGCGACAGCGGTTTCAAGAAATGTAAGATAAAGGCTGGACCACTTCCAATATTCAATTTATATTTCTTATCTTCTTTCAAAACTATTAGCCCACGGTCAAAGAAAATCCAATAACAAAATCGAAGTAAAAGTGAGAAGGATTACTCATTTCATCGGCGGTAATGGTAGTAAGAAACGTTGGATAGGGCGCAGCTTTTTTAACGACCGGTATCAACATTTAATCTTTCTCTTGTCTACAAACTATGTACTCGTATAAGCCAAACTTCGAAAACAAAAGCCAATTGCAAAACTGGAAAAAGTTAAACACACACTCGCAAAATCAAAAGTTATCTCTCCTGTGGTCAATAGTTAAAGGCTTGTGTGCATAAAAGTTATGTTTTTATATGCTAGGACTAAAGTAGACCTGACGGCGCTTATGAGTATGGCGCCATTAAATTAGGCCTTAAAAACGTTAACTTTGGGTATGTCCACAGGAAAGACGGTAACCTAAATCTGTGTATGACACTAAAATAAGTCATCAAACTGAGCGTCAGGATCACTACGAGTATGTTGAGATTACTTGAGGTCAGATTAATGATGATATGCTGTATACATTGCTTGTTAAACTGGTAAATATAGGCACTTATTCTATTAAAATACAAGTTAAATAAACCCAAAACAAACATTAACATTGTTCTCAATTAGAACAACACCACACAAAACCTCACATCAAAATTAACAAAGATGTTCAATATTTAAAACCACGTAATTTAATTTCGAAATGGTATCCTTTCATTTTCGATCGCGCGAACGCGGTGAATGCGAAAAGCACAAGACCGGTCTGAGTGGAGAGCCTAGGGGGAGGCCTATGTCCAGCAGTGGACGTCTTTCGGCTAGCATGGTGATGATCATGATCCTTTCATTTGACCAAAACTATGCTTGGCAATATTTTCTAAAATATTCGCATCAAACTACGTATAATATAGGCTAAACTTAACTTCAGCACTTTCTCGACATCAATTTGATCACGTCTTATTTAGGAACAATTTCCAAAATCGAATCCAATTTTAACATCAAAGGATGTAACGTCTTTCGGTAAATTCTTCGATCTTTTTTCTATTTCCTTTACTCTCGAAGAAGTAGGTAATCACTTTCTGTCTAGTTCGATTGAACACAGTTCGCTAGATTTGTTAAAGTTGACATTTTCTGCTGGGCAGCGAACCGATACGGACATCTCGTAAGCAATCTATAACTAAGTCATTTATCATTGTCCTTTTGCAATCGTTGAAGCTTTATCACACGCCCGCTGAGTTCAATGTCCCAGCTTGTCATTAATTTTTGTATGGAAATTAAGTCTCATACAACGAAATTGATTAAGTGAATAAATATACAACTGTAACGATTTACACAATTATGTTTTACATGTGCATTGCGTGGGATTACCTAATTGTTTGTTATGTTAATTGTTTTCTTAGTAATTTTAATTGATTATTGTTCTTATGATAGCTTTATACCTTTAATTAATTTCCGAAATCCTATTTTGCGGTAGAACGGCTGAATACTAAATACCCCATACTCGTATTTAGTATTCAGCCGTTAACTATTTATATTTTATTGGACAAAATATTGGAAAGTAACGAACTCATTAATTATCACTCAGAACTTATTACCCAGAATTAGCAGAAAGTAACATTCTCGTTTTGCTTTAAAATATAGTATCTATTTTACAAACCAAAGTAGAATGGCTAACCGCAAACCTTGCGTACAAAAACACATTTTAGCGCGTGCATTCTCAATTAGGCAGCCTTTTTACGTTCGATCGTTCTACAGAAGCCCTGCTGCCTAAATGAGAATACACGCGGTAAAATGTATTTTGTACGCTCTGATGGAACTACTTAAACTCGCCTGTTTATATAAGCTGCGCCGCGTTCACTCGTCCGACCGACCGAATGCCGTTTTTAACCTTTTCAACGCCACAGTCGGCTCTGGCCGTCAACTAAAAGTTGTGCCACTGACGCCACGTCGGCTACAGCCGACAAGAATTCAAGATTAAAAGAGACTTTGTTTGGTAGCAATAAGGTGTAATTTGCATAGCATAGCAAACATGTTTGGCGTGTGGGTGGCACATTTTGTATTCGACGTATGGCGTTCAAAAGGTTAAGAGTATAACACCCCAGTGCGCTCGCTGGCGTCGTCTCTAAGGGTCTTCCGAAATTGATTTGTTACTTCAACTGGAGCATGGTCGTATCAATAAATCGATCCTGTTGAGCCGTATATCTCGGTCTGCTAGTTCGTCTTCTTTATGTTCTGACCATTTTCTCGGAAACGTTGGACGACTCGCAGCACTGTAAAAAGTGACACGCCTATTGTTCTTGCTGTACTTCGGTGACTTCTGCCTTTTTCTAACATAGTGACGATACGTGTAGAGGTATATTGTTCAGGTTTTAGCGACATGATAGTAATTCTATAATGATGGTGAAAGTAAAACAATGGCAAATGGAATTTATTTCAAATTTTAAGTTTTTCAAAATATTTGACTTTTTCACTACGTTGTAGATCATATAAGGTCTTATTTCACAGGATATTAATTTTCTCCATAGTATAAAGTTAGTTCCATGCATGTACCATTATTACTTTGCAAGTTACAGGGATTTTCGTCATCGACCTTATTTATTATTTTTTGCAACAGAATTTAATATTCACGGCGATGAATATTTCTTACATTATGTGTAATATTTCGTAATTCTGAGGTTAGTAATTGCTTATATAATCCTAAATATACAGGCTGTAATCGTTAAGTGTGTCCAGGCGATTATTCCGTAAATACAACAGATATCAGAAAACTTTAAACTGTTATCGAAAGTACGTTACCCAATGAGTAAAATCACATCACTAACTTGTTTTTAATAAAACCAGAAATATCCCAAATATTTACTTAAAACCCTCCCATACATTTAGTACGCCGTTCGTTGAGGATTGATTGATTTCACCATTATCATAATATGATTCATGTTTTTTTTTATTTATCACTGTTTATTCGTGTAAATTATGACTCTTAAACAGTTTTATCTGCAGAGATGGGCAACATTTATTATATATGACGAATAACGAATAAGAATAACCAAATTATTCGCGAATAACGAATCAAATTCCCGAATGATTATTCTTATTCGAATAATTATTTATTCGAATCGAATCGAAAAAGCATCAACGAACGGCGTACTAAATGTATGGGAGGGTTTTAAGTTAATATTTTTTGTTTTAAAGTTTGTGATGTGATTTTACTCATTGGGTAACGTACTTTCGATATCAGTTTAAAGTTTTCTGATATCTATTGTATTTGTGGAATAATCGCCTTGGCACACTTAACAATTATACCCTGTATAAACCTCTGAACCTGCACAGTCACCAGGAGTTGAAGACTCAAACCACATGACTACATAATTTTTGTACGTATTTCTATGTCACGTTGTTGGTTATCGCGAATTAATGTTTTCTTTTTCTTTCTTTCTTTTACTTTTGAGTGTCACTATACTCATATCACTAGTATTCATTTAATACCAATATCATACCTCACACATCTAATATCTTTTTGTCACACAATAAGTAAGTACAAGCTCCAGATCAGTAACTTAAGTAGGTACAATATCACATATAGAACTCTCACCATGCACTGTTATGTGATTATCTCAAATGCAGAAGCGCTGTATTTGATGTGAATACAAAGAGAACTATTGAGTATCGGGACAAAGCTTCAAGCGCAGCGCTGGGTTCATGGGAAGCTTAGGTATTCATACATTATACCTACAATACATCCTGACAGTAAGTACTAAACTTTAAGTTTGTGCCAGAACGGCTTCATTACAGACTAGGTTTAGAGAGGGATTACCGAGCGAGAAACATGTCACGGGCAACTAGTGTTAGCCTCCTTAATGGTCCGCTATGTAGGGAAGTATTCCATGTTTTGATGAGCGTATTGGTAAAAACTTAATAAATACCTTTTGTACAAAATGATTAATTGACTACTACTTTTAGGGGTACTCCCCAGATTTCCAGGGAAGATTTACCATAACTTACCCAGAAAACTATTATTTTTGGTGCCGTGACCAGGATTTACAAGATAAGAATGGCATTTTTAGATGGTCAAATAGAACAATATCGAAAACACGGGTGCAGCAGGGCATTCAAATATTGTAAAGCAAACAAAAATCACAATTTTGAATTCTAGGTTTGAACATTCGAGATCAAAGCTCCTCGTTTGCCTTGGCTGGCGCTTCTGACAGTGTTGCTGCCGTAGATCCTCAGAATGACTACGAGATCTACAAGCAAGAGTTCAGATTAGAGAGATTAAATTTCGAAAACACAATCTAGTTCAGGCCCCAGACCAGCAACGGCGCCTAGGCTGAACAAGAAACTTGAGTCAGTTTTAGAAACTCCAATTCTTTTCAGATGTCTATGACCAAAAGAAATGGTAGACTGAGCTAATTATTCGCTATTAAAATTAAAAACTGATGACTATTACCTCTCACCACTCCAGGAAGGACTTTCGTGCCTTTTGGAAGACTACAAACAAAAAGAAACCCTTGGTTAGCCGCCCGGTTGGAGTCAATGGCATGAGTGATCCCAAAAGCGTTGCCAACCTCTTTAAAGACCACTTCCTTATCAAATCTCCGCTAGGGCCGCCGCAGGTGGAGGGCTTCGATGGTGAGACCTGTAGTGAAACTGTCGGTCCTAGATTTACTGCCAAGGAGGTGGATAAAGTAATTAAGGCTATGTCTAGGGGTAAATCTCCAGGTCACGACGGTCTCAGCATCGAGCACCTGCAGGGTCCGGGTCCGCATATATCTAGAGTGTTGGCAATGTTTTATACCGTATGCGTGAGACATTTGTACCTGCCGGATGACTTGATGCGCACGATAGTGGTCCCTGTGGCCAAAAATGGAACTGGAGACTTAACAGACAAACATAACTACAGACCTATATCTTTAGCGACGATCATAGCTAAATTATTTGACAGTATGCTAAATTCACAGTTGAACAGGTATGTAAAATTACATGATAACCAGTTCGGATTCAGACCGCAACTATCTACAGAGTTTGCAATACTGTGTTTGAAGCATACTGTCAGATATTATGTAAACAGGAAGACTCCAGTGATCGCGTGTTTCTTAGACCTAAATATATAAGGCTTTTGACCTGGTGTCCTACGATAAACTGTGGGAAAAATTAGAGGGTACTAACCTTCCTCCGGAGACCCTACGTGTTTTCAAGTACTGGTATGGACACCAGGTCAATAGCGTTAGGTGGGCGCACGAGCTTTCTGACTCATACAGGTTGGAGTGTGGGGTCAGGCAGGGTGGGCTGACCTCACCAACACTTTTTAACCTGTACGTGAACGGACTGATCGAGGCGCTCAGCAACACCCATGTAGGATGTCATATTGATAGCACGTGTATTAATAATATAAGTTACGCGGACGACATGGTGCTGCTGAGCGCGTCGGTTTGTAGGTTGCGTAAGTTGCTTCACATTTGTGAAGCCTATGCGGCTAGCCATGGCCTAAATTATAATACTGAGAAGAGACAATATGTGGTGTTTGAAAACGGTCGTAATAAGACAGTTGAGGTACCCCGAGTCTGCCTTAATGGTACTCCAATGGAGAGAGTGGACCATTTTAAATATTTGGGTCATATGGTTGCGGCTGATCTCAAAGATAACATGGATAACATTTGAGAGGGAGCGAAGAGCCTTATCGGTCCGAGCAAACATGATTGCGCGCAGGTTTGTCGGATGCTCTAGAGGGGCGAAAATATTACTATTCAGAGCCTATTGTGCCTCTCTTTATACCGGCAGCCTGTGGGAGCGGTACACGAAACGGGCCTCGCTTCTGTAGCGCATCAGGGATGTTCGCGGATGCGCGCGTGGACTGTTTCTATACGGCCATGTGCAAGCGCGGCGCGTCCCTGGTGCGCCGGGTGCGCGACAGCCCCAACACCATCCTGCGCATGATAGCGGGCAGAGTAGACTGTCCATATATGTCTCACTGCGGGGGACTGCATTGCCCCACTAGTGTTATATTGTTTTAGTGCTGTTTAGTTTAATAAGTATTACTAACACCTTAGATTAAGTATTCTTAATAACAAAATAATGTGTCATTGTGGGTTACACGAAATAAACAATTTTAATTAAAAAAATTACAATAAATGATTACTTAAACAATGTCTTGTTTTACTCTAATCTCTTATAATTACATTATATCCTTAGGGGGCCTATATTGCCGAGGGTTTCCCTATAAATGTTGTTACTAAAGTTTTGCTAGGCAAATAATTCCAAGTTAAAGTTTGGTCTTCCAGGCGGAGTTTATGCGATAATTGCCTGCACACAAGAGAATATTGATAGGCCTCGACAGGAGAGAACTATCTATATTTTAAGTCATAGCCAAGCGGTACTTAAGGCTCTGACAGCGCCTAAAGTAGACTCAAAACTAGTCTACAGTGGAATCCAAGCCTTAAACAAGCTTGGTAGGCACAACAAGGTGAAACTGATGTGGATTTCAGGACACAAAGGCTTTCCCGGAAATGAAGCCGCGGACGAGCTGGCAAGGGAAGGGTTCAAGGGCGCTTACGTCGGACCTGAACCATTTGTGGCACCATCGCCGGGCACCATAAAAGCAGCCCTGAACAATAACGCCCTAGTAAATCACCTAAAAGAGTGGAAAACTACGGAAGGCTTAGGGCATACGAAGCTCTGAGTTGACCAGAGCTGGACCAATAAACTTTGGAAACTCAGCAGAAGACAACTCCGAGTGTTTACCGGGCACTTCGGGGTTAAACATCTCCTAGAAAAGATGGGCCTTTATGACAACACAGATTGTAGAATGTGCGGCGAAGAGGTGGAAACAATGAAACACTTATTGTGTGAATGTGATGCCCTCGCCGGAGTAAGAATGAAAATCCTCGGTTGTGGCTACCCAGAACCAAGCGATTTCAAGGCACTGCCATTGCACTTCACTATCCGCTTTCTGGAAGGGGTGGAGGCTGCATTGGATTAAGTGCTAAAAAAAGAAGGGGTAACAACACAAAAGATCCCATAGGGTCGAAGTGTATCCGTAAGGACCCTGCCAATAATATAAGATAAGATAAGATAAAGTTTGGGATAAATTATAGTTTGATGAAAATAATAATAAACCTCAATAAAAATTCTACATTTGCCGAGGTTGTTCATATTCCTGGGCGCCAACCCCCTTCTTTGTGATTAGTATAATTTACCGTTATTTCGCACACATTTTCGCCTTAAATATGAATTGAAAATTTTACAAACGCATTTTTTACTTAATTTACCTATATTAAATACACCTATATTTACCTATTTTTTTACAAGTTCCATAACGTAATAACTAGAACAAAGTGTTCTTGCTAAAAACTCTACTTACTCGCAACACTCAAACCTAATTACCCGGATGCAAGAGATTATTAGCAATTTTATTCAGCAATTATTGTAATTTATTGAGTGCAGGATAAGCCGTAAACCAATCTCTTCTACACGGGGCATGACATGATAGGCCCTTGATAAAATTGGAATAAAATTCCCTGCCCACGAAGCAAAGCAAAGGTCCCGGGTTCGATCCATGGGTGATGAGCGCGAGTATTTCTTCCCGATATGGGTGTATTCTATGTATTTAGGTTTTTGACCCTACATTGCCATTGACGTTGACTTTCGTATTGTCACTGAGTAGTAAAGGTGAAGTGTAGGTACGTAAAATAATGGATTATAAACGTGAGTCTGTGTTAAGGGTTCGTGCTACGGATAGATTCAGGACACGTTTTCAAATAGTAAAGACAACTCGAAAACGTGACTTATGATTAAAATGTTCGTGCAGCTACAAACTGGACTTGTCATGTTCTACTTTAAATTTACTATAAATTACAGTCGTCACGTACACTCGTAAACTAATGTTTTGAAGAGTACCATAATAAAGTATTAAAAGGGAATTAGACTAAAACGTACACGGTAATAACTTTAAGAGTTTACCCAGCCAACTAGCACGGCTAAGTGGGGAGTAAGGCCGAACGACCAAGTAGTAAAAAGAAAAGTAAAGTGACCTGATGTAGTTTAACAACGGCTTAAGCTCCAACGTTGGCTAAGTAATACAGTAGACCAAAGGAAAGCAAGACGATACTGTTAATACCCATTTTGATGCTAACTCTAGCTAAAATTCAAAATACGAGTAGTACTCGTATTGTTTTGGTAAAATTTACTGAATTATACAAATCTGTCTTAACATGTTTATTACAAACATGCTTATTTTTCAAATTGCCTAAATAGTTTTCACGGATAAACTACTTCTTGACAAAACTTAATAGATATTCTAGGGATAACAAATAATACAAGTTATTAACTAACTAATTCATCTACGATTTTTATTCGGTTGATATTATGACGATGACTTTAAAGCGAGCCCTGAACATTATACCTCCGATAAGAAGTCAACTTGCCATTCCCGTACAAATTATAACCTCAAACCCAAGAATAAGTTCAACATCATTATTTTATTTAATGGCTTCCCTTCTTTTAAGGTGTTTTTCAATGTCAAGTTATTTATAGAAACTCCCATGGACTTATTAGAGAAATAAGTCCATGGATATTTCACGCGAGGATAATTGTTGGGTAAAAGAGTATTTTCTCTAATGGACTGAACATAAGCACTTAGGCTTAGCTCCACGAGCGTCTGTCAAGTTCCAAGAATAAATTATAAAACGTACTGCGATGACAGGTATCAAGATTGCCGGTCGGGCACTATAGCGGCATATTGCTTTCACGGACCTAAAAAAATACGGACGTAACATTGCACTAAAAAGGTGTGAAGCATGCAAGCTCGGTATTTACATTCGTTATACATGACTTACCGCACGCACACAGATATACTAGCTAAGACAACGCGCCGAGCCACAGCACGAGTAACAGTTTACGTGTTTGCGTGTGCACGCACACAGACAGCTATTTTGCATGCTTAACACATGTTACGTCCGTATTTTTTTTAGGTCCGTGATTGCTTTGTCCTATTTTTATTCAAAATCTCAATTGTTTATGCCGTCCATCAGGCGTCTGTCGCAGTCTCTGAATGTTCCATTAGCACGTTTCTGGACGGAGCGGAAGCACCGGCATGTTTTATTGCTGGCCGTACTTTCGGAAAAGCCAACTACTGCCTACTAACAACTACTCGTAGATGTTTACAGAGTAAAGCCGAATCGCTGTGAAGACTTTTTTTTTCAAAGCGAAATGGACAGATGGACACACACGTCTTGGTACATACTTAATAAAGATGGGATGTCAGCATGACATTCCATCATGCGGTTTCAATCGAAATAAAATAATAAAAAAAGAAATGTTTTTATTTACTAATACATATATAGAATTACAAATACAAATACAAACTGCATACAAAATGCCGTCAAACATACTTATCTTTGTACCTTCCTAAGAACGAGTACCATACGTACCTTATACATGAATATAATCATGTCTCATCTTAATAAAATTAAATAGTAAATCATCGGCCAGCTTCTCTGTTAAATTATCATTATTATAATTATATTCATTTATTCAAGGCTTGTTCCAGCCCATTATTCAGGATTTATCTGTCAAACAATGCGACAAACACTGATAATTCAAAGTTAATGATTAACTCGGCTAGTTAGAAACTATCCGTGCCAAGCGAAACTTTAAACGCTGTGGGGGCTTATAAATAAAGGTTTACAATTCATATTATTTATTCTGTGCTTCTAATATTTGATTTAATTACGCTTCCTAGTAACGTTTACTTGCATTGCGTTGCTACGCTAGACTGGTATCAGCAGTGATCGGATTTCCCGTTGCAACACGGGGTGAAAGACCTCAAAAATTATGCTAATATGGATATGTCCCGGGATTTCGGGACTTATGTTGTTTAAGTAGGATAATGTTTCTTATTTTATCACATAAAATCAATTTCCTTAACAATTTTACGTTTAGGCTTGGAATAAATATTTTCGCTGTATTTTTTCTTTTTATTACTCTGCCTGTTAGGCTTTGGTGAATATAAGCAAAACATATACTACGGTACGCATAATCAATTTACAACACCACACAAATATTGTATTTTATTAGTTTGTATGAAATTGAAATAGCATACAATTATTTTCTCAATATTTTCTATTTTCAATCGATTTCTTTTCACGTCTAAAACCCTATCCTAGTAAATGCCTATTTATAAATATCATAACAATTTTATTTCCCGGGATTTTGGTCATATCCATATTAAGATTTCTACTCGATATCCCGTCGTGTTGCACCGTGATATTCGATCACTGGTTATCAGGGTCCAATATATATCCATCCATACAAAATAGACCCGATATATAGATCTTGGCATACAATGTGCCGAGAGTTCGGTCTTTCGGTTAAGTTAACCGGAATAATTGGCTCCGCGTCGATAACCGGAAACGCCGTCAGTAATTGCTTTAAAATAACCAAATTTACTAACTTTGTTAATAACTACACAATATGTAAAGCAGAAACTAATTTCGTCCGCAAATAATTCTGATACCTTTAGGGTAAACATTTTTCTATTTGAAAGCTTATAATTAACTTCACGTGTTTGTTTGTCAATATGTTCAGTTTAAATGTTGTTGGTCAACTTTGAACCAGTTTCCGTTATTTGAACGCATGTGTAAACCCGATGATAATGCAATAACTATATGGTAACTATCTAAGAGCTAATCTAATTATGGATTTGAAAGGGGGCATTGTAATCTGCGCTGTACTGTACCCCATCGAATTTGAGATTTGTCACGAATGTCACGATAAGCCGCTGTTGACCGTTCAGCTGCTTATACTCGAAAATCTAATTAAAGACCAAAATCTGACAGTTCCCATCTTGATTATTTCGTTATTTTAAAATTATTTCATAAAAATATGAATGAGAACTTGTGTAACCAGTATTATTAGGGTAAGTTTTATTGATAAAAATACCTACACTTAAACCAAAATGCAATAATCACAGCGAATGTGCGCCGGTTGAGGTTAGGATTTTGGTCTTAAATTAGATTTTCGAGTATAGTTTCCCGATTAAATGACCAACACAATATTGTAGAGGTATTTTGTCTACAAAGTCATAACAATACATTTTATTACCATAACACCATAGAAATACGACTGAGCAACTGCGTATAACTTTGGTAATTTTCCTATGTTATATTTATTACCCCTACGGCTTGATGTGCAGCTTGCCAGATTTCCCCTTACGTTGATTGTAAATACCAAATCTCGTAAGTAGATTTAGCGATTTTGGCGATATTTGGGATATGCATAAAATGAAGCAAGAGGAGCCAAAATTGGGGCAGATTTTTCGTGAAATTAAATGAACTTTCGCATCGTGATTTCTTTCATAACTAGTAAGTATAGGTACTTACTATGAAAGAATATCTTTACATTCTTTCACCGTGGCTAATTTCTTCTTGTTTGTTTTAATCTGTTCTTGATTATCTTTGTCACGAATTTTCTTCTTCTTAACATTGTGATCACTCCTATACGACATAACAATACAGCGAGGTAATTTTCATAGAGGAATCGTGAATTTAATAAAGATATTAATTGCAGTGCAGTTTCCACACTTTAATATCGTGAGCTGCCACCCGCTGGCAGTGAAATTAAAAATAAAATCTAGCACAGTATTACAGATAGGGTAGTTTAACAGAGTTTTATGGCGCGACGTGAAATCTCTTTAGCGCCAACAAAGATATACAATAAAGCAAAAAAAGCCAAAATAATACCTACTTATAGTTTGGCAAAATATAGCACGGAGTGGCGGCATTTATAACGACAATGCAATCAATATTTTTGTGCAAAATGGATGTCGCCAATTGATACAGTCCAAAAAATGCCCTCATTTTTTAAGTTCTGTAGCCACATGGGAAAAGCGAAACCCTTATTATTTCTTTCTTTCCTTTCGCAGGGACTACTTATATTGGGGCAAAATAGCTTCAAATTGGCAGAAAGGTTTATTGTGTTATGTGCGTGGGGACATGACGTCACAATTTATTTATTTGTTTATTTATTATGGTATTGTAATTTACAGATAAACAAACAATTTATTACAATTTTAATTAAAATCATCATCATACAATGATTTCATGCATTCTTTACAACTAAAATAACATCAAGGTTTTTTTTAGTTTGATCTAATAATTAGGTATGTCAAGATATGAACTCGCCGACGAAAAACTAGTGGCGAGCGTAACTAACTAGCTGTCACTTCTTAAAAGGTATATTTAAACACGTGCCTCAACCGTGGTCTTACTTCGACGTAGTCTAAGGTCGTTGGTACCAACAACCGCATAAGACCTACGAGCACACATGTGAAATTAGGGAAGAAATGGCGAAGATCAAAACACGGCAGTGTGTCCGGCCAAGTTCGAAGAAAAAGCCGAGCGATACTGCAGTGTGTATATTTGCACGAACCCATTCAGCCCCTTGGCAGTTTTCTATACAGTATGTTACAATATCATATGATCAGTTAGGTATTTAAGAAAACTGCCAAGTTAGACCTCAAAATGTATTAGTCTCAATAAATTGGTTTCATTGTCAACAAACCAGTGCCCAAAAAGATAACCTTTCAGACGCAACTCATCTAAATAAAATGATGCAATTGAATAAATAAATAAATATCGAATCTAATAGTGCCAAACTTGTCACCTTTTACGATACCACTACTTTTGGTTGCATAAAAGAACTTGGCCATTTTTTAACATTTATGTTTTTGGTGGAATTCAAGCATACTGCTGTTTACTCCATCTATGTGGAAACTTCCCAGCCCGGGCAGCTGTTGTACCAACCAGCGACCTTGCAGGCTAGCGGCGCCCTACGAACCAACTATGCAACCGACATTTTAACAACAACGCTAATTCTGCGCGGGACTTACTTTTAGTTTAGCATGTTTAAATAACATCAAAAACATTGACCATCAATTTTATCACACAACCGAGTATAACAAAATAGTGATGTGAAACAAATATCGATAAAAACATAAAGATAACGTTACTTTTACATAATGGTTACCTTGACTCGTTAGCTTGATGGTAAGTAATGACTAGGGTTAGGACTTTTGGTGGCATATCGTGGTTCTAGAATCCATGGAGTCGCTATTTCCGAATAATTATAAACATACCACTTTGATTTTGGCCTTCAGTATCGTATTTTTTTTTAAATAAACTAAATACATTTCTAGTTCGGTTTATTCATATCTACTAATATTTGTTTGTTTGGTAACGCTTTCACAGCGGAAATGTCCTCTGTAGCATTTTTTTTTAAACTGGCTTAGCGATTTAACCGATTAATGGAATTTGAAACATGAACAATATTGAAGGTCAAAATCAAGGTGGTATGTTTATAACAATTAGGAAATAGCGACTCCATGGATTTTAGAACCACGATATGCCACCAAAAGTCCTAACCCTAGTAGTGACGAACACACATTTAGATTAACTAGAATTACTGGATATTAATTATGTACTTCCCATGCCTGTTGTTAATAAAGGCTTAATTCTGGTATACTTAAATGTAAATTTAACAGGCACCTTAACTAATGTTTGATCATATCGTAATTTTAACTGATAGGTCGAAAATTAATTACGGATACGATATCTGATATACTATGATTAGAATGATGTGAAATTTGCATAACTATACTTGTTTATGTTTTTAGTGCTGGAAGGGCATTGTGCAGGGCACGCCCCATATCTTAAATTGACGTTAGTCGGTTTTCGATAATATTTCTAAGTACGTACAATTTTCTAGTGGATGGCACTTCGTGTATGTTTATTCATTTATTTAATTACTTATAGGAAACCAACAGATGATAAAATACATTTAAACATGAACATAAGACACATAACGCCAAATACAGGTTTTCGCAGATAGAAATACAATCCCAGAAAAAACATGAACGTTAAAATATGGCAAAGTTCCCTTATGCAACCAAAAGTAATGGTATTTGAAGAGGTGCCAAGTTTGGCACTAGATTCGATATTTTATTCATTTATTGAATTTCGTCATTTTATTAAGATGAGTTTGTCTGAAAAGGTGTCTTGTTGTGCACTGGATTATTGACAATCAAGCCAATTAATTGAGACCATCCATTTTGAGCTCTAACAGTAGTTTTCTTAAATATCTAACTGATTACAAAATATCGTAACATACTGTATAGAAAACTGCTAAGTAAATGCTCAAAATGCAGTAGTCACAAATTCGTTTGACTGTCAACAATCCAGTGCCCAACAAGGGCAACAAGACACCTTTTCAGACACAAACTTATCTAAATAAAATAATGCAATTCAATAATTGAATAAATATCGAATCCAGTGCCAAACTTGGCACCTTTTCGGTTACAACTACTTTTGGTTGCATAAGAGAACTTGACCATTTTGTTACGTTTATGTTTTTGGTGGGACAATACTTACACTGCTAAATTCAGGACTTGCAACTTTTATCCTCAAATATTGGCTCTAAAAGGCTTACACCTTAGAAAGGACTGGAAAAGTGATGCTTGAATTTAATATAAAGCTAAGACTTTGAAGCCGCTGAAATGTGTACAAGCGAAATGAAATGCGAATTTTTTTCTTTCGTTTATGTGTCGCTTAGGCTACTGCTCCCGCGTCACTATTACCTACACGAATCAAAGTTGTATACACAGCGCACCCGAACAGTGCCGTTACCAAGACTGACTTTAATAAAAGTGCAGCTAGTACTAAAAACAAACGCTAGTGTTCAATCTTTCTTGTTAACCACGCTGAGGTCGGTATTGTGTATTGTGCTCATCTCACGCTTACACACGTAGACAACGAGAGAGATAATTAAAATTTTACCACTTTTACATTCCAGTCACTATTTAAGAGCTCTACATCCGTGTTTGAAAGTAATAATGGGTAATTACCGCCGATGTGTGGGATATGTCGGCAGTAAGTTTTAACTACACTTTATTACCGGTTCAATTTCGCCGTAATTTGCTCGCTATGAACTAAGTTACAAGTCTCCGCAGGTAGTAACGGTAAATAATGGTAATTTGTTCCTTACCCTCCTGCCCTGCATTAGGCAGACTAGTGTGTAATGTCACCTACAATATAATGTATCATTAAACTATTATGCCGTTACTTATAAACGTGAAGTAACCGTGGAGTAGCTAAACCATGCTTTGTCCTTTTCTGTCATTGTGACATTTAAATTACAATTAAACATGAACATGAACATGGCAATAAAAAATTATAATGCGTTACCTATTTCTCGGACGGAACTACCCAGAAATAAATTTTATTGTAAATTATATAATTTCTTACTTGATGAATGCTTTTGTACCCTGTATGATTTTTTTAAATAAAATGCGCATTAATTTTTAATTTTTAATTTCATTTTAATAATTTTAATGTAGGTAAATATTGAATAATTTAATAATGTACTGTATTATTTATACTAGATTAAATGTAATTTAAAAATAGTGTAATTTATCTTGACTTTCCGTTTATTTTAATAAGTATACTTTTAAATATAATAAATAGTGCTTCAATTATTGCACACCGGAAACGGTTGATTGTGATGCGCCCACCCAATGTATCCATAACATCTTATTATTGTACATCTGCAATCAAACAATAAATGATTTTGACTTTTGACTTTGACTTTGACTTTGAATTTGACAGATGAGAACAAAGCATGGTTTAGAGCTACTCTACGTTACTCCACGTTTATAAGTAAGTGCATTTATGTTGTATAAGGCCTATACTATTCAGAGCCAGATAGGATATGTAAATACTTTATTGTAGTAAAAACAGATACAATTCAATAAATTTAAATATGAATGTACAGAGGCGAATTACTCCTCTCGAAAGGAATCTCTTCCAGACGCAAAGACATTGAAACTTAAAATATTTTTAACTTGTTACTCAAAGAGTTCAATAACTAGCAATAAGAGCAATTTTTTTTTTCTTTACAATGATCATAATTCAATAAAAAAAAACTCTTAATCGTATCAGCTTGGGTGTAAAGGGTTATGTAAATTCCTATCATTAAGAATTACACAAAGTACAGATATTTACAAGATAGTCTTAGTATAAAGGTTATTTGGAGAAATATATAACATTTACTGGCCTAAGGGCCACTTGCCTAAAAGTTAAATCTAGTTTTAGTCTTTACATTTTTGCTGCCAGTGGTCCTCACATAAATATGGCATTAACGTAATAAAAAATGTACAGACACACATATACACAGACGGACAGATACACGGAATACAGATATACATATTAAAATCTTTTTTTTTCTTGTAGGAATCGGGAGTTAAAATATGTCAGGGCAAGGTAGAGTACCGCGAAACGTGATGTCCCATCAATCGATAAAACTCTCAAGATTTTCAATTTGTAAACGTCAATATGAGCGGGAGCTCCTAGACGATGACAGCTCTTTATGTGCGCTAGCGTTTTCAAATTGATGCTTTCTACGCCTATGAGCCCCTTTGACGTCTCACAAAAGTGTCATGTCATGTCAATACCAATCTGACATTTGTGTCACAGTACGACTTTGCGACTTGAAATATGATACACTGCGTTCCATCCGTAGTCGCTTTTTGTCATCATAGTTATATTATTATTAACAACACCGGTCTTAGGACGTCTTTATGATCATGAACATTTATTATTTTGTAAGATTGTCGTACTGAAATAACATTAATCATTATTTTACTCATTATCACAAAAATAATGACTCATGAATAATTTAGTTATTTCCCTCCTTCGCAAACTTCATACGGCGGCGTCAGAAAGGGTGATGTCAACCAGGCCCGGGCCAAGCCAAGTTGATTGACGAGCTGTAAATGGTATAAAGAAACCCCTGTTTTAGAAAAATATTGACTGAACGGAAAACTGATATAAACTCAAACCAACATGTCCTCTTCCATCTATCCGGAAATATTAGAATATTTAATTCGTAGCAGAATAAGATAAGATAAGTAATTAAGATATGTAATAATATAAGTAGTAGCATGTTACCAATTATTCTCTAAGTTAGGACACTAAAAGGACTAATTGCACAATGACATGTAATAATACTATGTTAACCGTAACTTTTTTTTTGTTGTATCTTGACGTCGGTGTACCTACCTATTCCTACTTCGGCCAGATAGTCTCCTTCACCAACCGGCAAGATAAAAGGATCGATCCACGAGACGGACATCGTAGCAGAGGTAGCCCTAAAGGGAGATAGCGGGATGATCTAGACGCGTTTGGGTAGGGATGAGTGGAGAGACAGAAGGGAGGCCTTGTACCAACAGGGGCACACAAGAACAGACTAATAAAAAAAATGTACGTCTCGGGACGCCCGACAGAAGTGATAACTTAAATGAAGCTAAGTTGAACTATACCACCCCGCCCCGCCCCGCTGCCGTATGCGTGAGAGGAAGCCAGACAGACTGGCGCCGTAACGCGTTACGTAACGAATCGGTTTACCCTCCCATAAGAAGTTATCACTTCAAAAAATATGGGACAGTTACCAGCAATAACATAATTATCCAAAATTGGGCTCAAAAATATCTGGCATGTTTCTATATCTATATTTTTGACATTATATTGTTGCTGTAAACGTATACACATAATACCTATCGAATATTTTAGTAGGTACCTACATTTCGAACGCGTTGTACTAATCGTATCGGCAAAACTAATTCCATTTGTAGTCGTTAATATAATCACCGACTATTTTCCCCTCACTGCCCGAACGGTTTCGCTGACCGACAAGCAGTAACGAGCCGTGAAATGGAAGGAGGCGTAGTCAATCATTTAATACCGGAAACCGTCGTGGAAACGCTTCGTCACGATTTAAGATGATTTTCCGTAGTCTTCCTTAACAATGAGTTGACCGGAAAATTACCGAGTTTTAGAGGATGAACGTTGCTTAATTGATTTCTAATCCTTAGCCTAATTAAGAAAATTGAATTGTCAATCTGACCAACAAAAAATCATTGGGTTACAAAGCCATCTAAAGACGTGAGTCAAACTCGCACACGAAGGGTTCCGGGAAGGGAAGGGGTTGATTTTATTTTTTGTGTTTGTAGCGATAAAAAAAATTACTGTCTACTTATTACGGTTCATGAATCATGAGATACAGCCCGCTAACGGACAGACGAACGGACAACGGAGGCCTGTAATCCGTTGGCACCCTTTGGGTACGGAACCCCACATTTTTTACCCATTTCTTATTTATATTATATATTGTATTACCTATCACAAAAACGACAATGCCAGATCTTAGCTTAAAACTATTTTTAAAAACAAAGCCCGCGAGTACGAAAGATGTTGATATGACCTGTTTTGTATGAGATTTAAATTCAGTATTTTATTACTTACACATTTAGGGAACTTATACGAAAACTAGAGCCATCTATTAAGATACTTTGTAAATAAGACATCTTGCGAGTAACGTGTTGTTACGATTATTTCTAAATATTTTTTTTAGACAAGTTCTTCAGAAACACTAGCACCACAGCATTGATTTAAATATTTTTCTACATTCTATAATTATCCGTCACAATCTTTTCTTAGGCCAAAGCTTCCATGGAGACCTGGCATTGTCCTTTAGATTAGTTAAACAAGTTGCAATTCAGTAAATTGCGAGTATTATAAAACTGTCATCTAACTTAAACCTAGGTTAGTTTAAGTTTTTTGTGGTAAAACCGTTTTATTTCAATCTCTTTTTGATGATTTTCTTAGGTTACGTTTTTAGCTTATTTTGTTCGCAGTTCGCTGAACAGAACACATGTGCCGAAACCGAAATGCTCGGACCAAATGAGGTGAGAGGTAACAAATAACGTCATTAATGTAGCTCAGACAGAAAATTCCTATGTTACATGTAATTTATACATATTATCTCAATCTGTTCGTAGCCAGCATCGCTTTGACCTTTAATAGGACCTGACATACAAACTATATTTGTGTTACAAAAAAGGGCCATTCGTTCTATTTACAACTTAAACTCCCGTGACTCTTTAAGAGAACTTTTTAAAGAAATTAAAATCTTGACTGTAGCGTCTCAATTTATTTATGAGAATATTATTTACGTTATTAGAAATTTAGATTCTTTCACCAAAAATTCTGATATACATAATTTAAATACCAGAAATAAAAATAAAATCGCTATCCGAAAATTCCGCGTCCGTAAAGTATATAAATCATTTGTTGGTCAATGCATTCATTTCTATAATAAATTACCTGACGAAGTTTTAAAGTTACCCTTTCCAGCACTTAAAAGTTACTTGAAAAGGTCGTTAATGTCTAAAGCGTATTATAGGATCGAGGACTATCTAACAGACAAAAATGCATGGCCTAAATCCGAAACTTAGTCAATAATAATTTATTCAAATGCAAAATCTTTATCTTGTCTAGGGGACACCGTTGATGTAGGAAAAAATATCGAAACTTTTATGTGGTCGTCTCGCACCATCTTATATACACATAAGTATGTGTTTTTTTTTTCTCTATCTCTCCCGTAAGATTCTTAATTGGCATGTTTTCCTGCTGAACTACGCATGTTATTTAATACTATATTTAATTTAATATTTATAGCTTTATATAATGCTAGACTAAGTAGTACCATTGTAATAAGAAATATGTTTAAAAAATGACTGACTGCTGAGTTTCTTGCGGCGTTTCTTCTCGGCAGTGGTCTTCTCTTGGGAAGCGCTGGTAGATTCTTGACGTGTAAAAGTGCCCGTGCGGCCTACTTACTGAATAAATTTCTTTTATCTTTTTTTATCTTTAATAACTGAACTTTGATAAGTGTATCTTATTTCAAAAACTAATTCCCTAAGTCCCTGTATTTGATTAAAGTTCTGAAGTAGAATATAGTCGTAGGTTTAACAAAGTATAAGTCTCGGTTAACTCCTATGCTGACATTAGGCATCAATGCGTTGCAGGTATAATATACAGGGTTACTTTTGGATCCCCCGCCAAATTTTGCCACATCATCCCGGGACAGCAGTACAATAACTTTGTGAATAAAACAAAAATAAATTATTGCCATTTTTTTTCTGCTTGTCCAAACATAACAAAAAATATGGTCACTCTTGTTTACCGTCCTCACTGCCGCCGCCTTGTTTTTAAAGAAATACTGAAGGTAGAAACTTTTTAGTCGACGTGAAAAACTTACGTTGACCAAACGTGCCTAGAAATTTGAAAATAAATGAGGCTATAAAATGTACATTTCAAAAGGTAAAGAACTGATTCTTTCACTTAACAGTCTCTTATTACTTCCCATAAATCATATTTAATTTTGGCGGGGGGTCCAAAAATAACCCTGTATTATCATATTAAGTAGATTTATTACCAAAATATCATGCCAAAAATTGTAAATGTTCTTACAAATGATACTATAAAACTTACCCTGCGTTTGCTGCTTGCTCTTTAAAACAAAGCAGTAGCAACAGCCAAACTACTTAATGCCGCTCCGAGGTTGCCAAACATTGAACAAAACTAAATTTACCACTTCAGTTTAAAACGCGTGAAGACATGTTTGTAAACTGTTTCCATCACTTTATTGCGTTTAGTACTTTAATGACATATTACTTACGATGCGATGTGGCCGCGTATTAGTTAAACTAATAACTGATTTCCGCTTCATTTGTCCGACTGGGCTGCTGAAATTAAAAATACCATAATTATCCACTTAAGACCCATTTAAATTACGCAAGTTTCTTGTACAAGAATCGGCAATAATTGTATGCAATTATTTTGATGCAATAATATTGTTTAAGAATTGTAGCAAACGTAAGGTTTAGACTGAGCAATTTTTTTTTTCCTCAATTTTATTGTATGGAATGTGCAAGAAAGTTGTATAATGTAAATGGGCCTTTAGGTCAGACAGTTCATTAAAATACAGTAAAACCAAACTAATTGTAAGTAGGTATTAATAGTACTCGCATAACTATCGCTATCACACTCTCTGGCGTTACAAATATACTGACAGATGCCAAAGAGAATGTGACAGCGCTAGTTGCCGGGTACTATAAATACTCTGGTTTTTCTGTACTTACCTACCTATTTTTCAAAAGGCTAAATTTTCTCCTCTGCGGTATAAATTTGCTCTTAGGAAGTAACTCAAAAGCAAAACCGGTCAAGTGCGAGTTAGACTCGAGTACCGAGGGTTCTGTGCTACCGCACAGTACGTAGAAATCATTGAATTTCGATTGAAATGTTATGTCTTTACCAAATAAAAAGTATTATAATTAAATATAAATGTTGTCTATACCAATAAAAAAAAATGTTCTTTAGGGTTTGTACTATAATCATACCAAATTTGAAACTTGTATGTTTTACCGTTTTTACGATACAACAAAAATAAAAAAAAGACGAAATATAACGTTTCTCGTACGGGGACCACACGGGGAAATATTTGATAGTAAATCCGCTGTAGGTAATAACACATTATTCTGAAAACAAATCAACCCGCTATCTATTGCAGTTTAAAACATACAGCTCTTTAAATTTAGGACAGACAGACAGACAAACGGACGGAGGGACAGCCTAGGCTTAGTATTAGGCTGAGCGGAGCTGTGCCAATATTAACCAATAGAAGGCGCATGCGGTCACGTCGAGCGCGCCTTGCGCACGTTAGTTTAGATTCTATTGATCAATATTGGCACAGCTCCGCTCCACTCCGCTCATCTCCGCCTCAGTGGAGCCGCAGCCCTGCGGTCCGGTTGGGCGCCCTTCGGATACGGAACCCTAAAATAAAAACGAATAACAAAAGCAAGGAATTATATTACACGCCATAGCCATAAAGAAACTTGAAGTAGGTAATTAATAAATAGATGCCTCTGTTTGAACCCAACGCTGTAGCAGTCTTTACATAAGAAGGCCGTCGTACGGCTGAACGCTAACGAGATCTAAGCCGCGGTTGTACAAGACTTCTTTAAGTGCTTATATGGCGGTACCTACGTATCTGGGGATCCAGCCTCAAACTTTTTCACTTAAGGAACTTTGCAACAGGGTGGGTACATAAACTACCACATAACAGGGAACGTCGGCGGATATACACCGATATATACAGCTATTCTAGATTGTTTCGTCCGCGTATTCTTTGTTGTAATTGTATGGTTACTAAGAAAATTGTGCAAGTAATTGGATTACCAGCTGTTTAACAATTTAAAAAATATCAAAGCTTGCTCTGAAATGCCTGAAGAAAGAAAATCAAAGTTAAGTAGGCACGTTACTCCGTTTTTATATGTTAAACGGAAAAACCCACATTAAAACACTTAACAATTACAAAAAATTGACGTAATCGTAAAACCACAAGATATTTTACCACCGTAGTCTCAAGCAGAATGGAGCGCAAATTTTTATCTTACATTCTTCAACTACCCGCACGTGTTCTAGTTATCGGTGTTGTAGCTCTGAAAGAAAATAAGGCTAAACACGGTTATTCTTCCATCTTAGACATCTGCCAACCCTTTGTCACGAAGCCATCACAAGTGTTTTGTTATGTCTACTTTAACTTACCTAATTGTAAAAAACCTATTCGTGCTGAAGTTAAATATAATGTCGTAATAATCTATACTAGCGCCGCCCTCGCTTCGCTTCGATTTATGTGAGTTTTCTGTAACACCCATTCATAAACATAATTCATTAGGTATACTTTTATCCCTTCCGTGAAAAATTATCTAACTAATGGCGAAAACCGCTTGAAAATCCGCTTAGTAGTTTTTGAGATCAACGCAAATATACAGACGCGGCTGGGGACTTTTTTTTATTATATGTAGTGACTTTTATGGATGTCAGACTGAACCTCTTGTGCTGAATATTATCGTAGCCAGTTGCTACGTCGTAGCATTTGGGAAGGAATGCATGACATGTAATTCCACATACTGAGTATAACGCGTCGTAGCAGATACATGCGCACAAACTTCAAGTATTTTTATTCTACTAAGCTTGTTATAAGACGTACGATTTAGGTAAAGATTTCAATAATGAACTATTTAGTGGTGTTAATAACCTAGTGAGTTAGATACCCATCTCAAATCACGTCCTACACTGCGCGCCTCTATTCTAGGCCCAAATCGTAAATCGTAATCGTAAATCGTATTTGACCATTACTGTCAAGTAAATAAGAGCTATCAAAACGTTGATAATACGATAACAGGTCAAAAATTACTTATATTGTTTTTACCGTGTAGAACAGAGGCCCTGAATGTGGACCACGGGATATATCGTTTAAGCTCAGTGAACAGTCCTTTAACCCGTTTTATAAAAATGTTAACCTTATTTCATAAATCAAAACCGGAAATTTATCAAACTCCCCTTTTTTTGTTTTGTTAAAAAAATGCTGCAAAACGCGAACACATTATCGATTTCCCCGGGCATTAATCTCGGCCACAATCAACATTTTTCCACAATATTTCATAACAAAATCGCTGTCAAGATACGATATGCCAAAGAGTATACAATTTGAAAACAGTACGGTATTATAAGTATTTTAATCGTCATATTATTTCATAATGCATATGAATAAATGTAGCAGGGCGTCGCTTTCAGGTCGAAGTCGCTTGAAAAGACACTAGAAAAGCCTTCGATAACGCAGAAATTAAGTAAAATAAACAAACGAGATCAACTCTTACGCATGCAAAATGTCCCTCTTCTTCCTTGCTTCTTTTCATTATTTGGGAATTATTGCCTCGTTCTAAAGCGCTTGTTGAGTTCTTGATTCTAAAAGTAGGGCTTGTTCATTAATCGTTTCATCAAAACTAAAGTAATGCTGAATAAGGGAATAAATGCAAAATTCTATAAAAAGTTTTTCAAACTTTAATTCTATCCATACTGTTTCTTTTATGTTTACTAGCGCGACCTTTCACTTAGCGTTGCGAACTGGACGTTTTTAATTTCCTCGAATGACGTACGGCCGGGTGTCGCCGGCTCAAATAAACAAAGGCCAAAAGTTACCCCACAGCTGAGGTTCTGAAAACACTCGGGAAACGTAAGTTTTTCCAACTATTTGGCTCGATTCCTGGGATGAAAGAGATTGTTGTGTCCTTTTACGGCAGTCTATGTTTGACTACGTAAGAGGAAATACGAGAGGAGGTTCTACTTCTGAAATCAAAGTTTGAAGTTGCGGAAGCCTTGTCCTCGTCCCACAGTTGCTGCTGCAATGAAAACTCTGTAATTATAAACTACCTACATGTAATTATAAATGAATAATGTATTATTACATAGGTACCATCTTGAACTTTACCTCTTTGTATAACAATGACCATTGTTTTATGATTCCGTACCCAAAGGGTGCTAATAGGACCCTATTATAAAATTTACCCTATTGTAAATCTGTCTGTCAGTCCTAACTTAAGCCGTAATAAATAAGTTATTAAGTTCTTCCTAAAATAATTGTGTTTTTTATGGCAGATATCCTAATAAATAAAAACATGAAAACAGAAATAAATACATTGACGGGAACTCCAACAACAACTGCTAAAATTACGAAAAAAATTTTTAAATCTACTTGATATAATATGTGTGTTTTGATCTGTTTTTAACAGACTTCAAAAAAGGAGGAGGTTCTCAATTCGACTGTATTTTTTTTAAGTTTGTTACCTCAGAACTTTCGACTGGGTGAACCTATTTTGATGTTTTTTTATTTATTTGAACGCTGGTGCATCCCGTTAAATTCAATTTTTATTGAAATGAAGATCTGATGATGGAGTCCATGAGGAATTGACGGAACTCTTCAAAAATTATAGGCTCACCTATAGCGATTTTTGTATTTTCCATTGTAACTCGTGTATTTGCTCTTGGGAAGCACTATTTGGTGAAGTGAAACTGATGATGAAAACCACAGATGGCCACCGGAACTCCTAAACGGTATATATTTCGAGGGCGGCGACAAGGCATTTCGATTTAGATAGTTGAGCGACTATGACGAAGCATATTTAGGTTTAAATATATGAATATGACTTTCCCACGGCATAGCTTGCGGCGAAATTGAAATGTTGTATAGTTTCTTATTAATTGAGAAGTGGGACTACATAACAGTATAATTATGATCACTAAAAAGTGTAAAATAAAATAAATGTTTAAATAACAAAATCCCGCCTTTAAAAAGCATAAAATAACTTCTTTAAAAATGGTGGTAACTGAAATCGGCGTCCTGCAATATTTTTAACAAAAGCAGACTTCAGTTGGATTGACCTATTACCTACCATTTTAAAACAAGTAATTTTTTGCTTTTTGAAAGTGGATTTTTGTTTTTTATACATTTATTTTATTGGATATGTTTTAACAAGTCACGTTATTGCTATGGTATCAATTGTATTCTTAACCGTTTAATAAGCATTCATACTATGCGATGGTACGGAACCCGGTTATCATTGTAGTTTGTTGTTGTGTAGTTGTAACACCAAACTAAATATTGTGCCTAAAACTTCTGAATCCAAGTTATTGTTAATTATGCTCAAACAACGCGCCGCATTTGCTCCCAAATGTATAAATTACGGGTATTTAGTTTTTGAAGGTTCGGTATAACAACAAGACCCTGGCATAATATTTAAAAGCATTAACGTTGTTTATAACTCTATTACCACCTCTCTATTTGAATCTAAATGTGTAGTGTAGTAGTTTGCTAGTAGTAACGGTAGTGTAAATAAGTAGCGTACCTCTAGTAACTCACTCTAATAAGCCGGAAAGGAATTCTAATGGTACGCACGCACACGCAACACTCGCTATTCGCTACACCCTCGCTACTGTAGACATATTGAAATACATTTTGATAGGAAAGGAATTTAGACCCACGGACCGGCTTTATTGTCGTCATAAATGGCTTAGACCCGATTTTCTCGGACCAAAATGGGACGTAGTGTTAAAATTCCCTACCTACAATTACACAATACCTACGATAACTACAAGGATGTTGTTACGCAAAAATGTGTCATCCCATAATTGTTTAGCAATAAATTGTCAACCGACGATGATAGTATTGAGGGTTGACACTTTATTGCTAAATAGTTGTGGATTGATTATTGCGTAACAGCGTTCCCTGCCCAGCCGCAACGGCAGGTTTAAAATCCTGCCTATTGGCAGCGTGTATAACAACTGCATTGTTATACACGCTGTATCATCTGATTATTCGAAGTAAGACTGCAATAATGTGTGGTAATGTCACTTTGCATAGAGTTAACAATCACTTCACCATCTTCTGGAGTCAGTTCCGGGCTCTCCATATTTTTCAAATCAATCCACAACGGTCGCAGATCAGCTCTCTTTGCCACACCAGCATTAAAATAAATTTGTTCTTAAATCCCTGCTACGTCTGGTGTTAATGTTTTATTTATTTCTCTTGAAAATACTCTGACGAAAAAACCTTTTAAACTCGTCCCTAAAACGCTCTTTGAATGATAAATAAGTTAATTACAGTTGTCAAGCAAGCTTAATGGCAATTGTTTGAACGATTTGCCGAGTAACGCAACATTGAAGACAAATTAGGTTAATATGTGCGTTCCATTTATTTCCATGATACACATTTCATGATTCACAATTCGTAATTAGGTTGTCAAATAAGGTTTTTGTGCGACTTTAACAAAAAATACGTTTGCCTCCTGACTTGCACACGAGTTCTTGTTATTTAATATTTCGTCGATTCCTCCTCCCAGGTTTTATTACTGTTATGCCAGCTCTGAATGATGTTATAATATTTTGCCTCATCCAGTCCCAATAAAACAAAATAAACTATTATTAAAATTCTATTTGGTAAAAAAATAAGACAAAATTGTTGAAGAATATAACATGAAACTGTGTAATAATTCATACGCGAATTCGGCTGAAGTAATCGTAAGGTTTTGGTAAAAATAAACTTATTCTTACTCGGATATTAAAACGCAGCGTACGGAAAATCTTGACAGACAAGCAGGTTCTACAAGGTAAATCTCTTCATCCGACGTCGCTTAATAAAACATTGACTAATATGCCAGCAAGAACATGCAAATTTTATCTGCGTGGCTTCTCTAAGCCGAAATACAAGGTGTCCTTAATTTACGTGAATATGAGATGGGTCTCGTAAAAGGCTCAGATGTCTTTTAATGCGTCGTTTAGTGTGCAGGAAGACAGGTTGCCGTAGAAATGACAAATTAGTGAACAAAATTACAAATATGTCTTTTGTGATCTACAAGTACCTTCCTATTCTGACATGCTGGCAACGTTTTTAATTCTCAGAATTGTCAGTTATTTCAAATGCTGTTTGATTAACAGAATCGTGCCGAATAAACACTCGTACAGTACAGCTAGAATTTCACCGAGGCGCTCGCTACACGAGCCACGTGGGTCAATTGACAACAAAACTTATTAAAAGGTGTTCTGAAAAAAAACATGTTTATAGAGGTTTGTTTGTTTATGCTGTGTGAATAAACAAATTTCTGCTAATGTCTTAAAGAGCTTAAATGCCACGTGGTCTATTCTACATTATAAGAACACCTTTTTTCTATTCCCCCTGTCAATTGTTCTAGGCATGCGTCAATGACGTCATTTCATACTTCTGCCACCGTATTTGTAAGTATCTGCATACAAAGCGAATTAATACCCACGCCACGTGTCCGTGCGTAGGCGTGCGCCGCTTTGCTATTCCGGTTTAAAGCAGAAACTCTCTGAATACCTAATTGAACGGTAGCCCGGTCTATTAGTATTACTCAAATCATACTACGAAACTGGACTGAAACAATACATAAGGTTCATTACATTCGAATATCGTAATATTTGCTTAAATATCAAAAATGATTGCGAGTCGCCAGGCTGCGATTACGCCCATGTTAAAAATCTTCAAATTTGACCACAAACGCAATTAATGGTGAATGTCTTAAAGACAATGTCAAACAATTAAGACATGTTATACACACAAACACGTGAACACGAATTTTCGACCGTAACGCGTAACGCCTCATGAAATATGGTTTCCGAAATTATTCTCCGAACAGGCAGCATTTTCTTCATTTGTCAAGATAGCGGACAGCAAACTAGAGCTAAATAAACATGAAGTTTTTGTTACAAACGATACTTAACAAAAAAATAATTAACCACGTTTGTACTGTTTTGAAATTAAATAAGGGCAACAGTAATTTATCCAACATGTTTGTAATTTGTAACACAACACAATTTCATGATAAATAAATAAGCGTGAGGTGACCGGATATAATGCGAAGAAGTGCCATGAAACTTTCCCTTGTAACGATTTTAAAATCTATAATAAACATGCATATTTGATCTCAACCCCAACGTGGCGTACATACTGACGTATCATTCGGGCTTAAATAGCTGTATAACAATGTTTTTTTTTTAATATCATCGGACAATCTCACACAAATTGAAATAGTCCCAAACTACGCTCTAGGCTTGTACTATGGGTACTAGACAACGATATAAATACTTACATAGAGAAATATACAGGGTGTTATGCAGAAGGTTGGACAAACTTCAGGGACTAACTCTGTAGGTCATACTCATCAACTTTTATTATGGGACCAACGTCGAAATCGCGAAAAAAAAACCGCTGTTCCATACAAACTTTGAGAGCTAAACAGCCGAAATGTATGGAACAGCTGTTTTTTTTTTTCGCGATTTGGATGTTGGTCCCATAATAAAACTTGATGAGTATGACCATCAGAGTTAGTCCCTAAAGTTTGTCCAACCTTCTGCATAACACCCTGTATACTTAAATACATAGAAAACGTCCAAGACTCAGAAACAAATACTCGTGCTCATCACACAAATATCTGCCCTTACCGGGATTTGAACCCAGGACCGCTAGCTTCATAGGCAGGGTCACTACCAACTAGGCTAGCGCGTCTTCAATTTTATCAAATCAAAACGTTGAACGGCCAATCCTTTCTGTCCCACAATATTTTTTAAGCAACTTGCTATTTTTCAGTTCAATTAAATGAATTGGTATTGATTTCAGTTTTTAACCATTACCTAGCCGTTTCTATATCAATTAAAAACAACTCTTACTCCAGTAAAATTTCGTGTGGTTTTTTGTATTTATTCAATTAAAACTGAAACTACTTCGAATTGTCATTATTTTATGGACATGGCAGAGCCCGCAGCAACCTCCTAAGGTTTAAAACTTGGATTTATGCACCTGAATATAGGTAACATATGCATTAACAGCGGGTACCTGACCGAGGTAAAATTAATTCATATACTACATTGGCTATATCAGCAACGTACTACTCCAATAAAAACTCAAGTAATGCTTAAAAAAATGTTTACATAACTTAAAAAAAAAACTGTTATAATTAGGCAGGTAAGTTGTACATAATAAATAAATTATTAAAAGCACTCAAAATCTCCCTAATCGAATAAGTTAATATCGTGCTTGGATTGAGCCGTTGATACACCGACGATGGTATCGTCTCGAGCCTAACGAGCAAGGTTTCATTCCAAATTACCCAAGCTGCTGACAAAAATATATTTGATATAATCCCATAGTCAATTTACTGAATAATATTATCCAAATAAGTCTTTTATTATTACAAGCATGAATTTGAGTGGGATTATTTGGGTAGCTTATTGGTTTATTTGATTCAGATATACATAATAAAATAACTATATTTTGAATTGGGCTGGTTTAATTCACCTAATGAGACAAAATACGTTACTTGTTCAAAATCATGCTAATAATAGGAAGGGATAAAAATCAGAGGCAAAGTTCGGTACTGCTGATGTTTAGAATTGAGCTTTAAGCTTTAAGTGCTAGGATCTTTATTTTGTGTTATTTATGATATAAGTTGAAAAAGTTTGAAAGTCCGAAAACACTAAGGAACTGAAGAGTCCCGTTCGTGTTTACAGCTTTACTAGACTTGTGCGTGCCTGAGCTTTTGTCTCATCTTTCATATTTTCTGCAACAATAGTGTCAACTTAAGGCGCGGATTGTTAGATTCTACTTCCTAAAAACTTTACTACACTCTCTGAAAGACGACGACATTTTGATGATATTTCAATTTAAGTACCTACATTAAAATTTATGTGTTTAAACAGGTGCGATCAAATATATTGCAGCATACAAAACACGCTCTTCTGTTCTTTTTAAATAGAGTCGTAAGAAGACACGTAAAATCGAAACGAAAAGCTTTTAAAAACCTTGGTAACCTTCAACAGAAAAATATTAATAAGCCTTCACTTTACTTTTGTTTCCTCAGCGGATGTCAACAGACTTCCACAATGGGCAGAATTCCACAAAACATCAATTAATAACGTTAATTGGTCAGTCGTCGGTCTGATTTATCCTGTGTACCTACCTAGTTTGATTTGTGTGGGTAATTGTGGTAGGGTCAGTAAGTAAGATTGCAAGTTTGTATCGACCTCAGAGCTTATTTACCATCAGATGGCCTATGTGCTCCAATGTGCTCGAATGTCTTCATGATGCTAAAAAAAAACGGCCAAGTGCGAATCACGAATCAGACTCGCGTACCAAGGGTCCCGTACCTCCGCACAGTACGTAGGTATTATTATAGTCCGGTTTGAATTGGATTTTGGAATTAGAGCGAGCACAACTCACACTTGACCGGTTTCTAGTATTGTTTTTTTTTTCTTTGGGGTTTATACTATAACCAGACCAAATTTGACGCTTGTATGTTTTACCGTTAGTACGATACAACAAAAAATCATATTCGTTGAAAAAGACACGTTTCTTGGTTCAAAAGATACAGCTCTGGACAGTTAGGACAGACTGACGAACGGACAGCGTAGGCCTACTAATAGGGACCCGTTTGACACCCTTCTTGCACGGAACCCTAAAAATCACTTACTACATATATTATTATTGAGCACCTTACCGCACTGTACATATATTTGAGGGCCGCTGTATAGGTAGATTCACTAAAGCTGGCACGAATGGGGTGAACAAAAGTAATGTCACCTATCACTGTGTGAGTGCCGTCCTTTGAACCGATGTTCGAATTTCAAACCAAAAACCTGTTATTATTTTACACACTTGTTTACTTTCGTTCACTCATTCAATCCATTCGTGCCAGCTCTTGTGAATCGACCTATAAAAACGTGTATAGTTGAGGAAATATAAATTGGCCGTCTGTAATCTTCACTAAGATTTTTTTGTTAAAATCAAACAAAAGATAATCCTAAAACTGCGCTCGTTCTTCAACCAGCAGAATGGGTTAAAAGGTTAAGGTTAGGTCGGGTAAGACTTAACGCAGAAAATAAGATCGCAAAGTAGATAATACACTCAAAAAAATGAAAGCCAACAAAGAGAGATTTTCACTTAGTTGATTTAAAATGAATACAATAGTTAAGATATTAGTTATATAAACCAAATATGATAGCAACAAACAGCAATTTCTTTAGTGATTCAACTAATATCTTAGTTGATGTATCTAACGTCTTAGTTGATGTATCTATCGTCTTGTTAGGCTCGAATGGGATCAAGACGCTTATGCACAACAATAACAATCTTGTTACAAGCGACCAATTTTTTTTTTCAGTGTAGACGGACGAATCATATTTCCTGAACTTTACAGACATCAACTAATCACCCCTAGTCCCTTATCACATTGTCATGTCACATTTAGACAGGTTTATGTACGTGAATACAAATTTGACACCTAATTAATTAAATGACTCAACAATGAGTCAGTCGTATTTTTGTTAATGTACTTTCATTGTCACCTACTCTTCCTATATGTTTAAATTAATTGACGCTAATCAAAGGAAGATTTTATTATATAATTTAAAAACTGTACTTTGGAAAAATGTTAAAACAACAAAAAAACCGACTGCAATAAAATAACAAAAAAGCGAAAAACTAGCTCTATAATATATAAAAAATAATAAGAGCAATGTGTTTATACTCGTATAACTTGACAATTAAAACGAATCGAATGACACCTATGTGATGAAATCTGTCAAGCCGTTTAGGCTGCGCAACGTCTCTAGAAATAGACATACATAAATATATACATATGTACATACATACAGCGGTCATTCTCCAGACAGCTATTTCTGTATGTCCTCGGGCTTGAAAAATATAAAACTATTGAATTTGATCTCATTTATATTTTTTTATCGTAGAAGGTACTCGTATTGAGGTATACATGAATTTTCAAGTAAATATTCAATACCATTCTAGGAGAAAAAAATAATCAATACCCCATTCTCCTAATTAACACCCCGCGTCCCACTTCCGAAATCACTAACATATCTTTTTCCCCCGAGCATATACAAGAGGAAAGATGAATGAAAGTATTTTTATTTAATAAAAGATAAGATGTCCACGTAACAAAAAATAACCAAATGTATTTAGTAATATATCACTAAGATATAAAATAAAGAAACTTTGTCCCGAGACGTGTACTAATTCACGCGCCACTTTAATTGTTGTCTGTGCAAGGCCATTGAAGGAAGAGACAGACGTCGCAAACGCATTTTGCATGAGCCGCTAGTCATGTCGAGACCTTTTTTAGAGAAAGACGTTTTAGTGTTGAGTGGATCGCAGACTACAAATGTTTGTATCTAATTCGCGCATTTTGGTTCTAGTAGATTCTAATTTATACGTTCACGGTTTTAAAATCAGCCAATAACTCTATAGCTCTGTAAATTATTGTAAACATTAAGGACCTCAATATTGAACAGTTACCGGATTTTGTACTTAATCACATGTACCTACAAGAAGTTATATTTTTTTTTATCAAGAATCCCTAAGGCGCGCGTCTAATTCACGGGTCAAAAATGAACGCGTTAATTAGATTACGAGTAGTAAATTTTATTTCTAAATCCTCGCTTAAGCTAAACTAGTTTAAATTAATTCACAGGAATAATCTTTTAACAAATAGGCAATTCCCGGAAGAATGATGACAGGTCTACTTACTAGGATTTTCCTTAGATTAGATGATTAGAATGACTATATTATGTCAAACTGACGTTGTTAGAGGGGCCCTAACCTTAAAATCTTAACCTTATGATCGTATCTATATGCTTAAGTGTTTGGACACTATGCTTTTTAGAGGTTATTTTATTTACCTAGCATATTTCTCCTTTGGAAAACATAAAATGTTTGCTGACCGCATTAAAAAGTTGCATTTCGTCAAAGAGTGATAACTTTAATTCTAATCATGTAAGGAAAATCCTAGGGACTCATCATCATTCTTTATATTTGTATAAATTATGTATTAAAACCACCCGAAATAATTAATTAAACTACATACTTAAAGTTGAATGTCTGTATGTTATGTACTTATGTATGTATGTATAGCTTACACGGCTCAACGGATTTTAGTATTATGAATTATGAGGTGTCCTTAGATTCAATAAACTTGACTAGTTTATTTATATCTTTTCAGTTTTAATTTTAAATTACTTTTCTTAAAGATATATATAGGGAACGTAAAAAGTAGGAGGAAGAAGCATTATTTTTTGTCGAGCAGATACAGCAGTTTATTTGTTATCGTACGTACCTAAGGTATAAAGCTATTAATTCTATTGTTTTTTTTTTATCGTTTTGATTGTTGATTATAGATCGATTATTTCAGTGAAATATTAGTTAGCTTATTATGTATGTATATTGTGATGGATATTTTATGTTCCTAACAGTTTCGACGTTGCCATATAATAATATGATACAATTAATAGATAGTTTAAAAAACTTTTAGTGTTATTTCCTAAAAAATATATATTTGGCAAGCAAATTTATCTAATAAACGCGTAGCTTTTCTAATTCGCAAGCAAGAAATTCTAATTAACGCATCGCTTTTCTAATTCGCACTTCACGCAAATATTAAAATCCTTCTAGTTAATTAACCGCTAATAATAATTAAGTGCCCAATAAATATTTAAGTTTGAACGGTCGATATGTTACTACATTTAGTATAAATTTTATCAAAAAGTAACTGGGAAAAAAGTGCGGTGTTAATTAGACTGAGAACACAATTCTGGAGAATGACCGACATACATACATACATACATACGCTCAAAAATCAACACTATAAAAAAGTCCAATTCCGCTCAAACCGACCCGAATCACCTAAGAATTTGATAAAATTATTTGCGTGATTTTTGTGATGACAAAAACCTTTTGATGCTAACAAACATCCGGAGCAAATTCTAAAGGTACACATACACAACATCAATGATGTTATCTCGTCGGAAATACGACGGGAATTCCACATGAGTACGTCAGCTGATAATTTGCATTCCGTAAATGATTGACGGCAACCCTTCAGGTCAATAAATTCCTGGGTAAGTACCGCGGGATTATTACGTCATAGAAAAGCTAATTAGTAATTAAGGTAACATCGAGCGCAACAGTCAGTTTTTTTTACACGTCTGCCCCAAAAAAGGAGTGTAATGTTTTCAGGGTTCATGTTTGTATGTATGTAGGTATGTGAGTTTCTTTATTCCACTATAACTTCTAAATCCCTTGACCGATTTAGATGTGTGAGGTATCGTTAGAATCCTAACGTCATCCCGGGTGACATAGGATACCTAAACTGTTAAAATTTAAATAACAACAATGGCAACATGACAATTATTAACATATGTAGGTATATCGACGGCAGTATAAAAAATGCAGTCGGGTTTTTAAAGCTTGTTTTTCAAATAGTTATTAAAATTGTACCATGATTAATTGTAACTAACGAACAGATAAAAACCACGATATAAAGATGACCTCTTCTTTTAGAGATGATGAGATGAAACCTAGCTAAGAACCATCCCGAATAAACTAGCTTTCTTAAAAAAAATACATCCAAATCGGTCCATCCGTTTGAAAACTACGATGCCACATACAGTAACACAGACATACAGATACACAAATACACATGTTTATCTTGTAACACCCCTCTTTTTTGTCGGGGGTCAAATAGAAAGAATATACTGCGAATACAGCAAACAATAATTTATAATTAATCTGTAGCGGGACTGCACATCGCATTGCGTTGGTGATATTGCAATACCGCCTAACTAACAAATTCAATAAGTTGCAAAATGTACCTCACTGACTTACTTGCTAAGGTGTATTTTGCACCTCAATTAATTTGTTACCTACTTATGCGGTATTGCAGTATCACTGACGATTGTTGTAGCAAGCCGCGGCGCTAGTTAGAACAGAACCCATATTATTGTTGCCTTTTTCGCGTTGGATAAAGCATCAGCATCATGTCAGAAAGTGATATGTTTTATTCACATCGATAAACACGAGCATAATTAAGCCCAAAGGAAACTTAATTTAAACTAACAACTACCTAATAATAAATTAACGGCTGTGACACATGACTATAAGTGTCATTTAAATTAAAATGAAGAATTTTAATAAGATTTAAATCGAAGAGAAGAACAACAACTGTCTGTTAATGTTCTTGCGGAGCTTCTCAGGCCCGATTTAGACCAAGCGAACGAACAAGAATTCTATCCATTATCTCTTACGTTTTCTTTGTAAAAATAAATACAATACATGTTCTAGAGCACTCCTTCGCTGGGTCTAAACGCAGCTTCAGCAGTGATATTCTCTTGGGAAATACTGGTAGGTTTTTAAAGAGTAAAAGTATTCATAGGGCATACTTACTGAATAGTTATCTTAAAATAATTGTACCTGTAACCTTCATCCACAGAGATATCGCAGAAATATTACAAAAAAGTTTGAACATGGTCTCTATTCAACTCGATAAAACAATATTGCTTTTAAAGTGTTCTTTAGTATAGTTTTTAACTCGGCCGCATTACTTCAAGTTTTATTACTGTCAAGTAAATAAGAGCAATGAAAACGTTGACAGTACGGAAACACGTCAAAACAAATAAACTTTCACCGTGTAAAATCTTCTCTGTATGTAACATTTGACATTGTAGATATTTTATTTACAACACATTTAGTAGTGATCCTCTATAAGTAGGGCCGTAAAAGCAATCCGAACTTCGTCCAAGCCTGTTTTGTACCGACAAGCTCGAAAATGTCCCAAAATCACATGAGGTGAAGGCAAGTGGAAAATTGCCATTTGAGCGAGTGAAGCGCGTGGCTCATCAATAATTCCCTGCATGACAGTGGGGCAAACACTCGAACCGAACATACCGAGTACGGAAAAATACTTATCAGTCCACATGGGGAACGGACACGTTTACTTGAGCTACCATTACCATTATTGTTATCACGTTATCTAAACAGATTTGGATGTTTTGATGATGTAGAGGGCTATTTGTTTTCATTTCATCATCATCATCACCATACCTTCACTCCTGTCCTTGTTTGAATATTATGAACTGGGATTTGGATGTAAGTATACAGAACTTATTTATTTTATTGGAAATCTATAGACCTCTTTTGTTATGCTCCATAAGCTACATAGATTTTTCCACACTTGTGTTACAACTTTCAATTAATTTGTTTAATTAAAAAGGCGCCTATTTTGGTTCAGTAATAAGGCAAAAAAGGGATCCTTTTCAAATGTAACTAAAACAGACACTCCTACTCAGTAAAACTATATTGCTTTTGACTTTTTAACTCGACCGCCATCACTGTCAAGTAAATAAGAGCTATCGCAACGTTGACAGTAAGAGCTAGTTCCCACTACGTCGTGTGTCGGTCCGGATTTTAATCAGTCGTTCCAGTGGCAGAACGTTTTATATGAAGTTATTCACACTCGTCCGACAACGATTTTGTGTAGAAAAAATATCGTATGTGGTTTGACAGCCCTCTCGTTCGGATAAAAATCGTGTCGGAACTCGCTCGCCTTTGAGTAAGTATGACGCTGTTCACATTGGTCGGATGTCGGGGCCGACCCCGCCCCGCCCGCACCCCTTGTTCCGCCCGCGCGTGGCTGCCATAGTGGCCGACAGCCAACTAGTGTGAACAGAGGCGCCGACACCCGATTAAAATCGGAATCCGACATCGGACTTAGTGGGAGCAGAGGCGCCGACACCCGATTAAAATCGGAATCTGACATACGACATAGTGGGAACGAGCTCTAAGGTAACAATTGGGTTTTACCGAGTAGAATAAGAGGGCTATGCTCGGGGTTTCTCTGCGTGATAGAATCAGAAATTATGACTAAGGTTACCGACATAGCCCGAAGAACAGCTAAACTTAAGTGGCAGTGGGCGGGGCACATTGCTCGCAGGACTGATGGCCGATGGGGTCAGAAGGTTCTTGAGTGGCGTCCGCGGACCGGGAGACGAGCTGTAGGTAGGCCTCCAGAAGTCAACACCTACCTAGCAAAATGACTATATGGCAAAAAATCTACAATGTAAAAATGTAATGTCTATGAGCCTCTATGTAGAAAAATAAAAGCCCATACTTTGTAATTACTCACTGTAGCGAGTTTTTGCTACGCGCTCTCATATGAGCTACGCGCGTAGCTGGTAGCACAGCCCAGCCTAGATATAAAATAATAATAAGTCGAATGTAGCAATGTACAAGTTGCAGAACATTCTGAGAAGTTAAGAAATCGTCTCAGGAAACTGAGAATATTATCGGAAACATTCGAGAGCATTGAGAATGTTCTCTTTCCATACAAAATTTAAGAATATTCTTAGAAATTTCCGAGAAATTCTCATAAGAATCTTTCACAATTTGAGAAGTTACAATGCTAGTCGAATGTGTCAAACGTGTGAAAGGGATGTAATTTTTAACGTCCTGGTTTATTTTTCTTTCACAAGAAAGAATACCTAACTTTGCTTGTTTTTGCTTCACTTTGGTTACGCGGCATGACGACAAGCACCTTATATACTTATGCTTATACCCACTTGTTTTTCCCCATAGCATGTATCGCCGTAATGCGTTGATTGATGAAGCTTTTTCGACCCTCATCACCACCTACGGAAAAAATACTCTACCCGCTAATGTGCGTTTTAACAACGGTTAATAGAAGAAAAGGTTTTTCACGTATATCTTTAAGTTGGAGCGTGAGGAAATACAGGAAGCTCTGATATCCCACGACATCGCAGGGCATGGTACGGTCACGAGCGTTCATTTGGGACCCATTTCAAGAAAAATATGTTTGAAGTCGTCAATGTCATTAGAGATGTCAAGTCATATGTAACTTTTAGGAAACTCAACCTTATTGTTGTAGAATGTCAGATTGACTTTGGACCTAAGGCGGGTAAATTTAATCTCGTGACTGTAGTACTGGATTGATGATTTCATAACCACTTGAAATACGTTACTGTAATAAAAATCCCTGTCATAATGGCCACATGAAAGTACAACAAATAAGTTATCTACGTCAAAATTTATCGTCGACTTTCTGCGATAACAATTTCTTATAGCTCTCTAAGTCTTCTACGCGACATGTGCTACATGCGGCATGCGAAACTTGCCTACCAAAGTGACATGTGATAAATTACAGACGTTAATAATGGACGTTTGAAGATCCCCTTACAGACGGTATTAACTAATGTACTAACATTAAGGTTAACTTTGTCGTCAGCGCGAAAACAAAAAAAATACAAGTGAGGGCGCATTTACATTTTGCTTTGCACATTTATCGCGTAGTTTGCGGCTCTCTACTTCTAAAGGCGGTCACATAGCTTTGCAATTTGTAGCTAAGTAGGTCCTATGCTAATATGCAACAAAAGAATTGGACCTAATACTTTATCTGGGAAATATGTGCTGTTTTGGCATTCCACGTCGCTACTTATCGGGGTAGTCGACAAATGCATTATGTCTCAAAAACTTGCAATAAACGAAAGAATCAAATAACAAAGGGCATTAGAACAGAGAAAGGTCGTCGGCCGCGTCATGCAGCATATTAGAGGAAACGTCCAGTCTGGCGCCTTGACCCGGCGGCGCAAGAATCCGGCCTTAGGCAGAAACGCTCCCATTCAGAAAACAATGTTCTATTCCATTCAGCAAAGCTTATTGGGACAGCTAGGGCATTCTTTACAAAACACTCTGAGAAATACAATTACTAACTCGCAAAGGTATTCGCTTATGTACCTATGTATTTTGTAAATATGAGTTTGAGTGAATGACGTATGTGCAAGGAGAAGAAAAAAGCAGAATAAAAATTAACAAAATTAACAAAGAATTATTAGAATGTTTGGCCAAATTTATAAATTGGCGTATATTAATTGTAGGTACTATCATATACTTCCTAACGCCGTAACCTTACCTAACGCCTTTGAACAAATGATATTTTTAACCCACAACAAAAAAGAAGCGTGGGTCTGTGGTATCGTACTGCCCAAGCGTACATCCGTAATGATTTAAACGATTTTTTAGTAAAGCAAGTTTAACCGAGATGATTCTTAGCTAGGTTTCATGGAAATCGGTTGAGCCGTTTAAGAGATATCAGCAGGGTTGTATCTATTGAATAAAAGTTCATAGATTTCTAATTTTGATTATTACCATCTTCATGATAACTAAAGCAAAGGAGGGTGGGCTAATTGGCCTATATGACCAATGAGGACAAGCTATATGTCCACGAATAGGTAATTCTAAGTTGTAAAACTATTACTCATAGATTTTGTTACTCATAGATTCATAGATTTTGAACTATCTGCAATGCAGATAGTTCAAAATCTATGTATAAAAAAAGTTATCGCCATACAAAGACATCGGCGTTTCAAAGTAATTATGCTAAAGTCATCTATGTAGGCTTCCCGATGTTCGAGGTTTTTTAAATATTTCTCACAGTTATTTGAGGTTTCTCGCTACACAAAATCGTTTTAGAATTAAAAAGGATATCCGATGATATAGTGCTTATTTTTATTGGTTTCTAGGCCAGTGTTCATACATTTCTGATCATTCTCCTTTATAGTTTCTACCAATATTTAATAAATCAATGGCCTAGCGTTTTATTTGAGTGATACTGCTGCAAATTTGAGAGCTTTATCAAGCGTTATTTAATTCCTACTTGGACTGGCTCGGACTTGGGCTGCATATAAAGTCGTGTCGTCAGCCGCACGGACTATCTTTGAACTCCAAATAGTTCGATCCTTTATCTAATATAACTAATAAGATACTAACGAAATTCTCAAAGAAATGGCGCGCTTATACGATTATAACTTTGGTATTTCAGATAATACTCAGAAATAGATATTTTGTGCAATAAGTATAGTTGTAGTAAGTGATGAGAGTTTGTACAAGCATGAGTTTTGGGTGGGACGGTAAAAAAATCTTAAAACGATATGAGGCCCTCAATGTCCCAGTCACTCGACGGCTGACGTCAGTCATCTGAGCAGACTAATTAAGGTCAATAAACCGTTCTAGTTCTTTTACTTAAATGCGAACTGTGGGTTTGCCATCAAAAATAACAGGTGCTAAATTGTTTAAATTTACCTTGGACATTAAACGGCTACTTCCCACTAACATGGATTGGCATTTTGCCGGGTTGACGTCAACACCAAATCTTCGTGACCAGTCGGAGATAGTTTTTAAATCATCGTTCAGCAATGAGATCGCGTCCGAAAGCTCACTAACACTAGATCGAACATAAAGCTGCAAGTCGTCAGCGTACAGATGGAACGAGCAGCGAAGGTCTTTAGTGATAAGATTGAGAAAACATTAGAGGAGAAAGGATACGGCCTTGTGGGACGCCAGCAGTCAGATCACACCAGTCAGAGAGGGAACTTTTACATCGAACAGACTATTGGCGACCTCGAAGATATGATGAGAACAACTTTAAGCCAGAAGAGGAAACTTTATGGAGAAAGAGAAAGGCCGCAAGAAAATCGTGACCAACAGTATTGAAGACGTTTGAAAAATCAATAAGAACAAGGCTTGTAATTTCAGTTACGTCCTTACCAGTACGGATGTCATCCGATACCTTGAGAAGTGAAGTGGCGATGCTATGGCCTGGATGAAAACGGGAATGATACGGGCTAAGTAGGTAATTATTGTACATGTACCAAGACAGCTGTTTATGGACACACGCCTCTAAAACTTTTGACAGGAATGGAAGAATTTAAATTGACCAAAAATGGTTTGTTGCCGTGGGATTGGAGATTTTAGGAAAAGGAAGTATATACAAAGACTTTACGCCGGACAGATGGAAATTGACCTGCACAATGAAAAGTTAACCAAGTGGGTAAGAATAGGTAGGAGAGGGTCTAATGCCGAGGTTATCATGACGCGTGTAACGTCATCGCAACCCACGGCTTGGGATTTAATAGATAGGATTATCTTTTTAATGTCAGACTGACTGACAAGGGTGAAATTCGAGAAGAGGAGGTTTGTCAGGTGCCGCCATAGTACCAATTTCCGCAACAGTTTGAGATCTGGTATGGAGATTTAAAGAAGAAGTCGTAGACAAAAGAACGTTGATATCATCAAAAGTCACAGGAAGCACAGTGCCTTGCTGCTGAACTTCCAAATATCCGCAAAAGAAGTATTACAAACGTTAAGAATGTATATAACGACGCTTAGCCGCTCGCTAACTTTAAAATAGTGCCAGGTGCCTCTGGTCATGGTATCCTATCGCAAACACTAAAAACGTTTGCCAACTGTTTCATTTCCCATAATTTTCATTTTATTCTGAATCCAATAACTTTTCAAAATGTTTAATGGGATATACTTACAGAACCTGTAGGTTAGGTTAGGTTTATTTTATAACAATTCAGGAAAGTTAAACGATTTCAGATAAAAATGACTTTCGGAAAAATGAAAATTATGGCAAATGAAACAGCTGGCAAACGTTTTTTAGTGTTTCAGATAGGTAACCTCTGGTCATCCATAGCGCAGGTGGATGCTTCACTCTAACATTATGGATGGTTGCATGCGCATCGTATACTTTTATGAGCATGGAGTTAAACATGGCAATTTTGTCATCAATACAAGAGGCCCTGACAATGGGCACCCAATTAAGCTCCGACACATCAGCCTGCAACTTATCCGTATCCATCCGAGCAAAACTCCGTAAGTCCGCCCATTTTTATGGGATGTGCGTACTTAGGAGCTAGCGCGTCAAGAGTGACTTCTAAATCGGAAAAGTAGTCTATGGACGGCGGACAATATACGACACCAAGAACTGCTTTGGTACCTAAAAGATCAAGTTCTACAAAAATATCGCCATCCCTCCACCACCCTACCCACCCGGTCATTCCTAATTAAAACATAACCAGGTAATGGGTATGACGTTGACAACAAACCGGGCTTCAGCCAACTCTCGGATACAAAATCGCATCCATCACACCAGCACCGAACACCTCAAGCAGTTCAGAAAAATGGCTTGGAATGCTTTGCGCGCTGATGTGATATACATTAAAATATGTTTTATAATTTACTGTTTCGAGATGCCTAAGGAGCAACTTGTTTAAGTTATCCAAAAGCTCATCACAAATAAAGATTCGGAGTAATTTAAAGAATGAAAAGAATCATCATCAGACATTCCAACTTATTAAAAATAAATAAATATACAATGTAATACCAAAATATACAATAAAATCAACAAATATTCAGTTGAATTCTGCTCCACTTGCTAGTAACTACAGCACAAAATAACCAACTAAGCTACATTTCCCACGATGTCAAACATCAAAGGAACGAAAAACAAAGTAAACGGGATTAAAATACTGGAACCCGAACCATGTGTCACTCCGTTTTTGACATTTAGAAATATTGGAAATCTCTCAGATTTGACGTAACAAAGTTAACAACAAAAAGGTGCGGTATTCGAGTAAAAAAACAAAATAAAGTGAACTACCTATAGAATTACAATTAAAATAGATTGGATTGTATTTAGCACTTAAACGTAGCAAACAATACAAAACCGAGTGAGATTTGTATAAAAACCACGTCTATTATACTTTAAAACAGATCTCAGATAATAAAAAAACGTCTTTCCAAATAGCTCCGCTATTTTTGCGCAGTAAGTAGGCGAGGTTAATTTTATTTAATAATTTATTTTAAGTGTCAATAGCACCTATAATCACGAAATGCTATAAATAAGTTTATTATTAAAGGCTATTCTTTCGAATAAAAATGAAAAAGCGAGCTGTTGTAGGTGTATTCTCATTCTATTACAACAAATTAGAGTAAAACAGCTAATGAACGTGGGCAATTATTGTCAAAAAAATATTGTTCGCCCGTGTAAGTGCACCGTGGCAGTGTAACACTCCAAGAGTACTACAATTACAAAAACAGAAACAGCAGATTGAAATACAATAAAATAGGTACCTAAAACTTTGTATTACAGCAAAGTAGTTTTTACATTGTTTTCAATTTTCTTTTGTATTTTTTGTGATTTTATTGTATTTTCATGTCCATGGCATACTTAAGATGATTTTTTTTCTATTCTATTCTATTCTAAGTACATACTTTACCACAACACTCAGTGTCGACATCGAGTGTCAACACTTACCTTCAGACTTAAAAAAATACCGTGTTATAAAAACGACTGTACCTTATAGGTACGAACTATTAAAGACAAGTGCTTTAACCTTTAAAATAGGCATGTACATTCTCTTCAAGACAGAGTCAGACAGGCTAAAACTGGCTTAGAATGCAATACCTTTGTTTGTCTTCCATAAATAAATATGTAAACAGCGTTTACCCAACAAAATGATATCGGTCTAAAATCAAGTTTAGCTCAATTTATATTTTCAACGCGTCCACAAAGACAATATCTAAATATTTTCTTTGTGGATTTCTCAAAACACTGTGCGAAAACGTTTTTGTATTTTTACTTAAAAAATAACGCATTACAAAGTTGTTCAGTCAGCGTCAAAAGTAAATACGAACTTATTTATTTATTATATTTTAATGGCGTCTAGAAGTTATGTAATTTTGCCAATGTCAAGTATACATAAGCAATTTTACGGTGAATCGTCGTTGTCGTCAGCGTCTTCCAGTCCCAGTCGGAACACCATTGAAGATGGCGGGCATCCACTTCAATGGCTTATAGTGTTCTTGACCGCTTGCTCATTCAGAACCAAAGTTTCACTGTTATTTTATTTGATGCATATTCTTCGTCAGTGTTGGAAGTTACTTCACAAAGTTGCCCTGGATTTGCGAACCAAAATCAACGATAAAGTAATTTACAAAAAAAAAATAATAGACAGATGTTTTCAAAATAACAGCTAGACAAGAACCCCAAAACGAACTTATGTTCCTTGTTGATTTACAGTCACGTAAGCGATGTCAAACAAGATTGTCAAATGTGTTAACGCGCTAACACCCAAAACTGCGCCTCTATTCTAGGCGGTATAAACGATATCGTAGTTTTCCTGTTATGGTATTGTTATGACGTCGGCCGCCGTTACTGTCAAGAAAATAAGAGCTATCAAAACGTTGACAATTCGATAACAGATCAAATACGATATTGTTTTTACTGTCTTGAATAGAGCCGCAGATCAGCTACTTATGACCAAACGCGGGAGCAAAAACAAATCTATTAAAGAACACATATAACAGAATGTCTGTTTAGTATAAACGGAATATTCTGCCTATACATTCTAAGCCTCTAAGAAGTTCTTCATATCTAGCACGAAGTTTTCGCTGGAATAGTCAATCAAACTAGTCTAGCACTGAGTAACGCTTACCTATAATTCAACGTATCAACTTGATTAAAAATAATACTATTTCAAATCCAGTATTTTTCTACAAAACTAGTTTTAACTTTTTAAATATGTTTCCCATTTGCACTCAAATTTAATTTAGATGTTTTTGTGTTTTGTGTTTGTATGTTTATGTACATATCAAATCAATCAAGAATGACAAATGTCTAAAGTACCAGGAAAAGAGACTGAAGAGGTTGAAATTAGGATTGCGTACCTAGCTAATCTTTTTAAATATGTACTACTAATCAAGTTAAGTACGGAGGTAAGATATAAGAAAAAAAATTTATACATTTTGAACTCGTAGGTATAAACGTTTCTCGATACGAGTGTCACTTCTGTTAGGTATTGCCTATTTGTCATAATCTTTCAGTAGGTACTTTCAAATCGTTTTTGCTCCCGCGATAACGACGTTTGCTTATGAATATGACGCTGATTTATGTAGCCTCAAATAAGCTCTGTGGCACATTTAGCTGAGTATATTTACCAAAAATACCTGATACTCTAGTAATATATTTTACAGGCGTACATTTTATGGGAAAATACACTTCATTGCCTTTTTATCCAGTTTCAATATAACAAACTAGCTGCCCGCCGGCGGGTTCGCCCCGCTGCAAATTTCCGACTTTTTCGGTGGAATTTTTCAATTAGTTGTGGTCCTGACAAAAACGAACATAGCAATAAAAGAATTATCCAATTTGGTGCAGTCGTTCGGAAGTTATACGAGTAAAAATATACAGGGTGTCCCATAAACCGACGTCAACCTGCATAGGCCTAGGGCTGATGGAGCAGCTAAAAAGCTATCGATTTAACCCCTGTATATGATTGAAAAAAATGAGCAAAAGGGTTTAAAAACTTCGCTGATCCGTAATGATTGTAACTATGTTAGATTTCACTGAAAAACTTTTGAAATAAAATATTTAATTAAGGATTTTTCGTGACACGGGCATAAGGGAATGAACAACAACACACCTACGCAAAGATTATAATATTCATTATTTTATTATCATTGGAGTGTCAACGTTTTCCTTTTTTCCGCTCACTGTACATGGAAATATATATCGTAAATGCTGAATTGTAACGCTGTATTTGACGCAGTCGGTAAGATTTAAACATACATAAATATTAATAAGAATTAAATGTCTCATGTTACCACATTTTTAAGATGTTGTTGGTCAAAACAACTTGGCTTGGTTTTGGCTCTATCGTATTATACAAACCTAACCCCTGGGAAGTATATCGCTATCCATTCACCATTCTTCCATTCCTTCGCGAACGCAAAATCAGCGGAAATGTGAATGTTATGGGGGCAAAACGTTTACGCATGCCGTTTAAGGGTAACAGTGAAACGTGGAATCAAAACCGTCAGTTCTATCTCTCTCACTCTGGGACTTCATCGTATATATCAACATCTTATAAAAATGAAATTCGAAAATTATTAACAATCAAAAGTTAAAAAGATGTCGATGTTCTTAGTAAGTACCATCAGCAACACAGTTAACTGACCATTTGTGAATGAACATTAGTCAGTTAACAGTGATTCTGTTTTGTACGTACATAGCAGACACTTTAATTTTAAGCAAAATGTATGCTCATGCTTTCAAAAATCTGAGCATAACCTTCGATGTCGCCTAGATTTTACAGTAGCGGCATCGAGTGATGGCACTTTTGAAGTTTGCTCGCTCATGAAGTGCCCTAAATATTGAGAGCAAGTATCGGAATAGTAGTAGTAGTAGCTGGCGCTGTAATTTACCGAAACGCATTTCGTAACTAGCTTCATCTTGAGGTTGTTTTTATTTGCTCGCACTCTAGCGTTCAATCGTTTTAATCATAACTAGCAAGTTTTGCTAGTTATGATCTCAAAAAAACAATTCGCGTGATGATAACAATGAAGTCACTGCACTTTCACGTCACCGCCGCTTGCAAACTCGCGTCCTAGCGCTGAGTTAACGTGGTTTAATGATTATTTATTCACTCATTTATCAATAATTTCACTTTTTGTATATTTTGACACGATATTTCAAATTTCTGACAATGTCGTCTTCTTCTAGCCACACAGTTTATTACGAAAGTTTGATCTAAAATTAATGGCCTTTAATTTTTATGCGTTATTTCTTTAATAAACTTTTTAGAAATACACTTCTTACACTTAACTGAAATTTTTACGATGATAAAATGGAGTGTTTCACAACACTATTTGTCAGCTATCAAAAGTGCCATCACTCGATGCCGCTACTGTAGTCACGATGCATTCTCGGAAGTGAACTAAAAAACATTATTATGATGGACGTCCTAACTTAACCTAACCTAACCTAAACCTACATGATTAACTAAGCAGAGGCTGTTGTACTATTCTTGTAGAGTAATATATTCTGTAGCTGTCCGCAAAACGGCCTATTATCTATTCTGTGGTAGACGAAAATAGACCATACCTACATACTACAAATATATATTTACCCTATTATCGAAATAAACGTTGATTAAGAATGCCAAAGATCCTTTTAATATTGTTAATGTAGGATGTTTCAAATTTATTACTAGCTATGCATGGAACGCATTTGTTTTACACATGTCGGAATCGAAGCGGCCTGACAAAGCCAGTCAGTTGTGGTTGATGTCCTGTTTCACTCACGTGTACTTGGGAAGCACATTGTCCATAAAAATATAATATATTTCCCTGTATACTTAATGGTTTGTAGAGCCGAAATTCTCTGCAGAGCCTAAACTTTTTCAAAAATGGAATGTTTTTACAAAGCAAAACCACAGATAATAAGTTGTCTTTGATTACTTTCACTTCCACTAGAAAATTTACCTACTTACATAGCTTTAAGATATTAAAATAACAAATATAACAATAGAGCATTCAGAATCCATTTCTCCAAACGCTCTTTTCAGGGTTCCATATTCAAACTAGGCTAGGACCAAGAATCTGGCTAAGATTTAAAAGCTTTAAAAAAATATATGTACCGGCTACCAGAACTTTTACAAACTTTTGTTTGACTTGCTTTTCTCGGTTCAAATCTTAAAGAGGCTGAAATTTGGATACATAAAGAAATGGCAATACAATAATATGGAGCTGATCGGATGATGGCGTCAGAAGGTGGACACAGGATTTCCGATGTACTTAACCCAGACCCAACCAATTGCGATTTGTTAGTTTGGTCGCGATAAGCAGATGTTGCTTGTAGATTCTTGTGGATTTCAAACCTGGATTTATATTACATTTATTAAAACGATTCCTTGTTATTCCGTGTAATAAGAAACCCTTAACTTATATATGGGATTCTCTTTGGGTATTTGACAAGATGGTGTCGCTTTCTTAATTGTTTTTATTTTTTTACATATTTTGTTGTTTAATGGATAGTAATGATGTATTAATATGCAGTAAATTAACATTCAAATGTGCAGTACAATGAAGAATTCAAGTTTGAACACGTATCGCATTTGGAAGGATTGCTCCAAGATAATCCCATCTGGTATTCGTAAAGTTCTACCTACATCGCTTCACGGAGGCTAGAGGATCACCGTACAACGTTGCCTTATGTTATTTTTTGATATGTAAATGTAAAATATAAACTTGACATTGGCAGAAATGGGAACTCGATATTGCGACCGGTTGCCATTAAATAAATAAATAATAATAATAATAACTTGTATATGACCGACACGCACTTGACCGGTTTTTATGACGCAATAATGAGAACAGAAAGAAAAATATAACTGTATTGTGTCACAACTCGCAAAGGGACTCAAAACAATGCGACACCGGAACTTTTTCCTGTAGGAAGCGCTTAAATGATTGTTCATTTTGTCCCTCCGGATTTCACCTCTACAATATTCTTTAAACAAAACCATTCTGCTTTTAATCTGACACGCTGTCCATTTGTCACTCAACGTTTTTAATAAGAAAATATATTTTTTCAGATTTTTATCTTATCTTATTTTACCAGCTAACCAATTTTGTTGGTATGGAGCGAATATAATTGTGACAACGCTACGCGTTTAGCCTAGTTGGTAGGCTGTATTGTATTGGAAAAAATATTTGTGATGAGCATAAACAAGTTTGTTCCTAAGTCTTGGATGTTTTCTGTTTATTAAAGTATGCATTTCTCTATTTAAGTATGTTTACCGTTAAGATTGTCCCTGATTTTTAGGGTTCCATAGTCAAACTAGGGACCCTTATAGTTTCGCCATGTCCGTCCGTCCGCAACTTAGCTCAGAGACTCTTAGGACATATTAGTCACACCGACAAAGTGGTAAAATCTTGAAAATATTTTTTTAGGTTACCTCTACTACACGTACCTAATGTGGGGATGTTTTTTTTATTTCTGTTCTATGCCATGAGTTTCGTTGGATAGATCTTTCAAAAATATTGCGGGGTGTTAAACTCAATTTTTCGATTAAGGGAATCTGTTTGTGTAATATTAAGATTTAACGTGCTAATTTTTGTTAGAGTCAAGTGCCCCCCTACCCTACAGCCAAAACTAAAAAATACTAAAAATCTGAAAAATATCTTAAATGAAAGCACATACCTAATAACGAATTTTAAAGGAAAACTATCACAACTTAGTACCTAGACTTGATTGTTGATGAGATTTGATTGATGTTAAATAGAGAATTAGTTCATACTTGTTGTTTTTTGAGATAGTTTTTATGTAGTAACGCCTTCGGAACCCTACACTGAGCATGGTCAGACATGCTCTTGCCCAGTTTTTTATTTATATATTTCTAAGTACGATTAGACTAGCAAATAAGCATAAGAGCATATGAGACTGAGCGAGAGAGAAATAAGTCGTTTTAAGATCTGGCTAACCTAATCCATTTTGACGTGTGAAAGTACCCGTGCGACCTACTTTTATCTTTTCTATCCATTTTTGATGTTGGTGGGTTATTCTCAAATCGCTTAACGAAGCTAGCGGTTCCAGCTTCCCCCGTAAGGGGAAATATTTGTACAAATATTTGGTCCTGTATCTTGGGTATTTGCTCCACATTTTAATGCAGTAGGTATTTGTCTATTTATATTAGGTATAAATATCGTTATCTAAATCAACTCACATCAAATCAAATCACATCAAATCGAATCAAATTCATTTATTTCATTACATTTAGACATTTTCCATAGGTAGGTTACACAGATTGCGGTAATGAAAAGGAATCCAGTACCCATTACATATACCGTGGAGTTTTGTTTAATTGATTTTAGAATAATTATAATTTATTTTCAACAACATTAAAAATGACAAATGCACTTGATAAAAAATACCACAACTCTTGTCCTTTTTTATTCCACTAGAACACTTCTATCACCTGACTTATTATGCAGGACAGCAATAAAATCCTTTTGACTTTCTTTGAACGGGTAAATATAGAAAAAGGATATTTTCTTTTTTTATTTCTCTTTCTTTTTGAAAATTAACGAATATAAAAGTTAACAGCAATTAACTAAGTACAGTTGTTATAAAATCGTATAATTAATTAAATAAACCTAAACAAACATCTACTTAACCCTTCCATTTGTGTAGAGTTTCCGAACACGTTCCAAGTAACGTCTTAAAGGACAAAGCCAACAAAGAATTTAACTTCCAACCTTTTTAAAAATCCCAGCGTTTCCTTAATAAAAGCTAATTTAGAAGAAAAAAACCTCAATATGTTAATTTTATGGAAACCCGCAAACATAATTTATAACAGCAGGTGAAGTCGACATTCAGAGTTAAAGTGTCACTTCACTTCACCTTGGGCCTCGATTATGAAAAAATTAAAAAAGTTTCATACTCCATGAAATAAGTTCAGAATCTGGAACTTTGCTTTATGGGCGGAGTTTTTGTGGTGGAACTCTGAGGTTGCTGTAATACTGTTATTTCCGGCGTACAGAAACCGTAACTTTCCATATTCGTACTTAAAACGTAAGATGTTGAACTTAGTGTGGGTAAGTGGCGTCACTTTTTTAAACAATTTATTTTAAATACTGAAAAACGGAAGCATTATAAGATGACTTTGTAGTCCGTATGTCTGTCCCTATGTCTGTCAAGACTCTTTTCCTCCCGGTTTTAGGTATCGCGCTGAAATTTGGAACATTTGTAGCCTGTCCCCCTTTATGTCGGAAACTACTTATCTTACTTGATTACCTACTAACTTGATTACCCCAATCTCTTGATTTCATGGCAGCAGCCGTGCTTGGGAGATGGCTTAAGAACTCCCTGAGAGTTTATTCTACGTTGCATTGCATTGTTGAGTGTATAACAGCTATATTGAAAATTATCAGTGTTTGGACTAGTGGTCGGAATGACGTCACTTTGTTTGTAATCGCGTTTTGCCAGGACTACCTGTGACTTAGAAAAGAACAAGTGGCGTTTAAGCTTTTTAAAAATTAGCAGAAATTATTTTATTTATTTTCTCAGTAAATAATGAACAAAAATAATAAAAAAAGTCTTTGCTTTTGAGACAAACCACTTTAAGCATGATTTTTGTCAAAACACCTTTTTAAAAAGACCCTGCTGTCAATTGTAGCCTACGTTACACTTTGGGCCTCCAGTTATCTTATATCTATGTGTAAAATATAACCTCAATCCGTATACCGCTTGTTATGGATTGCCGAGACAAAACTAGAGTACACCTTGCTTCTGAACTATATTTATTAATAAAATGAGGAACGATCTTACGACTATCTACAAACTATACTTAAAGTTAACTTAATTATAATTGTTAGGCGCCAGGAGGGATTTGACGCGGATGCTGGAACCCTGCCTATCCAAGATGCCACCGGCTAGCGTTAAATATCCACTGTAAGCTCTCAAATCGACGTGTAAATATGAACCGTAATAGAAGGGCAGTTCCATAGGCTAAAACAAAAGAGATTCTGTTCTATTTTTAAACATCCTAATAAAATAGAACACTTGTAAATATATATATTACTCCTTTTTGTCTTACGAACTAAACTCACCCCTTCGCCTTAATGTCACTCACAAAAGTATAAAATATCCACAATTATGCACAGTAATTACTGTAAATACTCTCTTAATTGAGTTTTATTTCCACGTGTGGGTACAATTACATTGCCACATATACCACACACGTTATGAGGCTATGAACCGCCTTACTCGAGAGACTCGCTAGAATGCCCTGCGTACCTGCCGTTGCTGTCATTTTAAGACATTATTTCTAACTATTTAGATTAGTACGAACTACAAAATTAGAAAAAGGGAAACGAACCTGCAACCGGAATCGAACCTCCGACCTACGGCACTATAGTCACATGCCCATACCGCTGCGCCAAATACATGAGTAACCTAAGCGACGAAACTTCGCATCTTTATCAAGCACGTCCTGATTACCTACCTGAAATCGACTTTAAGTCAGCCAGTTAAGAGCTATTTTTGATTAATTTACAGTGAACAGTAATATTGACTTAAATTTAATGTTTTTTTTTTTTTACTTATTTCTTCAAGTCCTTTGCATGCCAAACTCCAATATGTTTCCCATACGCATTATTCAGACGATAAACGTCCGGCGAGAGCTTTTCAGATATGACCGCTTTCTCGAATTTGGGAGCAAGCTTTGCCATGAATTTCTTTGGAGCGCTTGATAAGAACTTAGTCCTTCGCCACACCATATCTCCTACGTTGAAATTGCTTGGTCGTCTTTTTTTGTTGTACCGTTGTCTGCTAATTTCATGCGCATTTCGTAACCTATTTTTTACGTATTTAAAAACCTTACCCCTATACTCAAGGTCCTTAAGATAATTCACTTCATTTATGTATAGGCCTTCATTCTGACTTAGATTAGTCTCACTGATTGCCATGTAAGGGTTCGGCACAGAAGTCTCCCGACCATAGAAAAGATACGAAGGTGTAAAGCCCGTAGTTTCATGCACCGCCGTTCTTATTGCATTACCGAATTCTTGCAAATGTAAATCCCATTCATTGTGGTTTTTTGAGTTAGAATATGTTGCAATCATTGTTCCAATTACCCTGTTGACCCGTTCTGTAGGATTGCTTTGAGGGTGATAGTTTGGAGTGTACCACAATTTCGAGTTGAACTTCTTTGCCAAATCCTTAAATAGATGAGACTCGAACTGCTTTCCATTATCACAAATTATGGCAAACGGTGCCCCATACAAAAGAAATTGTTCCTCCATTATTTCACATATCTTGTCTGCTTTGCCTGTTCTCAGCGGAAACAGTAGTGTGAACTTACTAAACCAACACGTAATTACGAGCAACATCGTATTACATTTCTTGCTCTTCGGAAACGGACCCATTAAGTCGACTGATATTGTCTGCCACGGGCCAGACACTTCCCTGTGCTGACCCATCATTCCAAAGGGAGCTCTCTGGGACACTTTATATTTAGCACAATTTTCACAATTGGCGACATATTCTTTTACTTATTTTAACATATTCGGCCAGTAATACTTTTGCTTAACCTTATAATAAGTTTTACGTCTACCTAAGTGTCCTGAAGTCGCATTATCATGACATTCCTTTAGTGCGTCTTTGCGTAAAGCCTCTGGTACCACCAGTTTCCATGCATTAGCTTTGGGGAATAATTTCGAACTCATTTTCTTATACAATATTCCGCCATCTACTTCCCAATCTGCTGTTTCGTTTTGATTCAACACGTGCTCTACCTTCTGTCTGTACCACTCATCTTTATGTTTGTTTAGTATTTCTAAACTATTTATCTCTGGTTCGATCTTCAATCTTGATAGTACGTCCGGTACAGTATGAACTCTACCTGGTTTATGAATTATGTCGAAGCTAAATTGTTGCAATTTCATGGCCCATCTGGCAAGTCTTCCATGAGGGTCTTTCATTTTGTGCAACCACTGTAATGCGCTGTGATCAGTTATGACTGTAAAGTGTGTTCCATCGATATATGGCCTAAATTTCTCGATTGCGAACACCACGCTTAATAGCTCTCTCTCGGAGGTTGAGTACCGACGTTCGCGTTCGGTAAGTTTTCTGCTTAAATAAGATACTGGTTGCTCTATGTTATCAACTTTCTGACTTAACACCGCACCAATGCCAAAATTGGATGCGTCGCATTGCACAGTGAATGGCTTTTCATAATCAGGGCATGTCATTACTGGCGTAGTTGTCAGCAGCGTCTTCAGGTTTACAAAGGCTGACTCGGCTTCTTCTGTCCAAACTAGAAATTTTTTTTTCTTGCCCTTTGTAAGATCGTGTAAAGGTGCCGCTATTAGTGAAAAATTTTGAACGAATCGTCGGTACCAACTTGCAAGTCCTATAAAACGTTTTAGTTCTGTGTAATTCGTTGGTCTCGGAAAGTTCAAAATTGCAGCCACCTTGTCAGGATCAGTTCGCAAACCGTCTTTATCAATGACATATCCCAAATAACGCAGGCTTGATCTAGCAAATCTGCATTTGTCTAAGTTAATGGTCAATCTGGCTTTTTTTAGTGTGTTCATAACCTTTTCCACTAGCAACAAATGTTCCTCAAAACCAGCTGAGCATATAACAATGTCGTCTAAATAAGCCCATATATTACCCTCACTTGAGTAGAAGAGGATGTCCATAAGCCTTTGCTGAGTTTGGGAGGCATTTACCAGCCCGAATGGCATGACTTTAAACTGGAACAAACCTCGACCTGGAACCGCAAATGCCGTTTTTTCTTTACTCTTCTCCTCAAGCGGGATCTGCCAAAATGCTTTTAAATTTTCTTCACCTTCACTACCCGACGTCATAAGCTTAAGTCTATTAAGAACATGATATACCCTAGCTACTAACCGCCTGAAGAGGTTTGTGTCTGGCTTACCAACTATTTCCGCGACATAGTTGCTTAAGATGTTTAGTTTCGTCGCGCAAGTCTTAAGTTCCAAAGATAAATCGCCAAGACCCTGTGGCAGGGGTTTACTTTCTAATCTAGATTCTCCCGATTGTTCACTAAGTAATATCTCTTTTAGCAGTTTTTTCATAATCGGTACTGTACTTTTGACACTAACACCACGGCAGGCAAGCTCGAACTCTAGTTCATCCTTTAGTAAGTAATTGGAGTCCATTTTTACTAAACACGTACGTACAGTAATTAACAAATATAACTACAATTAATCTATTTATATATGTATGCACGAGCTTAACAATACAAGCATTCCATAAGCTAAACATACATAATTATATAAACTAAACTACCTACCTACCCCTAACTATTTTAATACAAACTAGAACAACCGTAATATGAATCCTAGAAATTAATGAGTTAATGACTCTTACTCAAGACTACCTATTCGTATCCTAGAATGCGTAATCATTTAATTATAGCATTACACTCCCTTCAACCCCTTGTGCATTCTTAGGCAATTAAATAATATACCCAAATCTTATCATAAAGTAGTTTATAAGCTATATGTTAAAAATAATTAAACTAAAACAACTAAATATAAAAGAAAGTGCATAAGCTAACTCGCCAATCCAAAGTTTTTACGTTGGGCGCTATTTGTTATGGATTGCCGAGACAAAACTAGAGTACACCTTGCTTCTGAACTATATTTATTAATAAAATGAGGAACGATCTTACGACTATCTACAAACTATACTTAAAGTTAACTTAATTATAATTGTTAGGCGCCAGGAGGGATTTGACGCGGATGCTGGAACCCTGCCTATCCAAGATGCCACCGGCTAGCGTTAAATATCCACTGTAAGCTCTCAAATCGACGTGTAAATATGAACCGTAATAGAAGGGCAGTTCCATAGGCTAAAACAAAAGAGATTCTGTTCTATTTTTAAACATCCTAATAAAATAGAACACTTGTAAATATATATATTACTCCTTTTTGTCTTACGAACTAAACTCACCCCTTCGCCTTAATGTCACTCACAAAAGTATAAAATATCCCCAATTATGCACAGTAATTACTGTAAATACTCTCTTAATTGAGTTTTATTTCCACGTGTGGGTACAATTACATTGCCACATATACCACACACGTTATGAGGCTATGAACCGCCTTACTCGAGAGACTCGCTAGAATGCCCTGCGTACCTGCCGTTGCTGTCATTTTAAGACATTATTTCTAACTATTTAGATTAGTACGAACTACAAAATTAGAAAAAGGGAAACGAACCTGCAACCGGAATCGAACCTCCGACCTACGGCACTATAGTCACATGCCCATACCGCTGCGCCAATTACATGAGTAACCTAAGCGACGAAACTTCGCATCTTTATCAAGCACGTCCTGATTACCTACCTGAAATCGACTTTAAATCAGCCAGTTAAGAGCTATTTTTGATTAATTTACAGTGAACAGTAATATTGACTTAAATTTAGCGTCAGCGTTTATCGCCATAGTCGTTTACTTTGCACCATGACACGCTGTCGTCTGAAAGGAGGACAAACCAACAAACACCATTTACGAATTTATAATATAGAAATTGGTATATAAAGCGGTTTGTGTATTGCTATCGACAACACAGGGAAACAAATACTTAATACTAACAGTGTTTCTTGCATCATACAATAAATTGTGACCAACTTACATTGTATGTATGATGAAAATGCTTCGGTAAACGTAATTCGACTTGAAAACAGGTAAATAAGACATGCGCAAGAATATGGAATGAAACCTTCACGTTAAGCAGCCAATTTCAATGCTAATTCTTGTGTTATTTATTCATACAGTTTTCCCTTAGAAAGATTAACTTTGCTCGTTTGAAGGAAATCTATTTTGAGGATAATATGTGCTACAGGTTCTCTTAGAATATATCTCTCTCTCTGTCTCCTAAATTATGCTTACCAATAGACAGATTATCGGGATTGTGGCATTGATTGATCATGATAATGTTTCAAGTAATGTGTGGAACAGATTTTTTTTATTAATAGCATGATTTCCGGCAAACTGTTAATATTTAGACACCGAACTCACAAATATCTAGAACTCACAAGTATTTATATAAGTATTTATATCGTTGTCTAGTACCCATAGTACAAGCCTAGGGATTAGTTTGGGACTAGGTCAATTGGTGTGACATTGTCCACTGATATTTATTTATTATTTGTTATAATTATATTTCACAGAAACTTTTGTCAAAACTGGTACCTAGACCACTTTCCTGGCCGACCGTACATACAACTAGCGACAAGAGAATTTCGACGCGACGCGACTTGACATTCCTTGCCCTAAACGACAACGTGTCGCTGTTGCGCGCTGGAACCTTTATAAGGTATTTTGAGGTACAAATACCGGTATTCGTATGTAAATAAATATGTAAACTCTTTATTGCACATGAACAATGTACAAGTCATTTTTGCATCGATATACCAACGAGTAGATAATGTAAATCGCCGAACTTATCCCATTCGGGAACTCTTCCGGTAAAGCTTGGAGTAGAATAAGTAAGGATTTGTCCTTACTTATTCTAGAATAAGTAAGGACAAAGCAAGAGGATAGACAATTAACAAAATAACAAAAAATTACAATACACACATCCGAGAAAGACAGAAAAACACCTGCTTTAGTCAAATACATAAGTACATAGATAAGTAACTACTACATACGTAAACCGTCGTATCCGTACTTTATATTACCGCTATTTATATTAACCGGTTCTCTCGAACCGAAATGAAAAATACCTACCAAAAGGTTTAAAGTGAAATACTGGTAAAGTACCGGTATTTTAGGAAACCAGTTCCAACTCCTATCCATTGACACACTTGACAGGTAGGCAAGATAACTAAACACTAACAGACCAACGAGTTAAGCATATATATAAGGAGGATATGCTTATTCATTCAAATTATAAAACCAATGAAAGCGTCAATCAATCACATTTGGAGTCTGTAATATCAAGGGTATGCCGCACATTAAAGCACATTTTTAAATAAATCACCATTACCCTTTTTACTTAAATTTAAATCTCCGCCAAAAAGACCTTTTTACTATACAGGCTGATCCGGAATTCCAGATGATTAATAGCCTTGCCAATCCACAAGAAAAATTAAACAGCATTTTGTCACACTTTTAGGACTCTAAAGCGGAGCGGAAGTGACGGCTGTTTTAATTTGAAATGTTTTGCGTTACTCTCGGAAAACTTAGCTACGCGGAGATTGTTTTTCTGATTTTTATGAGAGGATCAATTTCTTCTGTATTGAAATTTTTAAATTAACATTACTGAATGAGTGAATTTTGTTTGAATTTAATATAAAAAGTGTGAAATTACTATTTTATTATATAGTGAAATGTTTAATTGAGCATTTGACGACGCGTTAGCCTAGTTGGTAGTGACCCTGCCTACGAAACTAGCGGTCCCGGGTTCGATTTTACGTATGGGCAAACTTTTGTGTGATGAGCCTGGGTATTTTTTTATGTACGTTAGTATTTATTTCTCTATTTGAATATTTATATCGTGTACCCTATAGTACCTACAAGCCTAGAGCTTAGTTTGAGACTTGGTGAATTTGTGCGAGATTATCCCCAGATATTCATTTATTTTTGCTGGAATTTCTTGCGGTGCTTCATCTCCGCAATTATGGCTTTGTCCGTAGCGCTCTTGTAGATGCACTCCATATTACCGAAGTGTAAAATAGCCCTCATGTGGCCAATGTACTGAATAAATATTCTGAATTTTGAATTTATTTACTTATTCATTATCACACAAATTACCAATTAAACTACTTGAAACTTTCAAAACTATTGTTACGTACGTGGGGGTAGGTAACTGATAGAAATGTACAAATACACCGATAATCAAAAGTAGACTTTAATAACGCACTCACTTAAACCGTTACAAAACAATTATCGCACAATAAACTTCGAATACTCAGATGATCGCTCGGGTCGCTCTTATTCGCACTGTTCGCTTTCCAAGTAAAGACTGACTCGTCGCAACCGGTGTCCGCCGTTTTATAGTTCCCGAGTCCGATTATTCTAGAACGCCCTCCGGAATGTTCGATGTACTTCGCCCCGCCAAGGTCGATCGAGACTATTCGTTGCTGGAATGTTTTACGCCTTGCTACCTTGTTGTTTTTACGATCGCAATGACCTTGACTCACGGGTCTGGATGAGTCTGGAATGTTCCACGTGTTGCCGTCTCATTTCGTGTTATCTCTTTCACACGCTTCTGGAAGGTTCTCAGTATAGCTGTCTCTTTCTAATCATGCTATCTCTTTCACACGCTTCTGGAAGGTTCTCAGTATAGCTGTCTCTTTCTAATCATGTTATCTCTTTCACACGTTTCTGGAAGGTTCTCAGTATAGCTGTCTCTTTCTAATCATGCTATCTCTGTCACTCTTAGTGGAAAATTGCCATATACTGAAATATACTTCAAAGGCCCATAAGGGGTCCTGAAAATGCGTGAAAATGGGTTTTCAAGTTATGGCGTCATCTGATAGAGGGTGGCCTGAAACGGACTGAAAACATGCTTCAGGCGCCTGAAAACAACGGCAAGTTGGTCGAAATTCTGATAATCTGGTATGTGATAGTACCTCTGAAACGGACTGAAACGATATTTCAGCCTGCTGAAAACGCTTCTAAAGCACCAACATTAACGATAAAAGATGAGACGCCTTATGCCATCGGCGTAACACTATTAAAATTCCGAAGGTAATCTGAAAATTTGCAGACCTGTATCTTTGTGATTTTATTTAGCATCTAAATTGTAAACGGCTAGTATTTCTACCAATATTATCTATACTTGTGTTTGCAGGAAAATTCACGGCTAACCCATTCTACCAATTTTGGTGAAATTTAGTACGAAGATATTGAATTTCATCCCCAAATTTTAGTAGTTCTCGAGAGATTGGCAATAAACGAGGTCTACGATGTCGTGAACAAGCTAGTATATTATTATTAGACTCCAAAGGTCAACATAAGCATATTAAGTTCATTGACAGTGCTCTTCTAGAGTACCGGTCAACCATAAGAAAAGAGGCCTCCCAAGTACCCAGGGACCACGTCTCCACCCTCATTATCGTTTAACAAATATAATAATCCGCCGTACGCTCTCGAGAAGGTCCTCGGCCTCTAGGACGGATCATTTAAAAATTACTGATCCATAACTTGTAAAGGTACTTAACTCGCTTAACTACTATCAAACCGAGATAAAATAATTCGTTAATATAGGTAATATCCAATTAATCTAAAATTGTACACTTACCCCCTTACTAATAAACGTTGAGTAACGGTGGTATAGCTATACAATGTTTTGTCCTTATCTGTCAAATTCAAATGTCACAATGACAGATAAGGACAAAACATTGTATAGCTATACCACCGTTACTCAACGTTTATTAGTAAGGGGGTTAAAAATTATAGTCCCAATTAAAAAAAACTCCCTGGGGTGTGATTCTCTCAAAAACGGCGGTCAGTCGAACGAACGAGCGAAATCGCAACGGCGAGTTTAAGTAGTCCCGTCCGAACGAACAAAACACATTTTAGCGAGTGCATTTTCACGTTACGCGCTAAAATGTGTTTTGTTCGCTCGGACGGGACTACTTAAACTCGCCGCTGCGATTTCGCTTGTTCGTCCGACCAACCGCCATTTTTAAGAGAATAACACCCTTGTTTGTAGTATGGTGGGCCTTATGAGGATAAATATGCTTATGCTTAGAACTCTTCATATTTTTCTGTAATTATATTATGCTTAAAGGGGTAACCCATCACTTCATCGAAGTTCACTTCAACGATTGTATCATTTCGTCGAATTTTATTTCATCCAACGCTATTTTCTGCTGAAACCATGATGTTTTCAGGATACCTTAAACATTAATTAAATTAAAAAATATGTATATTCTGCGTAATGATGCGTTCGTTGAAAGGTGTTTCGATAGACATTAGTCTATCATATCTGCACCTACGGGTCCCTACTACCTTTAAGCGGGTACAGTCGAGTTCGTAAATATGTACACACTTTAGTACCTTGTCTATTGAATGTCATGTTTAGACTGCCATATATGAATATCCACAACGATTAAAGTTACAAGGTACTAAAAAGTACACATTTTTATGAACTCGACTGTACCCGCTTAAAGGTAGGGTGCAGATATGATATACTTAAAAGTTTAGGTCAAACAGTGCGTATATTGTATGTATGTATGGAATCCACATTAATTATAATAAGCCTAAATAATATCATACATATGCAGAAAAATAAACATAGATAAAATTAATACCATACCTACATGCAGTCTCTAATTCTCTATAACGTCATTTTCTGCATCTGTCGGTCTTACTGTCTGCATATCCGCTTTTACGAAAGGTTTATATGCATATACAATAAAACCTAATTAAGTTTTAAGAAAAAGAACATTTTCAGCCAATCTAAATTACACCCCTGCGAATCCAGAGCTGGTCGCCCGCAACTACCTCATAAGTAAAAGCAATCGTTGATAACTAAGTTTATGGCTCTTGCGCAGGATTTGGTAGCCACGCATATCGCTCTAAAAACGGTAAGGATATAATATATATTATAAGTCATAGCGCTCGCTATTTTATTCAAATCCCCGGATCCTTTTCCAATTAGGTAAGTACTTCCTTTTCAATTGGGTCGCGGAAATCTCAAGTCTATTATGGTAAATTTACTGCATTTCATTACTTAAAACTCAAAAGAGGTTCAGCTTGAAAATGTCTTAAAAAGAATCAAATTATTCTGAAGGCACACAGCACTGATTGTGATATAAGCTTTCGGGTTAGATAGGTATTGTCGCCTACAATATAAGTCGCCTTGTGGACGCTTGCTATTTACAAAACGACCTTAGGGCCCTGCAAAGATGCACTACGCTAACTAACGTTTCTATTCGATTCGTTTTTAAACCAATCGCGTCACTGGTAGACCACGTGACTTTTCGTATCACGTCATCTCCCAGTGACGCGATTGGTTTAAAAACGAATCGAATAGAAACGTTAGTTAGCGTAGTGCATCTTTGCAGGGCCCTCTTGTTTCAAAGCCGTATTACATAAAAAACGTCTACTATATATGGGTAAGTAGAGATAACTACATAAATCCATTATGAAAATCATTATACCGACTTCTGGTGATGTTTATGTCACATCACAAGCAATTGTGCGAGTAAACCGAATTAACCGATTCGTTGCGTCTTCCATTTTCGAAAACTTTTGGCTGTGGCGGCGAACAATTATTTCATGACACGCCAAGCGTGCCATACGCCATAGGCATCGTCCTAATAGAACGCGATTGCGCGATCATCGCAAGTTCGCGCGACTGTTTGTATGTAAACAGTCATATAAACAGTCGCGCGAACTTGCGATGATCACGCAATCGCGTTCTATTAGGACGATGGCATAGAATATGATGACACGCCTGGCGTGTCATCCGCACTGAATCGGTTAAACAATATCGACCCTAAATATTTTGCACTAAGTTGAATAGGAATACCGAATAACTTATCGCCTAGGGACCGACCTCCCTTAACTGCTTATCAATCTCATTTTACGATAAAGAAGAAAAAAATTGTTTAAGTACTGATAAATTGTGAAATCGGGCTTTGTTTATGTCTACGTTTTTCGGTACTCATTTGCGTAATTATATTTGTAAATGACCACTATCTTTTTTGAAAATATGTTATTCCTTACATGACATTCAGTTCAATGTCCATTGGCACTTGATCTGGGTAGTGACGGTGGATTAGATTATATATATTATAATTATATATTCTTATTAGAAAAAAAGATCTGTGTCCATCAATTGATCGTAGGTAAGTATAATTGAATTATTTGTTTCAGTAAATTTACATACAGGTGGGATTGAAGATCAATCGAAGCTGATTCATAGAGGACACCAAGACCTATCGATTTTACTCCCATGTATATTTCAGAACTAGGTATGTACTGTAAAAATTTACCACTTGGTGTCGCTCATAAATGTACACAGTTAAGAGGATTCTGAAGCGCCGCTAAAATCGTGTAGCTGTAAAAAAAAAACTATACAAATTTAGCTCCGGGCGATAACGTTTCCCACCCCCTAAATCAAGCCGGATTTCCACCATATTTGAATATTTTGTAGTTAAAAGAACTAGGTCTGTACGTTTCTGTTTTTTTTTTAATTTGTTTATGTCTGACCAGGTTTAAGGGGAGAAAAGCGTTATCGTTTTTAGGGTTCCGTAGTCAAACTAGGAACCCTTATAGTTTCGCCATGTCCGTCCGTCCGTCTGTCCGTCCGCAGCCTAGCTCAGAGACTTTGAGTACTACAAAGTTGTAATTTGGCATGAATATACATATTAGTTACGCCAACAAAGTGGTAAAATAAAATCTTGAAAAAAAAATTTTTTTCCGTGCCCCCCCTACACGTAGCGTGGTGATGTATTTTTTTTTCTCTTCGACCCCATAGTGTGGGTTGTCGTTGGAAAGGTCTTTCAAAAAAATTACGGGTTTGTAAAAACAATATTTCGATTGAGGGATCCGTTTATGAAATATTTCGCTTTCGCAAATTTTTGTTAGAGTCAAGTGTCGTCGTCGTCGTCCCCCCCTACAGCCAAAACTACAGATACAAAAAATCTGAAAAATATCTTAAATGAAAGCACATATAACGAATTTTAAAGGAAAACTATGACTGACTAAGTGGACTTGATTGGTTCCTAAAATACAGGTGACTAAAGTGTTTATACCTACTAAAATGACCTAAGACAGCACCAAATAACTTTAAATAGAAAATTACTTCATACTTGTGGATTGTTGAGATAGTTTTTGTGTATTAACGGCTTCGGAACTCTACACTGAGCATCAGACATGCTCTTGGCCGGTTTTTTTTATAGAAATTTTTAGCTTCACAATCCTCTTAAGGACGTGTGTTGCTTTGTATGGTCAATTTAATTCACTAGTCGCTGGCATGATCCTAACAATGAATGACAATGCATTGCAATGGTGGCTTTGTTCACGAGATGAGATTCCTTTAGTGGCTTCTGAACGGACAAGAATTCTTATTATACCTATGTCACGGGATACTAAATCCTTTAGATCAATTAAACGAACAAACGAATATTGACAAGCAGTTAAAGGCTTTCTATAAGTATTATGTGTATGTAAATATCCTTCTCAAATATCATTCTATGTTATTGATAAGGTAATAAAAGATGAAATTCCACCAAGCAGAATATTAAATTGTTAGTATGTCCGCGATCCAAAGAAGTGAAGTAGTCTACGTTTGAGTCACTAGCATTCTTTTATATGTATAACAAACAGAGTGCCCTTTGCAGACAATATTGTATTCTTATTTTCAATAAATAATACTTATTCAAAGATAATATTTACGGAGCCGTCGTTGCAAGGGACCTTCTTGGATAATGCTTTAAACGACTTCAAACCATTCACAAAATTACAATGATATGGCTAAATCTACCTACTCAATACGAATAAATTATTTGGTTTGGACACGACCTGCGCCTGCGGGCCTAGTATGATTACGTTTATCCCGTGACAAAATTTGGATAAAGCATCCGTCACTCTCGTAATTATATACGTGTCAGAAAGTGACGGATGTTTTATCCAATTTTGTCACGCGATAAACGCAGCCATATGTTAGGTGGGCTGTATATATGAAATTACAGTAGAACTAGAAAAACGTACAGGAAAGTAACGGCAAGCAACGTTACAAATATATTTAATTAGATTAAATTATTATTTAAAAAAAAACTTGTCTAGGGGTCACGGTTTATATAGGAAAACATATCGAAACTTTTTTATGTGGGTGTCTTGCACCCTCGTACTTACAGGATGTCCCAGACTTCGACGTAAATATTACGGCATAAGGAAGCCCTTTATACCGGTCCAAAGAAACATCTACGGATTAGTGTTATTTTATAAAATATATCATTCAAAAGGGAATCAGGTTAGGATCAATGATAAACTACACCGACGGTCAACTCACTCGTAATACTTACTTTTAAGATAATTGATTGATTATATGAGTGTTTGTGGCTTGTATTTATTTTGCCAAAGTTTCCATTCTATTTAAAAAAAAACAGTAATTGGTAAAATGATCTCATAGAAATAATATGATAACGTAAGTTTTAAAGTAGTCTTAGTAGAAGCTAACGAGCTTGACACACACACACAGCGATATAACCACTAAATAAATTGCTATGATCTGTCCTACAGTAATTAATTTATATCATAACGTCTTTTGTATTATATTCAGAGATCGGACAAATGGGCGTCATTACTCGAAATAATGTGGACATGAATCCAAAGTTTTAATTAAACTAATTAAATTACATTAATTGATCACTCACCCTAAAAATAATTTTGATCCTTTTCAATGTAGCAATAAATAAATAATAAAAAGACTTTAGATTTATTAAAGCAAATGAACAGTATTTTTTATAATTTTTCCGTTGTTAGTTTATTCCTTTTCACAGCTTAAATAGATTATATTATGAGGTGAGAAGCTCCTTTCGAAATCCACGGATGTTAATGGGGCAAACTTAAGTAGATTAATATTAACGGCCACTCCTCACGTCTTTCTATTATTTATTTATTACTGTCCTGCAAAGGATCAAGATTAAAGTTCAGGTAAGAAATCAACTAATGTAATTTAATTTGTTTAATTAAAATCTTTAAAGTCATGTCCACATTATTGCGAGTAATGACGCCCATTTGTCCTATCTCTGATTATATTATATGGTAGGTTTGACGCCCGGTTGGCCTAGTTGGTATGTTGGTAGTGAACTGTAGTCAGCTAGCGGTCCGGGTTCGATTCCCGGTCAGGGTAAATATTTGAGCGATTAACGTGAGTATTTGTTTGAGTCTTGTTTGCTGTCTATGCATATAAGTATTTATTTCTCCATATGAGTTGGTATGTTTAAAGTTATCTAATACTAATAGTTCAAGACAAAGCTTTATTTTAGTACTTGGTCAACTGTGTGAGATTGTCCCCTGATATTTATTTATTTATTATTTATTTACCAACATATAAAGTATTTCAATTGTTATATTTTTTATTTCGTCGCGTTCAGCGTAATTACTAGGTATTGTGAAGGAAGTTAAGTTGTGAAGATCTCTCTACACAATAGCTCTGACTAATGAATATAATTCTCAAGTTACTTGTAGGGAAGTCATTCATTAGGTATAAGGGTTAACGAGAACATTTACCAGGAAACTTCACACGGAGGAAGATGTCTAGTTTTGTCTTATTACCTCAATCTATTTAAATCGAATAGTAAATACATAATACGTGAAAAAACAGATGATTAACCTCGTATCAAATAATTTATTACTTCACTGTTACTTATAGTTACGTATAGTCCAGTCTACCAAGAAAGTCCTTTACCACTTTTTGACTCTATTTGTATGACGTTAAGGTCGAAAAGTAGGTAATGACTTTCGTGTTCGACTATACGTGAAATCAAATTATGGGTCGTGGCCACAGGATACATATTATACCGTGTCGCGGCTTCGTGGATTTAAAAACACCTAAGTCTCAATGTACACATCAGGCGACATACCAAAAAATGTCTTACTCCTTTCGCGTTCACATCGAAATCTTTGCGCATCGAATATTCATGTCTAACCTAAACTAAATTAACCTAAACTGACATACATACATACAAACATTGCAAGTTAGTAAAAAGCTTGAAAAACTAGTATTATTTTGTCGCTTGGAAACATAAATAAAATAAAAACAAGGTTAATTAATGTATTTAATTTATAAGTTCAACAAGTCCATATGTAATCTCAATATCTTATGTCAGTACGTTTTTTTTATTTGTTGGTTTTGTAGATGTTTGTGCGTCACTGACCAATTCTCCAATAAGCAAGTTTTGCATTTCGTTTCTCACGATTAACTTTCTGAGCGGACCCAATTTCCTTAAATAAGGTACCAAGGACAACGCAAAATGTACATCATCATCTACATCTCTAACTATTAAATCCGCTGATTTCTTTCTCCTTTTCTGGATCCCTATTTGTCTTTGGGCATGTATAATTTTTGTTCTTTTAAGACCTTTTCGTCTTCGCGAATTTTCATGTGGTTCAGCAACTGTTGTCGAGACGGAGTCAGATGATTCTTCATAAGCTTCAAGGGGATCTAAAAAGTTGTCAGTTTCAAAATGTATCTTTTCATCCAAATCAGGGTCTTTTTTTATTATAACCTCGATATTATCATCATTAAGTAACGAGTAGTCGTCTCTTTCATCGTCGGGTTTAAATTCTCCAGGTGGTTTGACAGTTATGTGACCAATGAGGAATGTGAGCAGGTCGAAGTATATCCATTTGCCACTGTATTGCTCGACTTGAGAATTTCCAGTCTCCCGCATTTTTCTTACTTCTCTATGGAATTGATCTCTTAAATTTCTCCATTTTATCTTGATCTGATCTTCTGAAACAAAAAATAAAAACTATTTGTTTTTTAATAAGTAATACTAAAAGAGGTTTACAAATAATTGGAAGGTATATATTAAACATGTTCATTAATTATGATGATTGAAAATTGCTTTTTAACGATGTCGATAAAACTTAGACGATATTTAATAAGATAAGATAAGATAAGATAATCATTTATTGTCAAAACTGTGTACATAATATTATAATAAGATGTCATGCATTACAATAGTTCCAACAGTTTATCCATTTCGGACGTACAATATTAATAGTTTAAGTTTTAAATAAATTTACCAAGTAACAGAGAAATATTCATTTAGATCGTAAAAACTTTTGCTCAGTAACCATTCCTTAATTTTCCTTTTAAATTCCATACCATTTAGTGACTTAATATATTCTGGCAATAGATTAAATATTCTAATTCCAGTAACATATGTGCTTTTTTTAAGTATATAACTAGAAGAAGAACAGTTAGTTAATACATTATTTTTGTATTGCGATCTTAGGTTATTCTTAAGGTCGCTTTTTTTTATAAAACAGTCATTATTTTCTTTTACAAATAAACAAATTTCTAGAATATAAATAGAAGTCAGAGTTAATAATTTGTTCGTTTTAAAAACAGTTCGTAACGATTCCATATTTCCAAGCTTATATATAATTCGCAGGCATTTCTTCTGCAGAATGAATGTGGATTGTACATTTACTGAATTACCCCAGAATATTATCCCATACGTTAGTTGAGGATACACAATTCCATAATAAGCCTTTTTTGCTACCTCTACGGATGTTACTTTTGTCAAAATTGATATTGCGTAACACGATTTAGAAATTCTCTTATTTATTTTATCAATATGAGGCTTCCAATTTAAGTTGCAATCTATTGTTACACCTAAGAAGTTTGTGAATTTTACTTGTTCGATTTGTTCATTATTAATAATTACATTAATGGATTGTGGTATTTGTCTATAGTTTAAAAATTGTACAACTTTGGTCTTTACTAAATTAACTTTCAAATTTATTGAAGATAACCAGTTCATTACAATATTTAATGTTTTGGATATCTCATTTGCTATGTCTGCACCGTTTAGTCTGTTTTCAGATATAAATATTGTAGCATCATCCGCAAACATAACACACAAGTGGTCAATCATCAAAGGTAACTCGTTGATATACACCAGAAACAACAAGGGCCCCAGGATGCTTCCCTGCGGTACTCCTTGTAGAATTTCTTTGTAATCGGATTGTACTCTTATGATCGTTTTTGTGTTGTTGTCATACGACTCCAATATAGTGGCTTGAGACCTATGCGTAAGATAGCTCTGAAATAATTTTAAAACTGTTCCGCGTATCCCGATGTGTTCTAGCTGATTCAATAATATTCCGTGTGAAACACAGTCAAAAGCCTTAGATAAATCAATGAAAAGCCCAATAGTTGTTTTTTTATTGTTTATATCTAACCATAATTGCTTTAGTATTTTGAATATTGCGGAAGTCGTATTTTTACCTTTTTGAAATCCGAATTGGTTAGAATTTAGTATATTATTTTTATTTAAGAAAGATGTTAATCGTTTTGCTATAATTTTTTCAAAGATTTTAGAGAAATTTGGTAACAGGGCAATTGGTCTATAGTTATCCATATTATGTTTGGGACCTTTTTTATGTAGAGGTTTAATTAGCGCCTTTTTCAAATCAATTGGAAAAGTTCCACTTTCAAGTGTTAGATTGATTATATACGTTATTGGTTCTACTATGTACTCAATACTAGATTTTATTATTTTTATCGGTATTTGGTCATATCCTGTACTACGTTTATTTTTTAAATCCCTAACAATATTTTTTATCTCCTGTGTGCTAACTGGGGTCATGAATATACTACTTACATTAGGTTGGGTTATTGGTTTAAAGGCGATGTCATTTGAGGTATCATTTAAATTTATAAGATAATCATTTATTGTATTGGCAATGTTAATTGGTTTAGTAATTTTAATGTTATCCCTTTCTACATAATCTATAGTTTCTTTTATTATATTAGCTTTTGATGTGTTTTGCTTTATCATCTGCCATGTAGCTTTGCTTTTATTTTTGCTTATGTTTATAAAGTATGCATTTGTGTTGCGTTTTGATTGTTTTGTAACTGATTTAAGAATCTTACAGTATTTTTTGTAGTTCACATTAATCATTACATTATTTGATTTTAAAGCCTGTGCGTATAATTGTCTTTTCCGTTTACTTGCTATAACAATGCCTTTAGTTTTCCAATTAGATTTTCTCTTATGCGTTAATGTAATTTTTTTACTTGGTACGCAAAGGTCATATATGAGACTAAAAGTAGCAATGAAGTGTTTGTAAGCTTGATTTGAGTCTGTTATCGAGTAAATATCCGTAAAACTGAAACTTATCTGTGATAAATATTTTAAGAAGATTTCGATATATAAATCTGGGTTTCTATTGTGCACATACCAATATTGTTCTTTGAAGCTCAAGTCCGTTGGTACCGAGATTACCTGAGCGGAGTGATCAGACAAACCGAGGTCTAATACTTCCACTGTATAATGTTTTAAATTGGTGAATATATTGTCAATACACGTTTGAGAATGTATTCCTATTCTGGTTGGCACCATTATAGAAGGATGTAGCTTGTATGCTCGGAAACTATTTAAGAGCAGCTCACTTTTGTTTGACTTTTCTAATATGTTGACATTGTAATCGCCTAAAATGAAAATATTTTTGTAACTATTCCTTGACCTTATCAGTAGTTTATTAAGCATTAGTTCCATGTTGACGAGAAATATATCTAGGGTACTATTTGGTGTCCTATAGACACATATGATAAGGTAATTTAGTCCTTGTATCTCAATACCACAACATTCAAGGTGACATTCTACAGAATTAAGTAATTAATAATTAATTAATTAATTAAGTAATTAATCACTAGCACTGGTACATTTTGGCCCCCATTAATCCGGGGTTTGTATACTATAATATAAGAACATTTCAGATGACGATGAACGACTAGACAACACACATACCAAAATTGCGAGATTTGAAGTGTAGCGATATATTTTGATTTATTTACGCTCACAACATAAACCACTCATACATTACCAAAACAACATTAATGTTATATGTTCAGATTGGAATGATATCTGCGCTTAAGCCTGACATAATATTTGTCTAGTGGAATCACTCCTGAACAATATTTGTACGACTGATAGTGCTTCAGACTAATTAGTTGACGGCATATTGAGCAGCATTAGAGCACTAATTGGCTCGAGACTATCATAATAATGTCATATAAGTTTTTAGTGGCGTGTGGCTATGTTTAAATAGACGAACAACGTATATGGCTACAGCGACATTGATAAAATATGCGTAGCATCCATGATGAACCAAATCCATGTCAACATTTTCACTTCAGAATATCCAATGAGTTCTTCATAACGTTATAATATAAACAACGATATAAAAAAAATTATGTATATAGAGAAATAAATACTTAAATACAGAGGTAACATCCAAGAAACAAATACAATTTCGAGTTATCGATTTTCCATATGTACTTAATGACAGTAAATCACATATGTATGTATACGGGTTTATACAGATCTCATAACTTATTTTAACTTAATGTAATAGGTGAAAAACTTAAGTAAATGACCTCTTGCATGTAGATGTAACGCTTCTGTATCTAGACCGTTCGAGATTCTATATTTGAAATTTGAACTAAATTCCCTAAGTAATTTACTTTAGTTCTTCACCTATAATAACCTTACAACTACTCGTATATCTAACACATTATCGAAAACAATAAATATATCAGTATCTATCGAGTAGGTACAGTCAGCATCAAAAGTAGCTGATCACTTCTGTAGTATATCGCACTAAGACATTAATTTGACAGTCTTGTTTGACATTGCTTACGTTACTGTAAAGCGACAAGGCACAAACCTAAGTTCGTATCTACTCTTGACGATGACTATAGAGTACATAATGTATAAACGCCTGGACAATATTAGTTAGCAATAAACTACATTACCTACAATTAAATGTAGCACAATCCTTTAAGATGTTTTCCTGTTCCGATATTTGTTTATTAAATATGTTAATCAATTTAGATAATTACACTTAAATTCGTTGACAAAGAAAGCGAAGTGACAAGTCAATTTTGTACTTTTACCATTAATTGAATAACTACAAGCAAGCTATAATCTTACTATTATAATGATAAGGTAGTTAGTTGGGTAAGTATTAATAAGACTTACTGCTTTTATTGGTGACTTCGGCAACTTCATCCCACATCTTGTCAACATGGACCCTGTTCTTATAGTAATCGTCTTGTTTGTTCCACAAACAGGTTCGTCGCTTCACTTCGGCTATTAACTCTTCGACATCAACCCGCGACTCCATGACTGCAATATACGACAGAAAGCCGCGTTATGAGAGAGCCGGCGGCTGCGACGCGACGCGACGTTGCCACGCACGACAGGCGGTTGGACGACTGCAACGTTGCCGCGTCGTGCAACCACAAGGTCGCATGGTCGATATAGTCGTGCGCTCGTGCATTGCGACCAAAATGAATACTAATAGATAAGTAACTAATTAAGATATCACTGTTTTGCTTTTCTTATTTTTTTATAGACAGGTACCTTTCTGTTAATTACCAATGATTTAATATTTGGAATGAAGGAAACTACATGTTAAGGTGGGTACTTACTTATTTACATTTGTGGGAAACCACTGTTTTTTAGGGTTCCGGAGGTTCCGAATACTTAGAAATAAAACCTTTATAAGATGACTTTGTTTTCCGTCCGTCCGCCTGTCTGTCAATCCAATAGTCATCATAATGTGTTTCTCTTTTCTGAAAGAGCTGAAACTATAGGGATAAAATTTAAAATATCTATAGTTCCTAGGTATTTCGTGGTCCACACAAAGCCAAGATTAGAAATTAGAAATTATCTATTTGAGTCGCATCCCTTGCCTTCAGCCTTGCGCTTGAATACCTTTTATTATGAAGTCCGTGACATATTTCTAGCTTTAACGCTACTACACTTTAAGGCTGCGTCTCCACTGAGGCGGAGATGAGCGGAGTGGAGCGGAGTGGAGCGGAGCTGTGCCAATATTAACCAATAAAATCTAAACAAACGTGCGGAAGGCGCGCTCGACGTGACCGCATGCGCCTTCTATTGGTTAATATAGGTACAGCTCCACTCCACTCCGCTCGTCTCCGCCTCAGTGGAGCCACAGCCGACCCTTACTTTTAGGCAGCTTTCAAGGGGCTTGGGATATTTTTTCCAATTTCCAAATACAATTGCTCCTGCCTCTATACTCAGGTTTTTTACGTACCTACATACATACATACATAATCTCACGCCTTCGTTCCCAGAGTGGGGTAGGCAGAGCTGCAGAATTACAAACATCTGTAAAAACTTGTTGATAATTCTATAACCACAATTTGCACAATTAGGCTAAGATGTTTACCTGCGTATTAGTGACAGGTTGCAAGCCTATCGCCTAACAGTACTACAAGCCTTTATTCCCTTAGTCGTCTCTTACGACATCCACGGGAAGACATGGAGTGGCACTATTCTAACTCGGCAACGCCAAATATGTTTGCTATGCTATGCAAATTACACCTTATTGCTACCAAACAAAGTCTCTTTTAATCTTGAGCTCTTGTCGGCTGTAGCCGACGTGGCGTCAGTCGCACGACTTTTAGTTGACGGCCAGAGCCGACTGTGGCGTTGAAAAGGTTAAATCTAAGTTACATCTTCTACGACATGAACCCACCCAGGGTACCTATCGCAAGGTTTTCCAATAACATTTTGGTAAATTTTATACAAATAGTTGGAACCACAGAAGGTAAATTATTTGCGATTACAAAGAAAGTAAAAACAAGTACAATAAATAATTTATCCGAATTGGATCAGTTCTTGAAGGTTTTATTACTTGTTGTAAGTACGTATTTGTAAATACATACATACATACATAATCTCACGCCTTCGTTCCCAGAGTGGGGTAGGCAGAGCTACAGAATTACAAACATCTCTAAAAACTTGTTGATAATTCTATAACCACAATTAGCACAATTAGGCTAAGATGTTTACCAGCGTATTAGTGACAGGTTGCAAGCCCAACGCCTAACAGTACTACAAGCCTTTATTCCCTTAGTCGTCTCTTACGACATCCACGGGAAGACATGGAGTGGCACTATTCTAACTCGGCAACCACACGAGGCTTCGTATTTGTAAATATAATGCTCTAAATCCTTGAAGTCCCGCCCCACCTCTTACAAAATCTATTTACGTTATATTATACATATTTATATTAGTGTATCATGGCGGGGTGTGCCGGGAAGTAGATACTAACCATAGCAGAAAACAGGTGGTAGGACCACTAGGACCTTGTACAGGGTCCGTCCGGATACGCTACCACCGTCTTACCCTTTATCCTCCCGCCAAGCAGCAGTGTTCTCATTGTTGTGTTCCGGAGTGGGGGCAAGACAACAGGTGAAGTAACATAGAGGCATTCCATCTTAGCCCTCAGGGTTGGCAACGCATTTGCGGGCTTAGGATTGCAGTCTTAAGATTATAGTCTTGAGAATGCAAATGCGTATGGGTCACAGATCCTACTGAGGTACCATCAGCTGGGCTGTGCACTCGTTTGCCTTCAACCACGGAATAATAAAAAAAAACTTAGTATTTTATACTTTGTGTCAATAGTAATAAATTCCAGTATTGTTTGCGAAGTCATTATTCATAATGAAGAAACGATATCATGAAATTGATTTAATTGTTACTCAATTTATTCGATCACTTCTCCATTCATCGTATTAGAAGGTTTTACCCGATTTAATCATGTCGATTTGGTAGCTGTAATACGAAACAAATAAATTGTAAATACCGGGTCTGAGTTAATGTGGCTTTGTAATTATCACTGGGATCTCACTTAGTAAGTTCAACGCCAACGACTCGAGATGGAGCCCGACTTGTATGGAAAACAAGGACCCTGGCAGCAATGAGTTAATATGATATACTTTGTAACCGGTCGTTGGGTTCGCCAATTGCTTTAAATCGACTACGGTTTTCATTTGTATAATGATTACAGGATGATTTGCTTTTTGTTGTATTTTTTGTAGAATAGCAATCACTAAATCTAGATCTATCTTTCTCTATCAACACTGTTTATCTTTTTTCCTATGGTATAATAATTAACCACAAACTTTTACAGACTGCAAATTAAACTATGATAAGCTTGATTAAAACGGGAATTTTAGCTAACCTGTATGAGTTGTTTAGAGGTAAAGCTGCTAAGGTAAATCAATACACACTAAAAAAAAATCTTTTTATGTGTGAGAAATCTGCATTTTATTTACTGCTTTTTAAGTACCTAATAATTAACATACGAATTCGTAGATACGGATATGCCGTCTCCCTTAAGGATCACTGTGAATAGGTATACAGAAAAAAAGGGATCCTAAATCCTTTTCCAACATGAAAGCTATATCACCTTCACATCGCTTTTTACCTAGATTATTTTAGCGGTAACACCACCTTCGCATTTGTTTTTTAATCAGTAGATTGACCAGCAGTACCAGCATATACTTATCTGGATAAAGTTTTCATCAATGAGTAGGCAGTGTAATCTCAAATAAAACACCACGATTTCCGCCTCAATTTAGTCGCAAAAAGCTTTCAAATTCTTAATCGCTTCTTGCCAACTCGCAAACTTCGAACAATTCAAAATTTCTTACACAACTTGCAGTGACGTAGGGGAAGAGGGCATGCCCTTCCATCCTCAAGTTATACATTCTATATCAGTACATCTCTTTCGTACAAAACTAAATAAAGAGGGATACAACGTAGTGAGTATCGGAGACCTGCAAATAGTCTCTGAAAGTTGGAAATTGTCCCTCCATGCCCTTCGTAACTACTTGTGCGCCGTCAGCTCGGAAGGGAGTTCCAAATTTAAATTAAATTTCATCAGGAAACTTTGGAAAGACAGAAAGGTAAATGTTTCAGTAGGCTGATGAAATCTTAAGGGTTACTCCAAAACACCAAATTCGAAATCTCGGATGCTCCATCCCTCTCACCCTTCACTCTCAACCAAAAAAGAGACAGAGCTGCCCCAAGTTTGATGAAAACAGAGCCCTTTAGCTCTGCAAGCAAGTAACTAAGTACTCGAAAGAGCGATACAGAGTCACACCCAAAAGAGGTAAAGCTTAAAGATACCTACTCTGTTTGAAGAAAATATTTAATGTGACTTTGCCTGGCCCTTCTATCAGAATAGGACCATATCGATCCTAGATCGAAATTCGCAAGCAAATCAAATAACTAGGTACATATTAAAGAGTTTTATCTGGGCTTATCTTACTTCTAAAATTAATTAATCTTAATAACCTTAAAACCGTGGCTGTTTAATTGCGTAGTGTGATACTATTTGTATGTTATGTAGGAGGATGCATTCGAAATGCGTTTCAAGAATGATGGGCCTTATACAGTGTGGGTCTTCCATACAAACATGAAATTTTTAAAGTTTTCTCGATCAGCAATGTAATGCAAAGTTTTTTGACACTTCTGACACGCAAACTTAGTTTAATTTCAATTTGTAATGTTTACATTATAGAGTGATATCAGTTGTCGACAGTTGTTAACTTGTTACCGATACATTGCGTGCCGAATTAATTTGTATGAAAAAACATGATTAACTTTTTTAACAAAAGGTATCAAAATTATGTTCGAATTGGATCTTACTTATATTTTCAAACCTTAAAATATATGTTCGTATGGACACACACTGTATATAGGACAGACAACTTTATTTGCCAACGTTTTCCTTACTTTCAACATGCCTAAAACCAACCTACTGCAAACTGCTTACATGCTGATAGTTATACACGAACACACAATCCCCTACCAACCCAGCAAATGACTAGTCATCCAAAGTAACTGCTTTAATTTCCTCTCCCAGCCCCCGACATCCAAGAAATATTCCCAAGAAAGCCTCAAATTCCCAAACAAAACCGACATTGTCATATCCGACTTCAAGAATAATTTGTACTTGTAATTTAGCTACTATCTTAGTTAATATTGTCGGCGAGGATGACGGAAGGGTTAGGCTGGTCTCCATTGATAAAGCGAAGCTATAGTTCGCAATAAGGTTTTTACGCCTTTGTTAAAATAGACACTAACTAACACACTAATATTATAAAATCGAAAGCATGTCAGTGTGTTTGTGAGTTAGTATGTTTGTAACTCCTTCGCGATCTTCAGTAGAATGGATATAAATGAAATTTGAAATGGAGATAGCTTATAAGTGTCCTAAATAACCACATAGGCTACCTACTATCCCAAAAAATACTGTTCCCGTACGATAGTCAATTATTTGATCTACGCGAACGAAGTCGCGGGAAAAACCAACAACCAATTTTATAGATGCAGCGTGGCGAGAGCGTCGGTAGCCTTAGGTCGACTCGTGATCTTAAGGTACCGAGTTCGAATCCCCGCGGTCACCATATACCAATGAGTTTTTCTAAGTTAAGTACATTACCCGATGCTCTTACGGTGAAGGAAAAACATCGTGAGGAAACCTGCACATTCGGACAGCTGAGTGTGTAAGAGTTTAATTGCACAAAAGATCCTAAAGTGTCGAAGTGTATCCGAAAGGGGCCCATCTGTAAAATAAGATAAGATACTAATATTAAGTACATTATTGGCTAATGTTTTTGTTTTCAAATCCTCGTAAGTAAACTGGAAGAGATCCCTTAAAACGATAAGTTCGCCTTAGTACTACTTTTATTTCCGTAATTTTAATATTTGTGCATTGCAGCTGTTTTAGTACAATAAATAAAGGGTTTACATAGGTACATACAGTTGAAAGCATTATTATCTACACAGCCATCGTGTCAAATACATATATGTACGCCAATTACGCATACATAGACCGTATGTTAGTAGCATAATATGTGCGTGTAGATATTTTTAGCGTCTTGAGAACGTATATATTTTAATATTATCGCTCTTAATTGAACGATATTTCGGGTGCGTAATGGATGAACAACCTCCCAGTCCCGGCTGACACAAGTCGAGCTTTCGTAGGAAATATGAACATTGAGCTTCCGCCATGCTCCGGAGGGCGAATGGCACGATGGAGGATAAACTCAGCGTTGTTTAATTAGTTATAATTACTTGAAATATTTACGTGTCAATTTCGGTGCTCAAATCATTACAGGAACATTATTTGAAATAAAAATTATTGGAAAACGGGGCGCGCGCGTACATTCATCTTTGATCATTGTAGGTAGTTCTTGATAATCAGTCCTTCAATTTCATTGACTCCCGGAAACAAAATAAAGAAACCGAACTCTATCTCAAGATAGCTCATTCGCCTTCGTCCCGCTACTATGTTATATCAAAGTATTTCCTTATCTTCCCTCTATAAAGGAATGATTTAGTCAAATTCGAAGACTTCCGGCCTTCCCCGAGGGGGCAAACGGGACAAAAGCGAATTCGGGTGCGAAATGATATTACCACAAGCAAAATGGAAAAAAGATCCGTCTGGTTAACCTCCACGGTATTTTTACCCTTTTCATGTAGGTACCTATTGTCTTTTGTGACAGAACTCACATGGCTACTGGCTTCTGCCACTATGATGGCAACCCAAGCGTGCAAATAATCACTACGCAAGAATGTTAAGCCACAGGATATTTTTGAAAAGGTGATCTGATAAAAATCATGCTTGTACAGAGGTTTATCTCAAAAGCATACTCTTTTTATATTTATTTTTTTATTATTATTTACTTAGAAAAAACATAAATAAATAAATATTATATTATCAGTGTTTGCTGCACCCACTTTGGACTAGTGGTCGAAATGACGTCATTTTGTTTATAACCGCGTTTTGGTTTCATATGTCTAGCACTAGGTGTGACGTAGAAAAGACCATGTGGCGTGTGTAAGCTCTTTAGCCATTAGCAGATATTTTTTTATCAAAGTACCTAAATAAGTAATTAACAAAAAAAAAGCAACCTTTTCTTTTGAGAAAAACCTCTATAAGAATGATTTTTTTCAGAACAAGTTTTAAAAAGTTCCTGTTGTCAATTCAGCCGAGTAATAGGTACCTACATACTGGATACATACGAGTAAGTATACCTAACCGTCTATAGGTGAAAAACTTAAGTAAATGACCTCTTGCGTGTAGTTGTAACACATCTGAATAGAGTGTTCGACATTATATATTTGAAATTTGACTTAAATTCCATATTAGTTTTGTACACAACTACATGCAAGAGTTCATTTACTTAAGTTTTTTACCTATACACCCGATTTGATTACACGGCCAAAATACGAACATTAGCAAGTGGCCCATGTCATGGTTTGTTTTGACTATACGAGTACATGTGGAGTAAAAGGGATATGTGAATAATATTCTATGGGAATGATAATTAATTATTATCAACTTTCTAGTGTGGGAAAAAGGCGGGACTTACCTACCTTTGCCCTAGAAGTGATCAACCCCAGACGCCATCAGTAGGTAATCATTGACACTAATACTCCTTTTCACTACGCTCCTTCTTCCTACCAAACTCTCCTCCTAAGAATATTTCCCCCTGAGTCAGTGTGGATAATTATCAGATCTGTGGATTTTCATAAAATTGGACTCCCAAAACACTGCTTATCCCTACTTTTCATATTTACAAACGGAAAGTATTTATACAGATTCTTGATATTGTCTTATACAAAATTCCTTCTTAAATAATCCTTATTGTTCCTCATAAAGTAAGAAAAATTTACATTAAACAAGAAAGATTTTCTGGAAACTAGGTGCCTACCTACCTATACTTATGGCCTGTTGTTTGATCGGTAGTTAAACTAACTAATGGTTAAAAAACGTTACTAATCGTTAAAATTTCATCGAAACGTGTCAAATTTTCCATTCCTTTTTCGAATTTTAACAATTAGTTAGTTTAACTACCTGATCAAACAACAGGCCATTAGTGTCCGAAATGTCCTGACAGACATTTTCTGCCTAAATATTATACACCCCTACGTAATAATATTATGGCATTAAAAATATCGCTACATTATTTTGATATTTTGCAGTATAGGTATCGAAATAATGTTTGGATATTACTGATACTTAGACATTTTTGATGTTTGTAATTTGGATAAAACCTTTACCTTACTCTTTCATAAGCGAGAAAAATGGAAACAATCTTTACTAGGTACAATAAAAACTCAGCACGCATCCATTTAGAAAATTAATCGAGGCATTTCCTCACGGCGACGAATTGAAAATACATGGACACAGATAAAACAGAGGAGCTGATGACAATGGATTTTATATTTAGTGGGAGTCGGAGCAATTGTCGAGAGTGATGGCACCTCGCGGAATAGCAGTGGATATTGATCTCGCACTTCCGTAGGATTTCCCGTCCTCCATTGTGAAAGCGTGATAGGAGGCTGTGTGCACAGGGTGTCTGGGAACTGAGATAAATGTAATGGAGTTTTTATTGTCCTTTGTTCGTTCGCGTATTCATTGTGAAAACTTGATATTGATTCTCATTTTTGATACGATTCTGTTGACTTCCGTATGGCTTGTAAGGTTATACGGCCGATACGGGAGCGGCAGCCACGACCGCAACAGTGACACCATGTGCATGGGGATGTTGTCGGAAGAAAAACGCGTGGGGTCTTGTTTTTATCCGCGCTTGTAGTAGGATAGGCGATTCAATCAATATCAGGGGACAATCTCTTTTAGCTTGACTTATAAAATACCCAAGTGGTAAAAAACTTGTCTAAAATGGAAAAAAAGAACAACAGCCTGTACTTTACAGAATGAATCGCTGGATCCCCGATGCCATTCTCAAAGGCATTTAATTAACAGCGCAGCGTGAACTAAACTGGGTCCGAAGCTTTTTCAGACTGGTCAAGACTAGACTTGCATTGTGCATTTATTTCTTGTGCAACGTCCTACTTCTTGTCAAATGTACCGTCACCATAAAAGTTTAGGTAGGTACCTACCGTAAAGGCCGAGCCACACCGGATGCGTGACGTGCATGTGCACGTGCGCGTTCGCTTTCACTGCGTTTGTATACCTAGTATGAATTCTCATTACGACATGTCACTATACAACGCAGTAGAAAGCGAACGTGCACGTGCACGTGCACGTCACGCAAGCGGTGTGGCTGGGCCTTTCAACGGGGTGAGTAGGAATTAAGGGGACACAACCTAAAATAAGTCATAACTTGTTACAAATAAGAACAATTATTAAATGGACAATACCGTTACGTCTATTGGAAATAATTTCAGGGACACAACCTAAAATGAAGCATATTTACTAATTATAAAGTAAATATGCTTCATTTTACGTTGTGTCCCTACTCAGCCCGTTTTACGGTAGGTAAATATATATACAAAGTGACAAATTAATTTCCATTTATTTTGTTTTATACCTATGGGTTTTATCATATGGTGACTCAACGATTAATCCGATGTCCGTAATCGTACCCATCTATAACTTATCTACCAAAGTTAAAGAGGGGTAAAAAAAAATCGGGCTCTGTTCGGAATATATTTTCAATTAGGTACCTAATTTAATCCACAACCTTAGCCATTTATAAGTTTCTTCTTGACGTACTAAATGAGATAAGCAATAAAAAATACTCTATAGGCTTGCTTCTTGATGTGAGCAAGGCATATGATAGAGTGCGTTACGGAATTATGCTTGACAAACTATATAATACGGGAATTAGAGGCATTAGCCATGAATGGTTCAAATCTTACTTCAGAAACCGCTACCAGTAGGTATGTTGAAATTGATAATACGGACTTAGAGTCTGGTAGAATAAAGCACGCTAGATCAGATAGAATACTCGTATCTGACTCTATTCCTCAAGGTAGCGTATTGGGATGCATTTTGTTTTTAATGTATATTAATGACTTCCCTACCATACTAAACGATCACTGCACGCTTTTTGCTGATGACATATTTATAACATTCCCATGCTCTTATATAGGTGAGGCAGAAAATAATTTAAATAATACGTTGAATAACATCGAAAATTGGTTACAAACAAGATTTAAAATTAAATTTAAATAAATCTAAAATCATACAATTTAAACCTTATCAAAAACCTGCACTGCCGCTTAGTTATAGCTTCAAAAACATTCAAATAGAACATGTTTCTTCAGCTAACTTATTGGGTATTATCCTAGACACTAGTTTAACCTGGAAACCACGAATAGAAAAACTTTCAAAACAACTTTCGTCCTTTATATATGCCCTACAACACCTGAAACGTGTACCTAACTGGCTTTCAGACGGCTCTCTCAGGGTACTAAGGTCTGATTTTTATACCCACAGAAAAAATGTAAACAAAGGTGTTGCCGTTAACGAAAAACATTTGCAGTATTCAAAATATTTATACTTTACACATTTATAAGAAATCGACTTTCTATAAAAAAACTATATATATTGTAATCGAGATTGAAGAATTTAATTTATTGATGCCAAACTTTATTTTGATATAAATTCTTAATTGTATTAATTTAAAACGAGAAAACTGTTTTTGTTTGCATAATTTATTTATTGCACTGGTATCATTGTCTCGATACACCTGTGTCAACAAGTTGAGGGCTGCTTGATTGCTGTGAGACGTCACTTCACTCGTTTCGCTTCACAATTCGTGCTCCCGTCGTAATACCTTACCAGAGACTCATTTGTGTGATTTTAATTTCAATTATTTCTCTAATTTATTTTTATATCACGGTACGAGCGAAATGATAACTTAATATCATATTTCTTGCTGGCCCAAACTTTGAGATCCCCTGAAATGTCACTATGACATTGACGTAACTTTGTTTACATTTTTTTCTGTGGGAATAAAAATCCGACCTTACGCATATGCGCACTCGAGAATTACTTATGGTCTCGTGCTCTCGGGAAACTGTTGTCACGTGGAAAAAATATTTATCCTACAAAAAAAATGTGTTAGAATACTCACCAATATAGATCAAATGGAATCGTGCAAACCCCACTTTATGAAATATAAAATACTCACTCTCTCTTCTATGTACATCCTAGAATCATGCAAAATTAAAAAGAACTTAAATCTTTATTCACACTTAACAGGACTAAAAAGAAACAACCGCAATATGAAAAAGCTCTACTTTCCAGCTTCAAAATTAAAATTAGTAAACTCAAATCCGCATAATATGACAATCAAGATCTATAACCACCTTCCCAACTCCTTAAAAGATATTGAAACCGCTAAATCCTTCAACAATAAGTTGAGAACATTTTTAGTCAACTAATGTTATTATAATGTAGGGGAATACTTTAATGATAAGTTCGATGATAATGTATAAAGGGGTAGGGAATTTCTTTTTCTTATACTTAGTAATATAATTTATTAAAAATATAAAGAGCCCTCTGATATTGCTATACCCTTGCAGGGTGTCACATATGGATACCAGTTTATGTATAATGTTCCATCTTAATTAGCCTGTAAATGTGATATGCAATAAATAATTTGAATTTGAATTTGAATTGAATTTTTACCATTTAAAAAATTATTTCTCACCACGGCCAATGAAATGAAATTCTATTTGGCCAATGAAGATTAATACTTCCTAGTTTACTACTTATTTGCTCAAGCTATTAAGTAGGTACCTTGTAAGCGCCTTCTTCGTAGGTATTCGATTTAGTTCCAAAGTTTAAAAAATACAAATGATTGAATCTTTACCTAGACTGTTTCGGCCTTACTGCCTCACGACCCCTCCTTAAAAATATAGTTTTATTCTCCTGCATAGTTGCGTATAACGGGACAAGCCTAGATGGCGGGACGACTTGGAACTTAGAAGCATTCCACAGCTTCCTCAGCAACTGGCTGGAAGAGGCACCAAATAGAATAGGAACTCATGGAGATCAAGGAGAAAGGCCTTTGCCCACCAGTGGGACGCGCATATAAGCTAGGGGAAAAAATGCGTATCAATCATTTAGTAGGTATCTACCTTAAATCGGAAAAGGTGGCAATCTCAGAATATACGGCTATTTTGTGTTACTCGCGTGTTACGAGTACGAAGACGACCCCGGTGAAAGTTCCTTTGATCTCCTCGGAATTTAACCCTTTCGTAGATTTATTCGCGCGTTTGGGACAATCCGGACAATATATGTAACATAGGTAGGTACAACAGGTACTTCATTGTTGTAAAAGTTTTCAGCAATGTTGTTTCGGTATTAGCTGACCGCGTTCCCACTTTGTCGTGACCACAGATAGTCTTGCAGTTTAAATTTTCGTAGCTTATAGTATAGTGTTTAAATGGAGTTGTTCATATAGAGTATATAGAGCCAGCAGCTCAGGATTAAAACTGTTCTTTACTACCTTGACGAATAATAAATAAAACGTCACGATAAAAATATGACGATAGATAGTCCAGATTATCCAATGGCAACAGCTAGGCACGATAGTCTCGTCATATAGTCAAGATATTATGGGAACTGGCTGGAACGACAGTCATCCAACGGTAAAGCCGGAGCCCTACTGCTGCGCACGGTCAAGCTACACACGTGGGTACAAAAACGCTTTGTATGAAAATGTAGGTAGATACTTCCACATGAGCACGCTGCGCACGAAGGCTTGGCTTCAAGGGCGTCGCACCCCCACGCGCGCGTGCATGTGCGTGGCCCGCAGTGGGGAATGTAGCCATACGCAACTGACCAACGTAGCCACGTGGCCCACACGTTTTACGTGTGCGTGCATTGGTTGCTGTGAAAATGTTGACACACGTATCCAGACCAATGGACCCACGTGGGCGACGTGTATAGCGTGTCCGTGCGTAGCGTGCGCAGCAGTGGGGCTCCGGCTTTACGTAAGTAACATAATGGGAACGCGGCCTAAGAAGTCCGATTACCTTCGCCAAATAAAGAAAAAAGTTTGAAGTGTTATAGGCAAGTTACAATTGTTATAATTATCTTTTTTTTAAAGGTTAGGTAGTGCCGCTGGCGCGGGTGGTGGGTGCAGTAAGACTAATTTTAAAATATACTAGGTATAGTGTGAATATCGAAGCCACCTGTTCAGAACTGAGGCGACAGAGCGCTTTACCAACCCTAAATCAACTTACCTACACTGCTTATGTCAGTATCGGGTCAGCACTGACATGCCTTGAATTTGGAGTCAGTAGGTAGTGCCCCTAAAATCTGCCTTGATTCCAATCGACCCATGTAAATCCAATAGTACCCCACCCAAATAGCGCAGCTAAATGTAGCACAAAAATACTGCCTGCGTACTTACTGCCGTTCGTGTTGGTCTATCCCAGGGGTCGGCAACCTGCGGTTCGCGAGCCACCTGCGGCTCTTTAGATGTGTAGCTGCGACTCTGTAGTTCCAACTTTATTTATGCAAGTACTATTAATTGTAGGCAAGAAAAAAAACTGTGGTTGTTTAACCTTTTCAACGCCACAGTCGGCTCTGGCCGTCAACTAAAACTCGTGCCACTGACGCCACGTCGGCTACAGCCGACAAGAGTTCAAGATTAAGGTGTAATTTGCATAGCATAGCAAACATGTTTGGCGTGTGGGTGGCACATTTTGTATTCGACGTATGCCGTTCAAAAGGTTAAAAACTTTGAAATTTTGTAATTTTAATTTTTGACTCTTCAGACTTTGAGTCTGAGTTTGCCGAGTCCTGGTCTATCCTCAGCGCCCTAGTCGATTAACTTAAAAAAAATACTTAAAGAAAAAACGGGCAACTAGGTTTAAAAACTTCGCTGATTCGTAATGATTCTAATTATGCAAGTACCACTGAAAAACTTATGAAATAAAACATGAAATTAATTATTACATGTGACAATATTTCCCAAACTAGTAAAAATCACTGAACATACATAGGGGTTAAATCAATAGCTTTTTAGCTGCTCTATCAGCCCGAGGCGGGTTGACGTCGGTTTCTGGGACACCCTGATATTAATATGCTTATTTATATATTTCTCGTGTTGCTTTAGAAAAAATATTAGTTTATATTGTTTCCTCTCATCACTACTTTGTACTTTAGTAATTTGTCTATTGTGTTACATTTTGTTTCTTAATCGCCCAAAGGTTGACTGGAAGAGATCCCTTAAAGGGGTAAGTTCGCCTTTTTACTAAGTACTTTTATTTGTGCAAATTTAATATTTGTGTACCTAATATCAATTGTTTTAGTACAATAAAGTGTTTACATGCAAACCTACATGGATTCAAAATACAAAGGTCCAAGTAAAAGTCACTAACAGAACAGCTAAGACATGGCAACTGCATAAGAATAAGTACTATTAGAAGGGTAACTTCATCCCCACCACGCGCGCTCCCGCGTGGCCTGTCAACAGTCCAGGAATGCTTATCGCAGGAAACACTAGCGGGTTGCCACCAGGAATTGGCGCTTGGAGTAAACATGCAACAATATTTCAAATGAAGCTCTCAAAGGCGCCACTGTCTACACAAACTGTGTTTTTACCATACGAAATTGTTAGTTCCGTATTATTTATTTTATTTTACGATAATTGTAGGACGATATCAACGACGTTTGAATCTTTATTTATTATTTTTAACATAAACACATTAAGTAAAGAGCGTAAAAATTAAAGAATTAAATAAATACATTATTTACCTATGCACTTTATGTTTTATCCAATATTAATCGTAATTAAGTAAGTAAAGAGTTGCTAAATTAATTCATAAAATTCACAAATACGTCCTACATACCTATATCCTCATAAGGCCCGATGTCCTAAATTTAGGACATCTGTCAAAGTGACTTTTGACTTTAGTTGACTGACATAAGATTCTTTTTCGAACTAACAAAATTTGACGTGGGCCTTACGAGGATATAAATTATTTTTATTTTGCGTTTGTTCTTACAACTTTCTCAAGGACACCACTGAGACGCAAAATATTTAGGGTACATTTTATCTGACTCTGCTGGTGTTAAAAAAATGTTATGGTCTTATGGTTTATCGTATACACATCATGGTCAGGTAAATAAACACAGAGAAAAATGAAATACGAAAAAGGTTTATTGATTAATAATTTATATTTCCTTTCAAATATGATAAGAAACCAGTTATATGTTAGGAAATACAATAAGTAAACCATGAAAAAGGACAAAAAATAGTCCGGGGGTTAACTGACAAACAAGTGAACAGTACTCTCAAGGTCATGTGATATAATAATCAAAGAAATGTATACTGATTTTGAGCCTAACAATAACACTTTATTGTATTAGCTATTCTTTAAAAGCCAAAGTGTACTAACCACACACATCATAATAAATTCAATATTTACTTAAACCTAAAGTTTATTTTAGGCTTGGTTGGACTTTGACTCCTCCTGTTGGGATTGGTATTATATTTCTCGAATAAATCTTTCTCTGAAATAAATTTCATCAATTTATTACTAATTCTGCTAACTCCTGTGATGTTCATAAATAGCTCTTCAGTTGATATCACCTTCACTCCATGCTTCAAAAAAAACTGGAAAAAAGTAATCAATTTGAATGCATAATTATGTAATTTAAAAAAATGATAATGATAGAACAAAACAATCAATAATAAACTCGGCCATTCAAAATACAAATTTGCCACAAAACTTTTTGTATCTACTTGAAATGTTTGTTGCTGTTGCACTTTGAAGAACTGAGTTATAAAATTTAGGCCCAAAAAGATCTACATCATACTTACTGCAGTAACAAACTTGCAGTCCTTTATTAGTTTGCTCAGGGCCTGGGGATGGTCACTTTTCACAGAGTGAGACCACCCTATAAAATATGGGTATGTTTTAAAAAACAGTATATTTTTAGGGCACAGTTTTCCATGCACTATGTTTGTTATATTGTAAGCTCTCTCTATGAAGTCCACAATAGCTTGGTACATAACAAGTTTCATGTCAGATGGAATATCTTTTATTGCTAGAGACAAATCTTGTTTACCGTCATAAAAAGACATAACAATTACATTTTCCCAAGCCCTAATTGGACAAGGGGTGTGCTCAAGTTTTTGCACTTTTTTTAAATTCTCAAATTCCCTCTGCACTCTCTTGAACACAATTTTATTATTATCTTGATTGCTGTCTAATTTGTACACCTTAACAGCATTATAAATTGGCATAGTTATGCAATTCTTGCGATGGCAACAAGCATAAATAACAACTGACTTCTTTCCTCTTCCAATGACATCGTCATAGCCTCTTAAATATCTATTATGGACCAACTTTTCTAACACAGCAGTGGTTGATGCATCAAACTTAATATTGGGTAAAAGTTGATTACTTCCATCTATAATATTCTTTTTGTTTGTATTGATTGTAAATGTGCCATGTTCCTTACGCTTTATCCACTGGGGCATAGGTTTTTTTGTTTTGATTAAATTGGCAGGTTTATATTTCACATGATGGAATTCTTCAAAATAATCATCTTCCTGGGGAGTCATCCATCCATCATCCAAATCATTATCGATGACTCCTTCTTCCGCGGATTTCACCACTTTTGCAACATCCACGGTGGTGGTGCAATTGTGTCCATTTATTGGATTTTCAAATGATTTGTTTTTATCTCCTTCAGTTGTCACCACATCATACCCCGGATGAGCTCCAGGGACGTAATCCACCCAAACGAAATCTTCATACATATGCAAACGATTACACAATTCTTCCGACATGATATCTAAAGGTTCTGAATCCTCCTTCACAGAAGATTTGTTCCAAGGATTAGACATTATAAACTTAAAATCTAGTATCACAGCTTTTAATCACACAGTAAATAACATGAATGTTATAAATTACTCTTTACAATTTATTATGATATGAAGCAATTCTATCAATACTGCTTATTTAAGCCAATCAATACTCAAATGGTGTTTAAACAACTAGGACTAGGTACGAAAACTTTCAATTTTGTTTGTTGACACTTTATTGACTTTGACAGATGATATGACGAACATTGATTCAACGACTGACGCAGACTTCCATAACGTTATGATACTTATGCAAAATATCGTTATCATAACGCTATATTTTGTTAGTGTTTCAAAATTTGTTTGAACGGATCGATATTTTTTCACTATGTTATGCTACATAGCAATGAAATCAAAACGGTAATAAAACCAGAATAACTTTAAGGCCGGATTAGAAAAATAAAAAACCCGTAATGGGATCGCCACTAATACTTTTCGTTTCGTGAATTTCAATCATGAAGTTATAGATAAAAGTGGAGGCAACCAAAGATGAAGAAAAACATAGATCCCGTCACAGAATAAGAACATAATCTCTAGCATAGAAACCGGACTATAAGACGTGCTTTGCGTCAGCTAGAGTCTGTCTAATGAAAGCTGAACCTGGATTTTTCTTGGCTGACGAGTCTGGCAACACTATTTAATATGTCGTTTGGACTTTGTTGTTGTTAGAAACTTGTCAATTCGAGATCTAAATTGATAAAAATACGGAGTAATCATGCCGTCGACGATAAGAGGCGGTGTCCGGGAGATTATGTATACTATTATACAGAAGTACAAAGAAAAACAAGAAGAAAGAAAAGCATTATTGATGCAAAAAATTAATTGTTTAGTTACGGTGACCAAATTTATAGGTTAGTACGGCTTTAGTACGGCATGTTCATTTTGATACTTCTTATTTCTCTATGTGCAATCCTAAGTTTAATTTACCTTTTTCTGTCTATTATACGATGAGATTAAGAAATTAAACGAAATTAAATTCGTTTCAGAAAACCTGGACGTGCACGTTGACAAAAGTGTGCTGGAAAACGTAAAGCAGCTGAAAGAGGTTGAGGAAACTGAGTTAGCCTGCCAGACTCAGACGAAATATTTGGAAGAAGTATCTTCAATGACCGGTAATTACTAAAATTATCATTGTCTTTCCCTATATAATAGGTGTAGGTACCTATTGTCTGTCCCTATATCATGTTGAATCTCTTAGCATTCACAATTTTATTAAATTAATTTAATAGACAGATGATTAATGTAACTGACACTCATAGTTTCAATAAAACAATAAGGAGGTGTTTAGTTAAAAGATATCATAAACATATTATTTGATATGTATTTTCTGTGTGCGGAGCAAACAGCATTTTGTTGTTTATGAACCAAATGTACACTGTACAGTCGATTTCATAAATATGTGTACACTTTAGTACCTTATCTATTTATTTAATGTCATTTTTGATCGGCCAGATATAAAAGATGTTCGGGTTATATGAGTCTTCCTTGTTCTTAAACCGTTGCGATTAGAACCTCACCGATGCAATTTCATTTCACCTAAACCCAAATGTTTTTAGGGCTGTCGGACTGTACAATGGGGCTGTACTGCGCAACCACACAATGTATTTCTAAATGGTGTTCTGTTTATTTAACACTTTCTTTCTTCTTACAGATATCAGTGTTTCATCTTTAAAAAGAATAAGTAATGAGGGAAAATTAAACAACGGTGTCTTTAGTACTCCCGGAAAAAAGCGACCTCACAAGGCCACGGTGTCTAATTTGGATAGCTTTGACATCCAAGCTATCCGAAATAAAATAAATGAATTTTATATTGTAAAAAAACAAGTGCCTACACTCAGATGCTTATTGGCAGAGTTGAGAGAAAGCATCGGTTTTACCGGATGCCTTGAGACTTTACGCCGAATACTAATGGCAAATGGATACGAATTTAAACAAAATACTGAACAACGTTCGATACTTATTGAGCGTTTTGACATAGCAGCTTGGCGACACCGCTACCTAAGGACTATTGCATCAAAACGTGCTGAAGGTAAAAAAATAATATACCTGGATGAGACTTACGTTCACCAGAACTACAAAACTAAAAAGTCGTGGCAGGGGCCTTCCACCCAAGGTGTAGTTGGCAATATCTCAGCTGGAAAACGATTTATTATTGTTCACGCTGGATCAGAAGATGGTTTTGTGCCTAATGCTTTATTAACGTTTAGCACAAAATCAATCAAAGCAGACTATCACCATGACATGAACGCCACAAATTTCAATAAGTGGTTACGTGAGAAGCTTATTCCCAACTTGAGTGAACCAAGTGTCATTGTCATGGACAATGCTAGCTATCACACGGTGCAAATTAATAAGGTACCAAATACCAACACCCGCAAAGCCGAAATAAAAGAGTGGCTGCGTTCTAAACAAATTGATTTTGAAGAATATTATACTGTACCAGAACTTCTTGTCTTGGCACATAAACACAAAGCAGACCCAATCTATGAAGCCGATGAAATTCTAAGGGAGCACGGTCATGAGGTTTTAAGACTTCCGCCCTACCATTGCGACCTTAACCCCATTGAGCTAATCTGGAGTTCGGCGAAGAGAAAAGTCGCGAGTAGAAATGTTGGCGTATCAGCAGCTGAAATTGAAAAAATTATTAAAGAGTCTTTTGACAGCATAACACCGGAGCATTGGAAGAAAATGACTAATCATGTGCTTAATATTGAAGCTCAGTACAAAACCAGGGATGGAATAACTAAAGAACTAGAATCATTCATTATAAGTGTCCGTGATGATGACAGCACTAGTTCAGATGAATCATTAGAAATAGAGTATTTAGAATCTGATTTTAATTACAGTTCCTAGAGTCTTAGGGTATCATCTGAACTGGAACTACTGGAAGGTTCACCATCACATACACTTATTATGAAGCTTTCCAATTGATTAGTAATTCCATCCTTTTCCTTGTATTGGTTTTCGACATAGGTCATGGTCTGTCATCTTCTTCCATGCATTACATCAAAGGATTCCTTTAGATTTTTTTCAAATTCTGACGCCGATTTACCTATATTTTTGCTACCCACTTTTCGTTTTACAGTATTCCAAATGAGCTTGATCTGGTTTAGATCGCATTGGTAAGGTGAGAGTGTGAGCACTTCATGTCATGACCACTAGCTTTAGGAATTTTATCTGCCTCATAAATTGGCTTTGTTTTGTGCTGATTCACTAAAACAAAAAGTTCTTCTCTGTATAAACTTTCATCAAAATTCACAGACTTAGCACGGAGCCAGGCTTGTATTTCAGCTTCGCGTGTGTTTGTGCTTAGGGGCTTATTAATTTGTACCGCATGATAACCTGCATTGTCAAACACAATCACACTGGGTTCAAATAAATTTGGTATCAATTTCTCTCGTAAATACCTGTTAAAATTTGTAGTATTCATGTAATGGTGTTAATCTGCCTTTGTAGACTTAGTGCTAAATGTCAACATTGCATGTGCACAAATCCATTTACGGAACCAGCATGAATGATGATAAGTCTTTTTGCGGAGGAAATATTTTCTATTAAACCAGATGTCGACGGTCCACGGCCATGATCTTTTTGGCTTGTAATTTTGATGAAGATAGGTTTCATCAAGATATATAATTGGCTTATTTTTGGCACGTTTCGTGGCTTTGGTTCTCAAGATCATTGTCGCAAGACTGCAATGTCATATCGTTCTATGAGCACTGAACGTTTTTTTTATTTTATTTTTTATTCAAAACCATTGCTCATCAGTATTTTACGTAGAGTCTATCTGGAGCCTGTAAAACCCATATTTTCTTTCAAATTTGCCAGAAGTGTTCTGAGTCGGAATTTGCTTTTTTACAACATAAAACTCATAGACTTTATTACGGATAGTTTTAACATCAAAGTTATCCAAGTTAGAAACCGTGGCTGGATGAGGTCGCTTCATACCAGGAGTGCTAAAGATTCCGTTGTTTTATTAGCCCTCATTAATTATTCTTTTCAAACACATGGTTGAGGAGGCGATGGCTGAGATCAGCGTCATACTCGTGAACGGGTGTTGTCAGTGGGGTCCTGTCTGTTCACGCTTGCAAGAACCTGTTTTCCAGTTAGTTATTTTAGTTATCGTTCCTGACGTAGAGACCTCGTCATGTTGTTCTCCTAGTCACTATTTTTAATTTACTCAATGTTATTGAGCGTACATTTGTAACGACTAAGTTTGTGTTGTTAGAAATAATTATTAATTACTTTACTACCTTGTAATGTTACTTTTAAGAATAATTGTATTTTATGATTGGAAAAAATGATCTGCTGGAGTTTCTTGCGGCGCTTCTTCTCCAAGATATAATTGTCGTTAGATAGAGGTGTAAGGGTGATGAGAATAATGTTACCTCTAATTACTTTATTAAAAAGGTTGAATATAATATTCCTCATCATCATTGTTTTATTATGCTGTGTGCGACACAGACGAAAACCTCTCGTATCAATGAAATCTATCAACAGCACGACTAGCACAAGTTGCTCGTGACTTGTTTGTCGCTCGGATCTCCCTTACTATCTAGTCTGTTACGATAGAGACGCACAGAGCGACAAGCGAGAAAATACAACTTGTGCTACACGTGCAGATCACTATATTTTCATGTCAAATATATTTCGAAAAACCAAATGTGCTCCAGTCACTGTCATCGTATTTTACCTAAAGTGCTTTTCATCAAAATATAGCGCTCGTAATAATATATATGAAAATATAGTACGCGTTTCCTCTTCCTTTGTGCCCACCAAAATAAATAAAATAATAAAAGTATCAATATCGTTTATTCCTTCATTGATCGGTAATACCATATCAAGATTTTTTGAATTTGCCGCTTTTTCCCAGGTTCAGCTTTCATTAGACAGACTCTATATAATGTATGTAACATTATATAACTTCATACAAGACAAAAGTCATAAAATTGATCACCATACTAACAAGAGGCATACCGTTTATTTTTCATAAATATTGTAGGTCATATTTTTACATTTACTATTATTTTTATTCATATCATTTTATTCTCTTATGTTTTAAAGGACTAATTTTAAATTCAGAAATAATACCCCACCGACTTACAAAAAAATGCCCCTGGCTGTCAGAAAAGTAGGTTAGGTTAGGTTAGAACTGTGACCCCTTACAGTGACCTTGTAACAGAAAAGTAAGTTAGGTTATGTTTAAACTAATTCAAATTATTCTTTTTCTAGGTTCTGCATAAATAACAACAACAAATAAACAATCAAATTATTTTTATAAAAAAAATAAACGTTGTTACACTAATTAATTGTTTCTACCTCAATGTTATTATCGGTTGAAAGACCTATAGGAGGACTGCCCCACGGCACTACTAAATGGCACTACTGACCAAAACTAATATCATAAATATGAGGTAGGTTTAGGTTATGTTAGTTATTCAGCAGGCCCGAACGGCCAAACCACCCAGAAAAAGGAGCTGCGCGAAAGCGGAGCTCCGTCGACTCCGTTAAATTTGAATTAGACAGATAGGCAAAATGATGATGTACTAAAAATTTCGGATTAATAAGTTTCATTCTTGTAAGCGTTCTCTAAAATAAAAATATTCCTTTTGAAATTCTACTGTTCAATACAATCAGGACATTGAATGTTATAACCAATAACGGTATGGTATTTGATAGTTATGACTAATGAAAGGGGGGTGAAAGAAAATTATGACTATTGATATTATGACCAAAGACAAAATGCCAAGCAACGATTATGAAAAACAACGGTATGGATATACCAAATCGAAAGATTAATGTTATGGGAGTCAATATAGACCCTTTTACACAGGGCCTTCTTTGTCCTTCCTATAGGAAGGATTTGTCTTTCCTTGTCTATACTATAGGTGCAAATACTATAGGTGCTTATACGTCAAAATTAAGCCTTACTTGTGACGATGTACCAAATAACGAAAGAACAGCTATAGATTAATCTCTTTCCAACTCACTATGAAAACCATAAGTAAAAAGAAGTGAACCGTAATGTATTTTCTGTTTATTTAGTACGGTTTCTATGCCTTTATTCTTTATTCTGTGGATCCCGTGTAGCCAACTGTCAAGCGTACCATCTTTTTCTTCTGCGTACAACACAGTTTTGTAGCCAATTTTTACTGGTCAATACCCGACATGTGAACCCTACTAAATTAAGACGAATGGATAGAATAAGCGGCTAGTCGGATAAAGAACTAAGAAAAAGTGTCACTTAATTTAGTCGGATTACTATTGCTGTTCGCAATCTGTGCGCCATCTTCGACAAGTTAACAGTGAAGTATTAAGGTATAGGTTCAGTGGAATGGTATGTGTGTTTCGTGGGTGTAAATCCCGAATGGGAAATAAAGAAAATGATCCACAAAATATAAGCTTTCACAGGTGAGTGATAGTTTACAATAAAACTGTTGATTTTCGGCCAGAATCCGGCCGTTTTGCAAGTATAACTAGAAACATTATCATGGTATTACATCTTGAAATTAATACAAAGGCACTATGTGCAGTAAATGTGCAATTTTAACGCATTTTTAGATTTTCTTTCGGAAGTAAACAATAGTGCTTCCAAAATTAATATCGATAAGTAAACTTTCGACATTTTGATTGAGTACGAGTAAATATGTCTATGGGTATGTGTTTAAATATCAAAAACTGAATACATTTTGAGTTAAATTAGCGATGCCGAACAGTTAAAAGGTCGATGTTTTAAATGTCGAAAGTATTTGTTGGGTATCTTTTTAAATGTCGAAAGTTACAACATTTAAAGCTAGTTATTATAAACGTTCGGTTTTTTGCGTTGTGTGCCTTTTAGACATAGGCATGGCATAATTATTGAAGATATTTGGATCGTTGGTTATTTATGTTCAATATTTTAACATCGCTGTTTTAATTTAATATGTATTTTATCCGTACCTACATATCTAACGATCGGCAAAAGAGCCTACTATGTGTGATATTAATTAATTGTATTGTTTCAGATTTCCAAAAGCCTCGCCAGTCAGAGAGGAATGGCTGAAATTTGTTTGGAATGGGACAACCCGAAAAAAATTGTTTGATGTTAATCCGAGCGAAACTACAGTGTGTATGGTATATTTTTATTGTATGGCAAAGACACCGTCTCGGCTTTTGTTCTAGGAGCATATGCAGTGGAAGTAGAAGCAGCAGCTGGGACCTGAAACATATTCGTGCATTTTATATGATACAAAACACTAGGCAAGATTTGAACTAATCACTGAATAACCAAAAAATACCGTAGTATTCATAATAAATTTGTCTGCTATAAAATGCTTCGAACATAGTCTGTGACTTTTTCGGAGTGTCCCTTTCCAGTCACGCAGAGCGCTCCACACAAATGTCAGCCATCCCTCTTTGACTGGCGAGGCTTTTGGAAATCTGAAACAATACCATTAATTAATATCACATATAGTAGGCTCTTTTACCGATCGATAAATATGTAGGTACGGATAAAATACATATTAGATTAAAACAGCGATGTTAAAATATTGAAAATGAATAACGAACGATCCAAATATCATCAATAATTATGCCATGCCTATATCTAAAAGGCACGCAAAAAACCGAACGTTTAGAATAACTAGTCACACTGTAAATAAAATCATAAGAAGTCTCTTACGTTTTGACACTACGACATGGTCCAAAATGGTCTAGGAATCAATTTCCTTTAAGATACGTAAAAAATACATATTTAATTAAAATAGCGATATTAACATATTGAACATAAAAATAACGAACTTTCGAAATATCTACAATTATTTTCCATGCCTATGTCTATAAAAGGCACACAACGCAATAAACCGAACGTTTAGTTAACAAACTTTAAATGTTGTAACTTTCGTCATTTAAAACATCGGCCTTTTAACTGTTCGGCATCGCTATTTTAACCCAAAATTATATTTAAACACATACTCATAGATATATTTACCCATTTACTGTATCAAAATATCGAAAGTTTGCTTATCAATATTAATTTTGGAAGCACTATTGTTCACTTCCGAAAGAAAATCCAAAAATGCGTTAAAATTGCACATTTACTGCACATAGTGCCTTTGTTTTAATTACAAGATGTAATATCATGATAATGTTTCTAGTTATACTTGCAAAACGGCCGGATTCTGGCCGAAAATCAACAGTTTTATTGTAAAACATCACTCACCTGTGAAAGCTTATATTTTGTGGATCATCTTCTTTATTTCCCATTTGGGATTTACACCCACGAAACACACACGCCACTCCACTGAACCTTTACTTTAATACTTCACGATTAACTTGTCGAAGAAATATATTTTCGGAGAATTATTGTAAAATTCCGACAGATGGGCGCACAAATCGCGAACAGCAACAGTAATCCGACTAAATTAAGTGACACTTTTTCTTAATTCTTTATCCGACTAGCCGCTTATTCTATCCATTCGTCTTAATTTAGTAGGGTTCACATGTCGGGTATTGACCAATAAAAATTGGCTACAAAACTGTGTTCAGTTGTACACAGAAGAAAAAGGTGGCACGCTTGACAGTTAGCTACACAGGATCTATGTTTTCCTTAATCTTTGATATATAATTAATGTGAAGTTGTTATCGTTACGGATTCGAGCTTTATATCTAACGTTAAATTCTTTGAAGGTCTGCCTGGCCATGGGGACTATTTTTTGTAATTTAAATTACAAAAACTGTGATTAATATCGTTTAAATATTAAATAACCGTTATATTAGCAAAATCTAGTGGATTTTTTATTAGGTATGAGAATTTTTTGACATTGGTGGTATTTCATACCTACCTGAAATATCTGCTACTAGAAAAAATCCGAGTGGCAACACTAGCGTTGTTGTTATCCCAGTATACAATAGTAGTCTTTGGTTAAACTTGTTAAATGCGGTTAAATGAAAGGAAGTCAAAAAGGAAAAGGAACCATAAAATAAAAATATTTAATTAACTCAAACAGTTAGAAAAGAGTGTCTTTGTTTGACAACTTTTCCTATTATGATTACAAGTAACAATGGTGAATGTTATGAAAGGTGTTCTCGTGGAGTGGTTAGTAATAGTATTTCATAACCTATTTTATTTACACCTAACATTGTCATTTCAGCAATAATAATAATACAACACGAACGAAAATAACTATTTCAATCATCCTTTTCGCTTGAATGAAAGTAAAGATTACTAATTTTATTCTGTCCTTTACTCAATATAATCTAAATCGCGTGGAATATTGAAAGATTGGTCAACCGCTTCATTCTCTAGTTGAAAAGTGTTTTTCATGTAGGATTTCAGAATGAAAATGTTCTCAGTCCATCTGTTCCCTGCTGTTTTGAGATCCTGTTAATGATAATATCTTCTATATAATTTCATAGTATGTGTACACAAATACAATACGACAAATGAGAACTGTTTAAAACAGGGTTTAGAAGGTCATAAATGTTTTTTTGTTTGATGTGGTTTACGATAACAAATGATTACGCACATCGATTTAGCGGTGTTGTAGCAACAGGACTATTAGTACTACAGTTAGTGCTAATGGCTACCACTATCATATGTAAATGTATGTAGAAACAACTAACCACACATAACACTTGTTTTACATGTGGTTTATATTAACTTAATATTATAATATGTCAGAGAAATAAACATTTGTTTGTACGTTTACATTTAAGTTAACAACTCAGGTGAAACTTCATATTCTATGACAACAGTAGGTATACTCACTTCTATTTCTTTTTTTAAATGTGCAATGTACTCTGGATCAGAATCCCTGAATTTCTGCAATTCCTTTTTAAATGTTTCTTCTTGTTTCTGAATAAGCTCAAGTGTTTTTAATACTTCAGTTCTCTCATCAGAAGGTTCTCGACCGAGCTATGACACAAATACCAATTACTTTTTGTATTGTTCTGTAAATAGGTCTTATAAATTTAAGTGTCTATTTTTCTTAAATAGTAATATTTAGTATGTTTCTGGCCACCAACTGTTAATAGAAATGCAATTCTCCTAACTCAACATACCTATAGCATAAAAATAAGCAGAAGCAAGATTGTCCTTTGATTTTTTGATTTATTAATAGTTACATACCGATTCATTAACAATTGCATCTTGAGCCTTTTTTAGTTTTTTATTGCACTCGGCTAGTTCACTCTGCAAATCATTAACTTTTCTTTTCTTGGCATTTTTAACTTTACTGTAACATGACAATGAAATAAAAGCTTTAAGTAAGTTATTTATGTAATTCATGTGTGTAAGAGAAATTAAATATGTATCTGGAAAACTGCATTACCTGGGAAATGACCAAAAGTAGATTGAAGTACCTATCTTCTCAGAGTCAACTAAATGGTCGTCAACTAAACTTTGAACTACTTCTTTGACTGATTGCATGGTGATACCTTTCTCTTTCGGTGCAATTTTTTCCAGTTCCTGAAATATATTGCATATTAAAAGCAGTATAAAACACAGGTCTGAGGTGTTTTTCTCTAAAAAACTTCTTTTTTTGAATGAAGTCATACAAGTGTACTCACTCGACGGTTAAAGTGCAAGGTAACCTGAGAATGCACACCATTAAAAGTGGTTTTAATGGTCTGACAGAACAACTCCGATTCGCCCATTAATAATTAGTGCGTTGAGTTCAATAGTAAGTGATTTAAGAGGATCACATACCTGGACTGTCCATGCACAGTATTAATAATATGCTTAAACAGTGACTTGGAAATATCACTAACATACTCTGCATTGGTTTTTTTTTAATTGCTTTACATGGAATAAACAGTCAAATACAAACAGACTGCATTTTCACAAAATTTAACAGCTTAGGAGTTTGCTGGCAGTGAAAATCTTAAAATATAAATCCAGAATTAGAGTAAACCATTAAAACCTAATTAATTAGAGCCAGTTTCAAATCTTATAAATTATAATTATGATGCATTTCATGGGTTGGATTCCTGGTAAAGGTAAAGGCATATGTATTTGTTTTATTAGAGCAATTTTTTCATTCTTATTTTTTTCATTTATTCATAAAAGTATTTTATTTAACAAGCCATTGTTTAGAGTTTTAGACACTTATATTATATGACAGGTCATAAAGGACACCGCACAGAAAGTATGGAAAAAAAACTGGTGAATTTTGATAAATAGCAATAAAATCCTATGAATAGTTTTTGAGAAAAAAAATATTTAGTGAAAAAATATGTGGATATTGGTTCCATAGAAAAATGTATGGAGGAAAAAAAGTTGCCAGTTTAGAACGAAAGTATTTTTAAACTGTCCATAGAATATTTTTGAATTTGAATCATTTATGTTAACACTAAAACAAGTTATGAAATATTCAAAATCCACAAATTTTCACCGTTTCATTTTTTGTTAAAAATCATTTCTATTCTAAATACTAAAGAATAGTGGGCTGTGACACCAAACTTATGTGGGTAAAAAATATGGACAATGTATCTCATTAGTTATTTTTACTATTGCAGAAAACGGAAATATCACAATTATATTTATTGTGATACTTCTGACCAAGAACTTACTTATTTTTATGAAACGCTACAACTTAAAAACTAAACACTTTTTATAGCAGTTTCTTTAATGATGTTGATTAATTAAATGGTTCCTAATACATATATTTTTTTGTATAAAATTGGCCACTTTTTTTTCCTTCATACATTTTTCTATGGTACTAATATCCATATGATTTTTTACTAAATATTTTTTTTCTCTAAAACTATTTATAGGATTTTATTGCCCACAGAGTATTTTTGTATATTGCCCAAGACACGTAACATATATATTTTTTATCAAAATTCACAGAAGTTTTTTTTCCATACTTTCCGTGTGGTGTCCTTTATATCTTATATTTCTTTCACTTTTCATGAATACTACATAATTCCAAACCTTGTTACAACATTCATTTATGGAAATGATTAGTGACCTCTTATTATATAGTAATTACAAAATTACCGTATGTTGACTGAATTAATAAAGTAACTGATTTGACCTTCCCGACAACATCCCTGTTTTACTTACCTTTAACTGAAAGAAGTCTTTACTGTTATGAAATATTTCCAACATCTTAGTCCTCTTCTCTTCAGCACTGAGTCCTCTTTTCTTAGACATGTTTTTTTTTTCAGTGATCCGGCTATGAAGCAGTTCCTTCTCCACTTAGATGAGACCCTCGCACTGGGCAGAAAGTTTATTCTTCAAGACCTGGATGAAACACATTTATTTATATCAGCAGATATTGTGGAAACCTTACAAGGCAGAGTTGATGATTTAATGGACCAGATGAGCATTCCTGTTCATGATAAAGGTCTATAATTTTGCCCACTATCATAAAATATCTGCGAAACCTAAATATGTCAGCAAGAGAGTCAGGTAGAGTTAAAGATGCCACCAAAACAAGGGTTCTAGATGATGCAGCAAGAAAACGGAGAGCCAGAAAGGCTGTGGAAGCTCTTGAGCAAGATAACTTCCATGAGGATCCACACGCAGATCTTGTTATGTCAAAAAAGATTCCAAAGTTTGCTGATTCAAATGAAAAACCAACAAGGAAAAAGAAGGCAAGGAGTGCGGACTATTACAAGATGAGGTTCAGAAAGACCTTCACTCAGTTGGTAGAAGAAGATGCCAACTTTAGACCTGATCCACCTAACTATTTGTCTGCGCAGGCTCCCGCTTCAAAGTAAGTTCTTTTAATTTTAAAGCTGGATATTTGGCACAGAAACTAGGTCTGACGTGAAATGAAATAGGTCTTTTATCCCATTTACTTAAACTGTTTATTTAGTAACCAAATTGAACTTAAATAATTCAATTCTGTAGTTAATTTTGAGGTTAAGATATCTATTTTCATTGCTTCCCAAACATAAAAATATTTAAAGCACCATTGTAATTTCAGGTATCCAGATCGTTACTTCTGCGCGATCTGTGGCTTCCTATCAAAATACACCTGCGTTCAGTGTGGGGCACGATATTGCTCGTTCAGATGTCTTGGTACTCATTTAGACACAAGATGCCTCAAATGGACTGCATAAATTACGTTTCAATTATTTAGATTACCTAGTCGATAAGATTTCTAATGATTAAATAAAGATCGTAGAATGAAACCAACCTTGAATTTTTCTTGCTAGAAGTTAATTTTGTGTCTTATTGTTGTATGAAATCGTTGTCAAAGAGAAGCAAGCAAATTTTCCCGCGCATATATTGTTTTTTTCCGTTTGGTAGGGCAAGTTCAAGGAGACTGCTGAGATTTACTTTATATCCGCGCCATCTAGCAACGAGTAGTGTAACTACAATAAATGGGGCGGAGATAACTTTATGCGCTTTTAGTGCCATCTATGATTGACTTGTAAAACCTCGATAGGGCCTAATTTTTATGACAAAGTATATAGTTTTGCTACTATCCACTAGATGGCAGTAAAATACTGTTCGCACGTAACGTGTTTTAGTGCTACACTTCAAAAGCTAACCACTAAACTGATTTTAATAAAATGTTGTATGGGCTCCATACCATGGAAACAACTTTGACCGTGGAAAAAAGACATTGAAAGAATACTTTTGACCCCGGTTTAGGGTTCCGTAAGTTCCGTTCCGTTATCAAACCTAACCATCTTTACTAAGTCTACGCTGTCCGTCCGTCCATTTTCCTAACTTTAGAGAGCCATACAATTTGCCTAATATATTTATTTATATTCTTTTGTTTGCACCATTATAGTTAGCCAATTTGTACTTTTTGTTCAGAATACGTGTTAGGTATAACGAATTTCTAACAAAAAAAGAAACGCGGGATGGGTTTTTAAACGTACTCACCTATTTTTATTTTTATTGTATCGTAATAACCGTAAAACGTAGGTACCTTTATTAGGCAATCGTCAAATTTGGTATGAATATAGTTAAAACCCTAAAGAATAGCAACAAATAGGTACCTACCTACTAAAAATCGCTCAAGAATAATATTTTTATTTGGTAAAGACATAACATTTAAATCGATAATAATAAGTACAGTCAACAGCATAAATAAGTGATCATTTATGTACCTTGTCGCTTTCAATCGTTTCACAATTTTGTATGACATTTCAAACACGACGTTAAAGTGACAAGGTACATAAATGATCTTATTTATGCTTTTGACTGTACCTACTGTCCGATGGTACAGAACCCGGCTCGCACTTGACTTGTTTTTTTATTTAGTTACCGAGGGACTAGCGGTAAACGAGTTCTACGCGGGCAAAAGCTAATTCTTTGTCTATATGACTGAAAAATCAGAATCGTAGATATGTAATATACTTTTTATTTGACTCCTAAAATAATAATTATGCTACTGATAATGGTAGTCACAAAAAAGACGAAGTACCTACCTGCAAACGATAAAATTAGTTATTGCGATGAATTTAGTAAGTAAATTGATTTTTGTGTATTTTTTTTGTAATTTTTTAATTCTACATTGTGCACTAACGTTTTGAATATCACATTGTGTTAATTACCACCGTTATGCCCCTTAACGCGTAGCCTGCCTACCCTTCAGTACACCCTCATTGTAAATACATGATTAGTGGACTCAGTTGGGGTCGATTGGACACATTTGTTGCGATAATTTACCATTTGTGACAACAGCTGTCACTATAATGCCCACCAACGAACGGCGAGATACCTACATAATGCCCACCAACGAACGGCAAGATACCTACATAAGTAATCGTTGTCGGAAATTTGAGGGCGCGACGTTAGGTATAGATTGGAAACACTGGTCTCAGTCTCAGGTCAATAACTCAAGTGAACCGGTGTATGAAGAAAATACGTTATAAACACGTAAGAAGATTAGGAAAGTCAGGAAAGAGGGTGAGTTGGTACTTCGTTCATACTCTGGAAAAAACTGATTGTTCAGCATAACCGTCTTGATTCCATACAAGCCTGACAAGACGTGAGATAGGTAAATCAACTAAGATGTTAGTTGAATCTGAATCACTAAAGAATTTGCTGTTGTTACTCTCCGCTTTGGTTGATATAACTAATTTCATAATTATTGTATTAAATTTTTGTCAACTAAGAGAATAACTCTCTAGTGTATATTATTAAATCCAGGTCAGTTGTGTAGAGCATACATGGCCTTTATTCTACTCGGTAAAACGATATTGCCTTCGGCATGTTATCGTATTGCCAACATTTCGACAGCTTTTAATTACTTGGCAGTAATGGCAGCCCAGTTAAAAACAATATCATAACATGTCAATGGCAATATTGTTTAACCCAGTAGAATAGCGGCCCGTCGACCTTTACTATACATTCATACTCATCACACAAATATTTGCCCATACCGAAAATCGAACCCAGGACGGTTAGCTTCGTAGGCAGGGTCACTACCAACTTAACTTAAGTAGGCTAAACGCATCGTCAAATGTCCTCAGTTTATTCCTCCTCATTGTTCCCTATCCAAGCGCACTCCAAGATAAGTACTGAATGCTAAAACGTGCGATTTATATTGATAAACTACCAAGATGCCAGGTATCAGGAAACAGGATATAACTAATTAATAATACGACTCTACATGGCCTTCGGGAATACTAAACAATGCGTTGTCTAAAACACATCTGCATGCGTCCTTCCCCCGTTTTTTGCCAGACTAAATAAAGAAGCACTATCTGATAAGGGATGTTTGCTCTGTGGCACGTGCTCTTTATCACCCCAGGGATAAGGCTGCATTGTTGTCTGCAGCAGACAGATGTCACTCTTTTACCACTTCCTTGTTCCTTTTAATATTAAGTGCTCAGAACTCCATATCAGGAGTATTTTGTGAGGAACTCAGGCAATCTGGTAGGTACGGAATATGTCCACCATATACTATACTAAAACTACGTTTAGGTCATGAAATTATCTAAATTGCTTTTGACAAGTACATTTGTATTATTTCCTCGTATTGATTTAGAAAAACTTAATAATTATGATGATAATGATGATGATGATGATGATGATGATGATGATGATGATGATGATGATGATGATGATGACGATGATGATATATAAATATAAACTTCATTTTCTGATACTACTAAAAAAAACTTTATTTTCAGATACTACTACTAGAGATGCTATTTTCAAAACTAAGTAAGTAAGGCTTACTTTCGGGGCAGGAGCACAGATTATAAGGGTACCTATGGCAAGAGAGATCAAAAAGGTAAATTTAGTTTTATAGTAAGTATGGTTTGGTTGTTTCAAAAATGGAACAGTCATACTTAAATGAGACTTTGGTTCGAGCCGGCCTAGGCCTGTTTCCACCTTTTTTTGCAGTATGTATCCTACCTACCAACCTAGTTACTTTTCTGTTGCTCTAAACTCTGTTGTCATCCTGGCTCATCTGTTTTCTAATCCGTGATTTAACGAAAACCTTGGGTATATACTCGTACCTACTATGTTTATTCAATAAACATTAGACAAAAATTGACGAAAGTAAATTCCATTTTGAATTCCAAATACAGAGCTTAACAAATGTACAAACTGCTATTGACACCAAGAGCACCTCCGCATACTGAGCTGAGGTAATTATACTTTTTTTTTATGTCAATGATATCTGGATCAAAGCTGTTTTCATTGAAAATAAAACAAAATATTAACCACATGTTTCCCATCATTTAATCTTTGATTTATAACACCATTTATTAATGTTGTAGATACAGCTTGAGGTATTATCCGATTTGTAATAAAATGTAAGCGAATCTTATTGAATATAATAATTATATCATTTCGGCAATGAACACAAATATCAATGCGTATTTTCAAGAGGATTTAATTGTAATATGAAAGTGCACGACGCGACGTTCGACCAAAACTTGAGAATGATTTTTTGTACTTAAGTATTGAATGATGTTCTTAGCAGATAATTTTTCATTTACATTTGTATCTATTGGTTGTACTAATGTACGAAAGAATATTTCTTCAAACATGGCTTAACAATCGACCAATAGAAACAAAGTAGGCACCATTTATATTTCACTTTTTAAGGTAACCTGTGCCAACTGCCAGCGTAACTCAGTTTCCTGATTTACTATCTTAATGAAACAAATTTGACAATACTCATCTTGTTAAATAAAATATTTTGTCTCAGTGCAAATTATCTCAATTGTTAAAAATATAGAACAGTAAGTACATTCATTATTTTTTCTGTCGAACGCCGATTATTTTATCGGATTTAGGCGTATACTATTTTTCTATCCTATCTATTTACAATATTTATATCACAATATACGTTCAAGGCAATCTAGTTCAAATTTTGTAATTTCATAGTCCAAGTTCACCACCACCTAGCGGCGCAACCTTCCTTTTCTAACTAAGCTAGTGAGAAAGGAACGGGTGACTTAGAATACGGGTTTCAAATATCAACCATTCAACGATTTCATTGCAGAACAATTTAATAAATTCACTATTATTAAACAGGCCATAATATAATTACAAAACTTACGCTAAAAACATACAGTATCGCCTTAAAATTACTGACTTGAGTGTAATAAATTATATTTAAAGCCCAAATATATTTTTATAAAGGTAGATTGTCAATTTTATCTTAATACTGGACTCAGGAATGGAACTTACAACCTTTCAGTCGACTGCTTAATCTGTATTGGCCGTAAAATAACATGATCCGGCTACATGCATCGGTACAGATTAGCTCCCCTATTGCTTTGATTATGGTTTGTCTATTACTTATGAAGAGTTAGGTAGGAACCGTCGTGAGAGGAACGTTTACAATCAAGTTGTTACCAACATCGGTATCCGTGAGATTCAAACTATGGAGTATATTACAAATATGTAGCTAGGATTTTAATTATTTTCAGTTGGAGGAGGGTTTTCGCATTGTACTCGTAACTCATTTCCTTGCCCATGATTAACAATATTTGTTGGAACACATTTTATAAATTAAGTGCTAAGGTGTTAACCAATATAGCGAAATTGTAAATAAACTTGCTCGTTCCGTGGTCTAGCCGTGTGGGCAGAATTCAGGAAACTAATGCAGAAAATCGCCCCATCAAACAGAATTTAGATTATAAAACAGCAACTAGATTTTAAAATATGGTAAAATGCCCTTTATCCTTACTCTCCAATAAATACTTTAATCACTATACCATACTTATTGTCATTTTTGTACTACCCGAGTTAAAATTGAGAACAGGCTTATAAGGACGGCTCGATTGTGGACGATTGCAAGTCTATGGATCGTCTTTCTTTTTTCTAAGTTTGCCTTCGGTGTGTATTGTTTGCGTGACGGATTCCACTGCGTCTGACAAGTCAGCTTCAGGGTCTATCGCCGCTGATAGAGCCGCAATGTACGCACAGGCTATTCGTAGCACCGACAGTTTGGACAGCTTCTGGTTATGACTATAGGCAGGCACTGATTTTCTTAAGGTATCAAAGGCTGCGCTGATGGTGTGCACCCTCGTTCTTTCTCTAGCATTGGCTTCTATTCTTCGCTCTCTCGTCATGTTCTTGTAGTTTCTTTGTTCTCTAGGTTTGGATTTTTCTTGGTAGTCGATCACGTCCGGATGGGGCGGTACTCTGGGTGGGCCCGGTGCTGGTTCGACGACCGGAGGTGGAAGCGGGGGCGGCGGCTCCACAGGCCTCCGGCGCTGCCTCAGTAAGCTGGTCTCGCTTTTTTTGACTAAGGACAAAGGTTCTCTTTGGGGTTCGTCTGTGAACGACCACGGCCTGAACGGGCTCGTGGTTTCACTTTCTGGACTCAAGGCTTCCGTTGAAGTGAGCCGCCTTTTCTTCGGTGGGGGAAGGCGCGGAGGAGTGTGTTCCCTTTTAAGTCTCGAGTCAGATTCGACCAGCCGGACTCCTGAGTCGTCGGAGTGCGCCGGGCCTGAGCACGAATCGTCATCGTCGCCGCCCGACACGAAGCCGGCATCTCGTTCTAGTATACGATCTGTAACAATAGATAATACTGTTATTTCCTTGTTTTCAACAAGCATTACAAAGGTGCACTGTTCTTCCTAACATAGTTACAATAATACCAAACACGAGTAAGCTACTCTCAAGAGCGTTCGAAATCTTAACTAATTCGTTTTAAGGGCAAATTTTAACATATCGCAAAACCAAACAACAAATACAAACCAGCAAAACAAGAAATCATCCTTCAACAAACAAAGGCCAGGTTATCCAGAAGGATCTCGTCGTTCGGACGGAAGCTGCGCCCGGGCATCGTTACGTACGAATGGGAGACATGACTGGGTTACTAATGGGACTAAGTGTACCTACGTTTGGTAGACTAGGCAGAACTTGTTTCAATAAAGGGCCGTATAACAAAGTTTCTATTACAGTACAAGAATGACCCAAGGATAAATGGTTCCATGGTGCGTATCTCTCTAAGTACCTAGCATCGAATATATAAGGTGACTATCTCAATGGTTCAGTTATTTGTATTGATAGCCTATGCATTGAATTCTATAGTAGCTAACTCAAAGATAACCAATCGCTTTTGAACCATTATTTCATACCTATTAAGTAAATACTTTGTGTTGTGTAATGAATTAATGATAATGATAGACTTAAAAGTTCTTGTCAAATTGAACTGAAATAAGTGTAAAATTGTGTGGTTTTACAAGATGGTTTTTTTCTTATACATACATACTCGTCGCTATTTAGTCTTAATTTAAAAATGAAACGGTAGTTTTTCTTAGAAATGGGACCAAGGTCACATCATAGTGCCACTACCACAACCTTTGGCATTTAAAAATGAAATTAATTTGAATTATGTTGCAACGTTTTTGTAAACAAAATTTATAGGTAGTAGCAAAAGGCTGTGCCGCGCGCCGGCGCCGGCGCCAATGCCTGAGTAATGACGTCACACGTTAAGTTAAGGCGATACTAACTGTCCTTATATAATATGATAATTCGAATGAGTTTTTTTCTAACGGTCTGTTTAAAGAACACGTGATCTTTAAAATAACATAGCTGTGCGCTAATTTTCATTTCAATGTAATTTTATAACATCGATTCAACATTGAAAATATAAAACGGTACTTAACCACATAGTAAGACTAAATATGGTGGAAATAGGTACTTCAACATACTCGTATTTCATACGGATTAGCTACGGCTTTTCATTAACCAGGGGCTCTATTCTACCCAGGAAACGCAAATTATATGAAGTACTTAGTCTGAGGTAGTTATGGTAGCTCTTATTAACTTGACAGTAATGGCGATTTGTCTCCAGATACAATGATTTATATTCAAAAAGGCCTAATATAGATATCTTTAGTGATAACTAAAACACGTTTAAACTAAATTGCTGAAGTCAATTAGAAATTAATTTTTTTTTAGCATAAAATTATGCTTTTAGTACTAACCTACGATTCCCCATATTTAAGAACTATACTATAATAGTACCTAACTATGTGAACCGCGCACTTTAAATGTGAATGCTGTGCATGCCTGTAATAGGCTTACATAAATATAATAAATAATGTTGTCAGGTTATATTATAATGTGAATTATAGTTATGTATGCTGTTGGCATGTCTTTAATAAATAAATATATAAATACTTCATTGTTCGCTGGGCCCGGTAAGGGTACCTACAACTGGACATGCGAGTGTTCCCAAGCGACAAACCCCCGTACACATGAGGACACACAAACGGCGCTCTCGCCGCTCAGATGTACGGAACTGGTTTGCGGCCATATGGCTGCCCGTTTCTGATTATATTTCTGATTATGTATTTATGTTTCGTTTTACTCGAGCAATCCGCATTCCATTTGTTCGAATTACAAGCGGATTTAAAAACGTGTGCGTGTTTAAATATTAAGTTGTAAGAATGCTATTCACATTCCACTGGATTAGACAGAATTTTCTCTATTAAGAGTTTATTTTGCGTTTTTCAAGGCTCAGTAACGGTTTTACGAGTAATTGTAGTGTTCTAAGTACACTACGGCGCGCTCCACTTATTAGCTTAAAGTACATACACTGACGTCGCCGTGCAACTTTAATTTAGGTGATGCGCGGGGCGCCGTCGTGGATTGAAAACACTATAATCCTGTACATTATCATCATTCCTGCCGAACGGTGATTGCTCGAAAAGCAGATAGATAAAAGTAATCAAGGTCTTTTGTGGATACAATCGAACCCGCGACCTCTGGCTAAGTGGTCGAGCAGTGTAACTATACCTACTAGGCCAACCGGTCTTCAGAGGGCCCTGCCAAGATGCTCTACGCTAACAAGCGTTTCTATTCGTTTCGTTTTTAAACCAATCGTGTCACTGGTAGATGACGTGATACGAAAAGTCACGTGATCTACCATTGACGTGATTGGTTAAAAGCGAAACGAATAGAAACGTTAGTTAGCGTAGTGCATCTTGGCAGGGCCCTCTGATCCTAAGGAAGTCCATTTGATCGCATGATCAGTAATCATTACACTAATTCCTGTTGACAGCTTACACATTAATTTAGAGATATAACTGTTAATGATGGAGAAATTAAATTGAATCTAAACGGAAATGAACTAAACGAGATTAAAAATCAATTTATTAGCACTCAGGCGCAGGTCAGACCGGAAGGCAAGACGACAAAGTTTATAAACAGGCAGATAAAGACATAAAAAGGTATGGGTTTTATTAATTTAGTTATCCGATGAAGTGGTTTAAGATAACTTTTTCTGGAATGAACACCAGATAAGTACGCACTTTTATAAAACGTACCCGTAACTATATGGATTAAAACGGTTTTAACTTGTTTATGCTAATGTTAGTCTTGTAATATTAAAGTTAACCCTGAAGTAGTATATTTATATTCAATGCTGATTTTGCCCAATTTTTTGAGCTGTAAAGTTGGATAAATAAATAAAGCTAGGAAGCTTTAATTATTAAAAAGACTCAACTTGTTCTCTCAGAATAAAATTCGATGGAGGTACCTATAGATTATAAAAAGGTCTTTCCATATTATTATTTTTTACATTAACAGACCGAGGTTGAAAAGTCATGACGCATATATCTAAAAATGGAATAAAGTTTTCAGCTCACATTAGCGCACGTCGAAATCGAATTTCATGAGAAATGCCATTCATAATCATAGATAATCGCGTGTCCATAATGGTCTATAGCTACCGGAATTAGTTTATGGCTCGTAACTCGTAATCGGTGGCGCCGCGAAGGCGTTCCCACTTAATGCAACATTAACAAATGGTTAACTCTACGGATTGCAAAACTCTACCTTAGCTCGTTGCATTAAGATGCTAGTAAGTTTTACTTGGCTGCAAAAGAATGCAGGTCAACTTGAAGGACTGGTTAAGTCGAAGATATGCAAATTTGTGCTTTGAGTCATTGTGTTAAGTTCGTCGAGGAATTTTCTCGACTACAGATGAATGCAGGAACCCGCCGGTAGATAAGATGCGAGCGTTCACGGGGCGAGCTTCTCACACTACAGGTGTTTTTTTCGTCCACGCCTTTGCCTGATAGAGATTTTTATATCGACAGGTTATACTCGACCGTATACTCCATTCGTTAGTCCGTACTTGTCCTATCTAATTATCACGATCTTAACTGCAAAACAGACCTTTTTGGGCTGAAACATATATTTTCCCTATGATTGAAACAATTCCAACGTAGGTACGAGAAGTTAAAATAAACTACTTTTTTAAATTGTTATCATAAAATAACACGATATTCACAAGTTAATTCAATTCAATTAAATTTTTGTAGGTTATGGCTCCATAATATCACAAGTTATGTTGACAAAAGTTTTACATGTAAATAATTAAGAATTCTTACTTTCCTTTTAAGGATAATGGATGTTATTAAAAAGGTCACCTAAATACCAATCAGGTTTATAAAACTTATGCTTATGGTTTCTACTGGTTAAGATTAATTATGTCCTTACAATGCGGCCAAAAAGAGTAGTTTTTGTCTCAACAAAGTCACCGACTACCTATAAATAAGTATTTTCCAAGTCGTTTTGAATTAAAAAGATTAATGACTAGAGCGGCGCGAGATACATCACCGCGTATAACGAAACAGGGGTCCCGGACTAATGTTTTATTTATCGAAGCAATCGTTAAGATTTCTTTGTACAATATCCCGAATTGTACATAAAATATACCTGTAGTTTAGCTAATTAAAACTGTATTTAACGTTACTAGGAACTTAGATGGGAAATAAAGTAATCTTTGAAAGTAACGAGCTGTTTGAACAAATATTATTTTATAATGATCATTATCTAGACTAAACTTTAAAGCAGCCAGACTTCTAATAAGACTTATTAGACTATTTTAAGGGCTCTGCTCTAGTGCTCTAAGAGCTCTATTTTTATTATCTTCAAACCACAAATATCAAATAAGGTGGTATTGCTTATTTTGAGGCTCGTTGAAATATTTTTTGTTTCAAAAGAATGGTACTCTTTAAAAGTTTGAGCACCGCTAAATTAGACCATCGACACCAAACACTTTTTTTAAGACCCGAGGCTTGGGTCTTTTTTAAGAGCTCATTACGACGTTTCACAGAGAAGTGTAAAACAAAGAGTTTCCTCAAAGGACCGAACAAGAACCTCTAAATGGAGCCAACTGTCAGATGAAACCCTTTGATAACATATCTGGCGCCAAATTTCATAGAACACCGAAACACCGTATCAATAATACGTATTTTTTTATTGTTTTCGTCTTTTGAAGTACCGGTGGAATATTTTGTTTAATCATAACTATTCCCGGTAAACCCAGTTTTAGCTTTGATTTCAGAAAGTACGTCTTGTACATGTTTCAAAAGGCACGCTAGCTTACAAACACCAGTTAAGTAGGAAATTAAGATGATTAAAATATAATTTAGCAAACACTAATGAAGTTTTATTTTTATTCTTTTTCATCATACATGAGCTTGGAGTTGTAATCAAACATGCTGCCAGTAGCGATTACCTACCGAAATGCACCAAATAAGAAACTGATGAGCGGTCAGTTGCAGCAAAAAAGCATAAAAGGAAGTGTCGTGGTTTCGCACGCTCTCGGCTAATGTATGGGAAGTCGTGATGCTACGACTTTCACCGAACGAACATTACCGGTGTCACGAGAACCTAAAACGACGTAAATAGATTAGATTTTATAGACACTTGCGACCTTTTGCCAAGCGGCGGCGGTGGCGCCTTGCGGGCGACGCATGCTACGCAGGGATTTAATTCAAATGTAGTTGGTTGGAACGATTTGTGAGGTCATTTGACAGCAATCTTAAGACAAGGAAGTTAGGGCTATTTTAGAATAGCTGCAGCGACTTGCTAAGTTAACTGAGTATGAACACATAGTAGCGTCTTAGTAACGGCTGCTGTCATCGATGTACGTGATATTAATGTGATAGATTATACATATGTTGTAGTATTTATTTATTTATTTTAAGCTGGGTAAGTTAAGGGACCTGGGTTATATATGTTGAGGTACTTACACAAAAATCAAGCGACAAAAGTTAACCAAGGTTCAAATGATTTATTGGGATCATAACAGTTCCTAACATTTCCTAATATTGCACTCAATGCGGCTTCAAACTGACGGATACGAGTTGAAAATTGCTTTTTACCACGAGTCTAAATGCCACAGAGAACTTTTTATATACTTACTAGAAACTGCTGATTACTGTCTAGAATACGAGTATACATGCATACATACAATCACGCCTCTTTCCCGTAGGGGTAGGCAGAGACGACTTCCTTCCAATTGCTGCGATACAGACAATTTTCCTTCGCTTCCTCCACACTCATATTTTTAGGGTACTCCTGACCTGGCCCTTTCTTAATACGTCTGCGATCTGATCGTGGAACGTTCGCCTTGGCCTTCCTCTTCTAATATTCCAGTGAATATGGTTTAAGCAATTCTAAATTCAATTTAACGTTTTTCAAAGGAGCCGCGCCGCCGTCGTCGCGCGGCGCCACCGTCGATTACATATTCACACCGGCTTGCATTTCTCGGAAAATTCGTGCGATCGATCCGCCATCTGCACCGACTTATAACGATTTTTTGTTTCAATCTGGTGAAATTTTGTCGGTTGTGATTGTAAAAAAAAACAAATCAAATACCTATTAAAAAATATACAAAAAATACTCCCAAGGTCCTGAACTTTTTTACAGCTTGTTTTGATCGGTACGAGTACCTGCGACCATTTTCCAACTGAAAGCTGCAAGTTAACTAACTATGTAGCACTAGCATAACATTTTTAACGGATAATCTTAAATTTTCTAAATTTATTATTTGAGAGGAAACATTAACACTTATGGTACCTACTACTTAAATAACATAACTTTTTACATACACGTAGTTTACAGATGCATATTTCAGTATTTTTAGTAAAACCTACGAGTACAGTTATGATGTTTTTCCAAATGCGTCACACGAAGAGGGTCATTGTTGCCAACTGTTCAATCGTTGCAACAGATTGTCTTCCGAAGACAAAATAAACCATTGTTCTGCCATAGACTCAATAAGTCTGCTCGAACCACCTGGGTGACACGTGCCAACATAAAGGACTTTACGATAACATTTATATGACACTGACCTAATATGAATGTAGCGCAGAAAGGAAGTCATGTTAAGCACTAACTACAAAATAAAACTGAATTAAACGGAGATCCTGGTACCCTATCAGATCAAATCTAGGAGGACCTATTCCAAATTGCAGCCCATTACGATAACTGGAAGTGGTTTAAAATTGACTAGCAGGGTATAAACCGAAATGACAAACATACGAACGACGCGAATTCAATAAAAGCTTGTAATAATAAATTAGTAGCGAAAAACCTAATTCCTAAATATGACGTATCACTCATTATGGTCATCGTGAAAGAAGCGAAGAACCTACCTAACAATGAAATCAAATTCAATTTAAATGATTCATATTATGTATACATGTATGTATGTATGTATAAGATTCTGTAAGGCTAATATCGTCAAGTTTAAATCATTTTAAAATCAGAATCGGGTGGCTCACATCGATGGTATCTATTACTGAAATATAACAAATCCTCTAATTTTGTAAGAATTTCCGTACCGTCCTAACTTCCAACGATTTATTTAAATATTGAATACCTGAAAACTACTGAATCTAATATAATTATAGTTAAATGAGAATGTAGTACCCAAAAGACGACAGTTTGGCCACGTTATTCAGTTCCGTGTAGCAGCATTCCGTCGGTCGGTCCTATTAAGATTGGGAAATCCCATCTGTTTAGGTATAACTTCTAGTGGAACCTGTCTTAAAAAACGCCAATGTCAGGCTTGTTTATTATTATATATATAATATAACACTGCGTTAGTTGTCATTATTAAAAATACTCAGTCCTCTTTTTTCAGTTTCAGCATAATAAAATTATCAGAAACTCGAATAATTCAGATAGGTAGGTGATTAAACGTTAAAATATTTATTTGTGTTGTTTAAAGTGTATTTTGCAAATAAGGAATTTTTATTCTAGTCCGTTCCTGCTGTTTTTTCGAAAAATACTTTCAAATTCAAAATGTGTTTTTGTGTGACGTTTTTGCATCGATCCGCGCTATGTTTAATGGATAGAACCACCTGGCTGAATGAGAAAAATTGCGTTTGGTTGACATTTTGACAGAAGTCATTTGTTTCGAATGTCCAATACCCAGATTTTGAATAAAACCTAGAACTTTTTTGCCTAATGCTATGCTGGATGCCGTACAGTCGGTAACATATTCAGAGAAACATTATATGATTCGCCTTTTTCATTTGTTATATGTTTTATTATGTGTTAAGAACGGTATACCTATAGTTAGTTTGTTTTGCGATTAGATTTAATTAGGTAAAAAGGCAATGGTTACAAAATACTACATTAATACGTTTTTTGGTATTAGACAGGTACGTCGAACTGTGTAGAATATTGTAAACTGTGCAAAACGTGGCATTATCACATTTCCTGGCATATCGCTTGACTTTTTTGATTTCATTTCTTTTAGGTTGACCGGAATTCTGCAAGGCTGTACTCCAAGCTGCATTTAATTCAGACTGTACCTCATTATGGAGCCGCGGCGCGGGGGCAAGCGTATGGTAATCGCACCTTTGAAACGATTTCCAAAAACCGATGTTGAACATGCAACTTGTTTTGATACACCGAATAAAGATTTAAATTGCCATTTGCAATGGAAAATTCCGGTTACATATTCTCTTACAAAAGAGAATCAAGCATATACCTATCTATTGTTTATTTATTAGTTTATTGGTGATATTAAAATTCCGAGAGGACATAAAAATGTTAAAATCGGTAATAAATTATTCAATATCATTAAAATTAGCGATCAGAAAAAATAATTGCCTAATTTGTAACAATGAGCATATGCTTTTTATGGTTTAAAAAATCAATATGTCAAAATGGCGTTTGGCGCCAAAACAGCGACGCGCGATGTGACCTCGCGCTGGCGTCTCGTCGTCGTCATGACGATAATATAAATCACAATAAAATGTTAATTTCGGAGTTGGAACCACATGGCAGATCCTGATGTTTTCCCATCTGGTATCGTAATCGTTTGATTATCGTTCATATGAATGCGTAATCCTTTCGGTTCGGTTTACTCTTTAACATATTTATTACATCTGTTATCAAGAGTAAAAACCTCATTGTCGGTAATAGGCCGAAAATTATATAGCAAACCTTTCAATAGAACAAATAATCAAGGTGCATCTTAAAAAAATAAGTAAGTAGTAAGTAATTTCTCAGATATACATTTAAAAAAACTATTAAAATTCAGCCCACTATATCAGGTTTCTCAGATGTGTTGCTAAGAACCAAAAAAAATTAAGACAAGCTTAGCGCCAAGCGCCGCCGTTTAATTTAGACGGTAATTTAATGCTCATATTCAAGGTATTTTATCCAAATCAAGTCGGCAAATTAATGCAAACGACGCCTTGCGAGTGGAATGTGACACGCGGCCGAGAATCATAAACATTAAACATAAACATAAACATTAGAATTCTTTAAGATTCTTCTCAGATTTCTCATGATGGCTCTGCATTGAGCATATTGAGATTATCTTAAGAGATTAGTTTAGGCGTGTGTATTCAATATTTTTATTTTATTAGGTAACAAGCTGATGTGCAATATGTTACAATTAGCAGAATTACAAATGAACGTGACGAGTTAATATTGATTTTTAACCCCCGACGCATAAAGTGGGGTGTTTGACGATTTTGATTCAGTTTTTTTTAGGAAGGTGACTGAATCGTTTTTTTTGACCAAAATCCGTTAAGCTATTAAAAGTTATGAGCTCAAATCCCGATTTTGTCAAGAGTTTTATAAAATGCTTGAAATCAGTCACGAATTCCCTCCAGCTTACGTGCTCGGAGCCAGTTGAAGTGTTTGCTCATTGCTCAGCAGTTTTTTTTAGGGGCTAAACAAAAAAATTGAGGCAAAGATCTCATGAGGCGGGTTTTTTTTTAAAGCAACATAGTAATTCAGTTATTGAATTTGAGATTTACGGTTTGTGATGGATAGGTTATAGTTATTGTACAATTGATAAATAATCGGAAAATAGACTCTATAATGAATTAATGATTAATTTAATTTTAATCCTGTTGCCAAAAACTAAATTAATTCTCATGAATCATACTAATGCTTATTCAGATATGGTCCTCTGGGATACCCCTTTTATGCGATTAGGTACGCCTCTTACATGTAATCAAATCAATCAAATGAATTAATTTACTAGAATTCAGTAATTTGGACATTACATGCTATTTATATTCACGCACAGTGTAGTGTAGGTATCTACTCAGCTTGCATGCAACCGTGCAAATGCTGCAAATATTGGGCTGAATTCAAGTTCGTCAAACGTATCAATGATCTAAATTAAATTAATTATTGCTGTCATAATACATTTGTCTATAAATTCCTATAAGCCAGTTTGTCAACATGCACTTGAAAAGGTTTTATGTAAACGACTTCATTATTTCTGGTTGAAAGATGGCTTTAAATTATATACACATGTTGAGCACATTCCACCCATACATCGCCTTCTTGGGGGTTTGTACATTAGGCTCATACCTCTAACTAGTAGTAAGCAATACAATAAGAAGCCTTTGTTTTCTGGCCAACCTTGACGTTCGAACTTTGTTTTTATTTCCATCACGAGACTTATAGTTTTAGCCACTAAGCTAATGAGATGCTCTAACTAAACATGGAGCTGAATAGTGAGGATGAGGAGTGATTGTAAGGCATAATATAATTATAAACCCCCGAACCCTCCTTTTGTGGTGCTCATAAAAAGTGTGCACGATTCGATTTGGTAAGTATCCAAATATTATGTGTATGTACTATTTAATAATAAAGTCATTAAATTGCATACCCAGAAAATATGAACTTTTCAGGATTGGATGGAATTACTTTCGGAAACTTGTCTTCTTGATTTTATATACGACTGTTGACGTGCAATCTTTACATTCCTGACACTAATAATCTAATACAGAATAAGGATGTGGTTATCTTAATACGATCAGACGACCTTACAAGGCCATGTCGTTCATTCACGTCGGATAGCTGCATGCAGAATGTGACGCGACGTTTCGTTCCACACGTTAGCGTTTCTTGTATGAACTGACCTTGTTGCCTTTGGCACTTTAATTACGAACTTACAAGACATAGATAGTAGGTATAGATACTACCTATTCCCGAGGCTATGAAAACTCAGCAAATCAGGGCCCGACATGGCTTTTGTAGACACAACTTATACAATGTAGACCCGAATTATATTTGCATGATTTTGGCGTTGACATGAGCACAAAAAAATGTGGGTGTTTACCTATTCAGTATTGAACAGCTAGGACAACATATATCACAGTAAGTTACATACGTTATTATGTAAAATTTAAAACGAGACATAAGCAAAAACGTGACAACAGTCACGTTTTATCTCAAAAATACACTTAAATCAAATTTACATTTGCCTTTGTTTTATTTTTTTGTTTACTGGGTGGGGGGTTACGTAAAGCCATCTGCAAAATTTAGTTACTTATTTAAATAGCTATCAATTTTGTGAGTTGCCCATTATGTATAAATGGTTATTGAACTAAACTTTACGGTAATTATTTTTTCTTAAAGAGCATTGCCAAGGCCTGTTTTACGATATACTCGTACACGGCAAACGGGCTTATTTTAGCATCACGTATCTTGTTGGTCTGCAAGGAAAGGGCCTAGTAGCCTGAAAATAAATTATTTTTATCGATTGATTAAACATCACTTAAACGCTTTCATTTATTCAATTACACATTAGCGTGTAAATGCTTTAAACCGGCCAAGCCGACGGCTTAAGCCATAGCAAGCTTAAAACTAAATTTGGCTCTCACGCTGCTGAGATTTAAAATATATTCCTAAGTCTTCTTAAAAAAGTAGCAGTTTTTCTCTATGGTCACCCTTTTTCAAAGGATGGGCAATCTTTTGTTTTTGCGTCAGGCCACCCGATCGTTTCCTTCCTTTGTCTTTTACAACGAATTTTAGGCTTCCCTACGATTTTTTTTCCACGCTATGAATATAATGAATAATCAATATACTTAACATGCTTGGCAACAACAATACCATGAGAGAGGCTTTGCGAGTAGTATTATTTATAATATTTAGAAGAACTAGCTTCTGCCCGTGACTTCGTTCACGTAGAATTCGGTAATCGTAATTCTCCCGGAACTTTTAAATTTTACTGGATGAAAAGCCTATGTGTTAACCCAGGGTATAACCTATCCCCATTCGAAATTTCACCCAAATCCGTTCATCCGTTGCAGCGTGAAGGAGTAACAAACTAACACACACAAACCTTACGCATTTATAAAATAAGTAGGATGGCGTGTGGCGATTAAAGATTGAAAAAAGTGCTCCGTACTTGTAATATACAAGAGTGGCAGTAGAACATTTTTCAATTGAGAAACTAATGTATGTATAACACATAAGGAGTTAGTTTTTGAATTCGCGATAAGTAGCGCATTAAACAATGTTTAATATTTCTCCGCATTAGTTCCGTTTTGTTGGCACCGCTGTTTTTAACGACTGGCAATATTTTGAAACAGTCACGTGTGTGGGAACACGTGTGCCGCCGGATGTGATCCGTTTGTTTGCAACAGGTTGTTCAGATAAGGCCTTGCTCAGTATTCAATAAAATATAATTACTAACATAAAAAATTGCAAAAAATATTTTTATCCCGGCCGTCAAAATTAGCCGCGTGGCGATTTCAAGATCAATCTCAACATTTGTGGCACATAGCTTAGTTATAAACTTTACGAGTACCTATAGACTCATACAGACCTAGAATTTCCGAACAATGCAAATTAATAAATGTATTTTTTTGCATATCTTAACTTTCCTGAACTTTAGTGAATATCGATGGCCACATATTTTTTGTCACTACCACGTCAACGGCTTTGGTATTACGACATTGGGAATCCCGCATTCGACATAAACAAAATCCTGATCTGAGCTCAACATCTGAGCACGACTTGATGATTAGGATTTCTCGATGTTTATGCAGTCATTAAACCAGCCTTTATTCTATTGTAAGTAAGTAAAAAAAACCTAAGAACCTATTTTTAGGTTATTTATATTTTGTTTATATCTTTAACAGCCCTACGAAAAAACTCGGTGAAATTAAAGCCACTGAAATAAAAATCAAGAGTCTGAAGTAAGTATTGGTTTTATTTTAATCAATTAGAAATAAATAAATAAATAAAATAATAGCTTACACATGGCACGCATGGCATTAGAATAGGTTAGTAACACTGCTGCGACGTACTTACGTTTGCGGATTTGAGCTAGTTTGATGAAATGATTTGCATGAGACTGTTCGACGGTGATAATGCTATCATTATCATTATCACAGCATTAGTTTGAGTCATCGCGGCACACATCTGGCGACCGGGCCGGTTAAAGGTACGAGTAGGACCGCTTAATAAGTACAAGACACCCTGTATAAATACCACGAGGACGCTTTAAAAGTTTAAACTTAATCCGTCTGATAATACCTATATTGTTACGGCTTTTTATCCCAATACTGATAATGAGTCTTTGATTAATATGCAATTATATCCTGTTCTTATCGATACGACGAGATTTTTATCAACAACACCAAATCGAAGTGTAATTTAACAGGTGTATTGATTAAACATGATATGCAACAATATGGCAACCACAGTTTACATTGCGGCGTTTCTTTCATTATTTTTGTTTATCTGGATACATGATAATAATGCTGGTTTATGATAAAACTACATAAGCTGTTGAACAAACAATATAATTATACTAGCGAAACATATATTTTAATATTTATAGACTCGATATTGAAATTTTTACAATAAAAATAATTTAAATGATCAAAGAGTTAAAACTTACAAGAAGGTGAAGAATATTATTATTATTTTAATCAGCTATTTATAAAAAAATCTGTAAATTAGGTTTTCTACAATAAGTATTAAATATAAAAGTAAAATAACAATACTAATACAAAAAATAAACATTATAAAAAACCTACGAGTGCCGCCGGCAGCGGGGCAGGGCTCAAGCTACCGGTGTGGTTAGGGCTGTAGAGAGAGGAACCTCCTCAGAATGCGTGCCGTGTCGAGGAGTACTGCCTTCTGTATCTGGCCCTTGATCCAGCCATCTAGTGAGAGTCTCTTGAGGTGTTGGTCAAGAATCTTCGCTATAAGACCGTTTGCCGAAACAACTAACGGAACAATGATTATTATTATTATTATTATTATTATTGTACTCGTATATTACAAGTTTAATTCAATTCTTGTTTGTTTAAACAAACAACTGACTTTCTTAGTCATTTTAAAAGACGCGTACTGTCTGTTTTTGACGTCCCGTATAATCGATTAAAAATCACAACCCTACACAGTAGGAACACAGTAGTTAAACACAGATGTCAAACATTTGACACGGTCCGAGCGCTGCGCTGTGATCATTACTCCGTGCCCATCTGGGCACATCTGGGCACATCTGGGCACATCTGGCACCAAAGCCGCCTGACGTCATTTGACATGTGGCGAACTGTCGTTGCGATATTGTTTTTTATTTGTTCTTTCATTGTGGCTATTTGATATTGTAATTTGTAAAGTGTTTGAATAAGGTAATAATAGTAAAAATTGAAATTTTATTTTATAACGTACGGACGACCTGTAAAAAAACTTTTTGGGATTCTGACTTTTTTAAGGATTTGCTCGTAATTTTACTGACCTATTAATGTAAATGTACCCATTGGGCTCCACATTTTGTAGACTTATTGTTTCCATGTGGCAAAATTCAAAAACTTAAACACATTGGTTGTGAAGCTGTAAATTGTATAATTTTACTAAAAACTATAACATACTCAAACAAACTGTTTTTCTAGTCCCTTAACATAAGAAAACTAAAGAACGGTTTTGAAATCACGTGTGACCCCCGTCGTAACATATGAACAAACAACCATTTCTCATTTCATTACACATACCCTTAAATTTTAACTAATAAGGTTTAAAATCATTAAAAGAGGGGCAAACTCGCTTGGTAATGTCATGCACTTGTTGGCCCATATGGTTCCTTATCCTTGTCATTAACAAAATAAGGTTCAAAATTATTAGAATGAATAGTAAAAGTGCATGGTAACGCGGTGCACTTGTGTCCGTGGGGTTCGTAGGCGAACATGTGCATCGCACCCTTTGAGTTATGGGTCCGTTTTTTGTCATGAACCCTTTGTTTTTCTGTGTGATAATATTAATATTGATGGGTTTTGTTATGGCAACCATTTAGTTAAATTATTGAACATAACTTCTGCTAATTTCAGTAAATTAGTTGATATTTATGAGTTTCTTTAGATAGACTAGATTTACCTATGCTAATTTGTAGAGTCGATTTTGGAAAGCGATGATTGTGAGTTTAGGTTATTACATATCAGTATAAATTCGGAATTAATTGTTGTGTTGTGTTGATCCATTTGATGGTTGTTAATCTTTTTTAACCGTCTTTTTTGAAATTAGATACAAATATAATAGTAGAATACCTTAGCAGCCGAAATGAAACCGAAGAACATAATCACTTAAATATATGTTATAAAGAGGTGTCTTTTGAAAATCCTAATTTTCATTAGTCCGAATGATTACTTATAGCAATGTCCTTTCCCCGGAATTAGTTAACTTTTCAGTACCTATTGGTATATCTTGAGCCAGGCAGGAATTTTTGCCAAACCTAAAAAGTTGTGTTACTCGGCTGGGAACTTGTTTTGGATAAAATGATATCTCGGATCAGCTATATACTAAACCGAAAAATGGGGGACAAATAATAAGCTTTCGTTATTAGGTTACTGATAGCGAATGATTTTCACAAATATTGAAAGTTAAAAGGACAAGTCCGCCTTTTTATTTTTATTTCTGTAGTTGTACTATTCGAGTAAGGCGGCTTTTCTAAAAAAATAACGTGTTTACACACATACCTGCATTACATCATTCGTAAAATAACACTAGTACTAACCAACCCTTGTGAACATGACTCATTATTTTTAATGGCGTTAAGTACGAAAAATTCTGATCTTACTCACAGATTACGAACGGTGTAGGTGCCTTCGCACTCGTTTTGCACCGATTCGTATCTGTTAGACGAGATTAGTTGATACCGTCGTCAACTAGAGAGATAAGATAGCGGGTGATACTGAACTGAACTGAAAAAATCGTGCAAAGTTCAACTCCAGGGTCAAACAGAAAAGAGAAAACTTTAAAAAAATTAAATTTAAGGCTGACCCGCAGGAAATGGACGGAAATATGTTTAGTTTTCCTAATATGGTTAAAATTGTGCAAAAGGTACACACACAATTAAATCGAGATCAATGATCAGATCCAGACTGAAGTGAAATTGGGCTGGAACGGTGATCTAGCGTAGCCATCACTATCTGGGTGCTGCAAGATGGGCGACGGACGAGGCAGGCCTCATCGGAGATACGAGACGACTTGGAAGTATTTTCCCAGGAACTGGCCGGAAAAGTCATCAAATAGGGACCGATAGCATAATAAATGCTCATGGAGATTTAAGGTTGCCTTTGCCCAACACGTTATGGTTTTACGGGTGTGTGGCGGCTGTGGCGCAAATTGGCTAATCGCCTTTTAGGATAGCTAATCGCCTGATTAATAAGGAGATTAGAATGTAGATACATGAAAAATATGAAAGGACGTGTAAAAAGTGCAAATTGTACAATAACCCATTAACTTTTGTAACTTTTGACACATTTTGTAAGATATATAATTACAAAAACAATTTATATTGCAGATACAATAAACTAGGCTGATGATGATGATGATGATAAAAATGTTTGTTAGTATATTTCTTAATCATTTTTGAATACTTCGTTTCTAGTTTATAGGATACTAATAGGTACTACATACCTACGAGGGGTCTACACCGAATAATTTGGAACAAATTTAAAAAGTGCGACGTTATCGTTTTCGGTATATCGGTATTTACCTAATAGTGCTGAAATTTGTTTCAGGATAAGTACATTCGACGACGCTAGGTAATGCGTCCTAATGGACTGCATGAAAATATGTTTTATGTACAGGTAGAGCCAAGTTTCCGACGCAAGATCCATTACTTGTATACAATAAGAAATGAAAATGTTTAATCACCACCATAAAAATGCAAACATTTTAGTACGTAGGTAACTTAATCGTCGCTTTAACCCCTTTGACAACAATATGTGGTTGTTTCATAGAGTCACGAGAAGATACAATGCAATTCAAACAGTACCTGTCTAAGTCTAAATACAATATTTGGAAGTTCAGGTGCGGTATTCGCGGTGCCGGTGGTGGTGCGTGTACCATTATAAATATTTTAATGGAGATAGGTCATACTCTTGACTTATTGCATTGACACTAAAAATAAGAAAGTCCTATTAGATTTTTTTTGCAAAGATGTTTATTGAATATTTTATAAGTATTTTTTCGCTATGTTTTTTTTTTTATTGCATTTAAAAATACAAACCTTTAACTTCACCCTGTGTTGTGCCTGTAGCGGTAAAAGTTGACATTTCTGAAACTCCGTCAAATCCAAATCCAATTCCAAATTGCTATTAATTCAGAATCCAAACACTTCCACTTTGAAGGCAACTTGTCACCTGACACTTATTTAAAAAAAAATAAACACTGAAATGTCATTTCATTTTTCAAATTACGAACGCGCGTGTTTTAAATGTTTGGTCGGGCGTGGAACGGGCGTTTTGTTCGACGCACTGCGTTCGACTGTCGAGTCGAGTGTGGTATAAAGTTGGCCTGCGCCTCGCCGGGGTAAAAAGCACGGCGCCATGTCTCGCCCCTGCTAGGGATGCGATTGCGATATGATTGGAATTTTATCGTAAGTTTTGCTTTAGCTAAACGAATGAAATGTGGAAATGGCTGAGTGGTTTGTTTATCGGTTAAGATAATGTGCTTTAAGGAAAGCACAGGCTTTAGGGTAGGGTTGAAAGAATGACACACCTTGTTTTGACGAGTAGATAAATTGTTGTTTTTATTTGCTAGGTATGTCAGCGTTGAGAAGACAGTAGGATAAATATATGATAGAGCTGAAAAGCTACTTAAATGTGCTACATGCATATTATACCGGCCAAAACTGTATACATATAAACAGAAATTTAAAGTTAAAAGATACTAAGGTGATACTTGTGTTAAATACTACTACAATACTAGTACTAGTTTATTTATATTCTATTTTTTTAAGTGCCTACTCGATAATTCTATGAGGTCTTTTAAAATATAAATTTGGCTTATAGGTATATGTCCAACAAGATTTTGACTACTTCGTGTGGGTCGTTGCAATTGTTCAACTTGCCCATATAAAACTAATTATACACCTGTGCTATGTTTTAATCAGGCCATAATTTATCCGGGTGTTTCATTATCATCCGCACCATTTTAGCCACTGACGCGTAATTTAGTAACATAAGTTCTAAAAAACTATTTACTTTATATTATAAGACATTTTTCCTAATAACCTATCGATGTATCCCGTCCCTAGAGGCGAGCCGGTCGCATTCCCTGCCCGGCGGCGGCGACTTGTCGCGGAGTATCACACACAGACACCTAAACATTTGTTCCTCGCTATTCGCACGCACATGTGCGCGTGACTCACGCACATTACACGACAATTGACGGTGCATCACTATTGCATTTGAGATCTAAATTCGTAAATCGTAACTGCGTTCGCGAGCACTCATACAGTCACCAGCAATATATATTATCTAACATTGGGCGCAAAAATGTTCGCCACGCTCTTGTTGGATAATATTTATATTAATGCTGGTGACTGTACCTATGTTATCTCTCACTAAGTAGGAGGTCACTGACGATTACCGTAAATCATAACTAATATGAAGATGTGTAATTGCCTTGGTTTGTTTGTCATTTTACGTCCAAATAAAACTACCTTTTTCACTGAGATAGTTATTTGAACATACGTTATTTTCGCTAAAAAACAGCATACATTATGTGTTTTTATGTAGCTAACATATTTTTAATTATTATATAGGAGTAGGATAGGAGTTAACGAAGGTTTAACCTGGTACCTAGCTAAGTACATATGTTCAGGGGCTCTATTCAACTTGGAAAAACCAGTAACACTGCCTTTGGCGTGTTATCGTATTGTCAGCAACGTTACGCCAGCTCTTATTTACTTGACAGTTATGTCGATCGAGTAAAACAATACCATAACACGTCAAAAGCCATATTGCCTCTATAGAATAGAGGCTTATGTTCGCCTTCTAGGTATTCCTGTTCATTCATATTAAATTGTTAATAAGTACCTATCTAATTAAAAAACCGTTGCCTTTAAAAATAAAGAGATGAAAAAAATCAGTTCTTTCTTTTCTTATGGGATGAAATTATCGCCGAAAATGGTCGGATTGAATGTAACACTGCCTTATAAAATATAAAAGGTCGCCGACCGTAGGGACCCAGATATAATCAAAGGCTCGATTAAGATGTCTCACATTATGCAAGTCACCCTACTGGTTCTCTAGAACAAGGAAACCGCTCTACGAGAACTTTATTGCCAAAACGAAGACAACAAAGATAACAGTATACGTTACTTTCACGAAATGTGAAGTATCATTTCGAAGATTTAGCTTCAAAGCAAGTGGAAAGAGCGTACAGTGTAGACAGGTGGATGAAAGATGTCAGAAGGAAATGATGTATTTCTACACGGCGTAGTAAACAAAGGGGAGGGTTGTTTTCGATTCATAGGAGTGTACTTACATGAATTGTACCCTGAAGCTTCGTATACCCGACCGATGACAAATTATCGAATATGTGCGTTTTTGTAGGAGTCGAGATTTTCACTAATTCGATTAAACAATCAGTTAGGTAGGTCCAACCTAGTTATCTGGGTCCCTACGGTCGGTCAATCCACCCATTTTCGGCGACAATGTCGGCATGAGAAAACCAAATAAATAATAAACTATGAAAGCAAATTATAACTATTAGTTAATAACTGACAAAGTTTAGTTACTCATGCTTACTATTTTAGCGATGTAACCCATCGTTTTCTTTTGTGAACATTTTTAAAAGAAGAAAATCTTCGATAAGAAAAACTCTTATATTATTCATGGTTGTTTTATCAATAGGTGCTTATGAGTAATTAAACTTCAGTTAAAGTAAATTATATACTCAATGATTCAATTAAAAGTGAGTCGCCATATTCTCATATTTAACCATCTTATAATCCACACATTTATCTTCAGCAGCTATAATTTTTCGCAGGTATCCCTTATTTCTTTCCAAACTTAATTAAATCATCGTAAACATAACTGCTTCTACCGTCCTGTAAATCGTCCTGTAGCCATCAATGTATTGCACTCTTTGCCGTCCATCGAACACCTGATGGTAGTTATAAAATCCCTACATAACTTCATGACGACGGTTTATTTATGTTGATGTTTTTTCAGCGCCAGCGGCCGGCGGTCCTCTTTATCATTTCTTAAAGCGCCCAGGGCTTCTTCTCCCGAAATCGAATTTCGAATCCACGTTGCATGTCTCCTTCTTTCAAATTGGCCACGAGTGAAAAATGAGGGGGATAGAGCAAGCGAACTTTCAAATTTACTCCCTCGTAATAAGTGTACAGATTCGGGCTCCCGATACAAAATCCTGTTTCGTTGCTTTTTGCTTAACATTTTCTCAGTTTCGGGGAACAGCAAAACGACCAAGTTTGCCCGCAGCCGAATAAACTTGTTTTATCTTGAATTTTTGTGGGTGTACATTATAAAGGCGAGAAATTATACGCCTATTTTTAGCAATGCTTATATTAGGTATATAGCATGATTGCTAGAGCTTCTTGCCGAGGTCATTTTGGCCGTTCTGGGTTCGGTTGACGTATTCGGGAATCCCATTTTTTTTAAAAGGAATGAATGACACCCAGCTCAATCAATTGAATTATGCGTTTTATTTAGCCAGCAGCTGTGGTCTTTGTAGTATCTTTCCATTTATCTACATAATATAGAGGTAAATGCATAAAAACAACCCTTCTTTCCCATTTTTTTTTAAACCAACTCGTTCTAAGGCTTTTCTGGAACGTGTCCCGAATTGCTCGTTATTGACTTAACAGTTTTGAGTAGCCCTCCGAGGTGTGACGGGATAACTCCTGAACAAACACCTCGGGCTTTGGGAAAGGTTGTGCCGAAAGGGTATAAGCGACAACTTATTGAAAAAATTATAATAAACATGTAGGTATTTCTACCCGATTGCTGAAGAAAGAAGGTGATATTTTTGACTTTTATGTATGATTATGACCTTCATGTTGTGTATGTTGATATGTATCTTTCTTTATTCCCTTGTCTGTAGTGCAGCTGAACTGCGGATGGCTACTCGATTTCGACAAGCGAGGTTCTGTTAGTTTCGTCTTGGGACTAACCTGCCCTACTTGACTACAAATTTTTATAAAATATCATTATTATAAACGGGTATTTACGTACCTAGGTATAGGACAATATCAAAACACGTCGTTGTCGAGTATTTAAAGCTTCCGTTTTGTTATTTACGTTTTATGAATAACAAAGATTAGTACCTAAGTAACTGACCTAACAGTAACTTAAAAGTCTCTTGGTTTTGGTTCCAGAACTACATCACAGCTAGACTTACATATACTAATGTTTATATGTATGTAATTAATTTATTGTATAAAACAAAAACAATGAAGATAAAAGAAGATGTCGAAAGGCGAAGTTATCCCTACATCATCATCTATTGAACATGGCCTGAACAATGCTGTTTTCGATTGTTTTCTTCTATACATATAAATAGTTTTGTAATCGGTGGCAAAGCTATAGGACATTAACATAAACATAGCGGATAGAAAACTATTTACGACTCCGACTTAGAGATGAGCTTACTCTTTTATCAAATGCGGTAACACACTAAGCAATTCCCTTTTCTACCATAAAAATGAGACGATTTATTTCAGTCAGTCTAATAGTACTTAAACCCTCTTTATCTTCGGTGGTCCTTTTGCCTTTCCGTGGGCGCGTAGGCGGCAGGCCAGGTAATGCTTTTGACACCTAGCCTGGCGAAGCGTGAATATCATCGCTTCACGGTTAACACGTTTTTTGGCTGTTTGGTGAGGACTGTTAAAACTCTAGCCCCAAGTGTGATGCGAGGTGACATCGGGTCATTAGTGCCCACGAATTCTTTTAACAATTAACAAGTTGTGGGTTTCGTTATTCCAGCAAAACTTCGGCGTCGTTTGAGGAAAGAACGTTTGTGACATTTTTATAATTGTTACATGTAAAATTCCATTGGATTTGGATATTTTGGCAGACTGCGTAACCAACATTAGAATAAAGAACGGGTTTCTAAAATTCATCGAATACCCTCGTAGTTTTCTGGACGCTTAAACTAATAGAAAACTTGCTCATAAAAACCCCTAATAAAACATGTGACAAATAATTAATAATAAACATCAGGAGACAATCTCTTACAAATTGGCCTCGTCCCAAACTAAGCTCCAGACTTGTACTATGGGTACTAACAACGATAGACTAACATTATAATGTTTATATTAATTTATACTTCACACTTAAATAAGTATATACTATATAAAAAATACCACCAAATCACACCAGAATAAATAAACTAAAATACGTATATTAACACTAAATAAATTAAATTAACTTAAATAACTCTTTGAACAGCAAGCCTTATCCTTTGGCCATATAAGACCGTAAAAACATTCAGGACTAAGGAAAAATTACTCGTTTTCATGACAAAACTATTTTCCCTTGCCGAAAATTGAACTCGAGACCGCTAGCTTCGTAGACACGGTCAGCTAGCAGCAGTATATAAGGAATAATTAAATATACTTAATAAGTGGCCAGAGGACATTTGCAACTTCATGAATGTAGAACTCGTTACGAATTATTCCCCCGTCATTAATTTACCAATACATTTCTTAATGCAGCTCTACATTACTGCATAAACATATTTCAAGTTTCGTATAAGTTCAAAAGTTATAATAGTCGTCGGTCGGTAATACACCAGTAAAGAGTATCTGTCAGATTAAATTATCTATTGAAAGGTCAAAATCAAAATCAAAATCAAAATATTTTATTGCATGTCACATTAACATATTCATAGGTGGAACGTAATAGGAGGTTTGCATGTGACGCCCTGCAAGGGCACAGCAACATCAGACAGAGAGCAGCTATACAATACAATACAATATAATATCTAGTTACTAATTATTTTCTAAAACTACTTATACTAATTGCGGTCGTGTTGGATTATAATTATGTGTATGCGACATCAAAGAATTCTTTCAAATTATAAAAGCAATTATTTATTAGAAATAGTTTTAAGGTTTTATTAAAGATCTTGGTATCTTCTATGCATTTAATATAGTTTGGTAAGTGGTTGTAAATTTTAATTAACATCGTCGTGATCGTTTTGGTCGTGAGTGCATAACTTATTATAACTGTCCGGTAGCAATAGTTTAATCGATAATGTCGCGGCGCGCAATCACATCTCTACGGCCACCTGGGTTGTGGCGCCAAATATAACCGACGCCGCCGCTACATACATCTTTTGAGTAATATATATGACAATTTATGCTTAAAGAAAGTGCTCTTCAAGAGGAATGATCGTGTTTTGTTTATGACGACGTTCTTAGTTGAGATATGAATGAGTATTATACGGATTATGAAATAGGATAGGACCCTTTTTTGTCCTAATCTTTAATGGATATTGTCATATTTTTTATTACTAAACAGCAGCTTCGGGTTATACATTAAAAAAATAGCCTATATTAATCGAGGATAATGTAGGTTACTATTACTGAAAGAAATATTTAAATCGGTTTATATAGAAGTTCCAAAGATTACCCCCAACATACAGAGAAATACACTATTTTACCTCTTTACACCTCTAATATTAGAAAAGTACCTATGTTGTGTAAAAGGCTACAGCATCAACGAATCCCGGGCTGTATACCGGGTCTCTTGCCATGCATCACCCCATTCCATGTAGGGGCTGTGAAAAATACTATGGGATGAGTGACATTAAATATTAGAAAACTGTATGTCATTGTATATTATTCAGGCAGGGATGATCAGAGGCCTCATTCAAGATTATTTTGCTAAAGGATACCTACATTGTAAAACGAACTTTTACGAGATATCACGACAAAAATGAATGTTTAATAACGTTTCTGACCGGTCTTATTTTGTTGATCACTTATCTATCTAATGAGTTTCTTAACTTTTGAGCTTTAGACAGATGCTTTTCATCATGGATCAATCAAATCGTTACGGTTGATAAGTAGGTACATTCATTAGTAAAAGATCAGATATAACATATATATAATAATAATTTATTAATCCAATCTAGCAATCTATTTTTTTAAGGCCTTGCATCGTGGCTCACGTTGCCTTGATTCGTCACAGCTCACAGCCTTATTATATAACCATTGAATTAATACGTAGACGTAGATAAAGCACTTCCTAAAGCATAGCTTTCTTAACTTGGTGTTCGGAATTCCAAATCAAGGAACAAATTCAATACAATAGTACCGACACAAGCTAAATGCTACCACAACATATAAAATACATTAAGTTCAAAATCAATTACAAATACGTTTCTCAGCTGATGAGTATTGAGTCAAGGAAAATTTAATTCTATGCGGTTTGTTATATGTTCGCTTCTCAAGTGAGGCTTTAGAATTATTTCCGATAAGTTCGCACTGTTTCATATGAAGTCTTATAGTGGTTGTATAAGGTACATTTTGAGTTGTGGGTGTAGAATTGTGTGTCTCAGGATGGCAGGCGCCATTTGCCGTGGCGCCGGCGCGCCGCCGACACCTCGTGTATTATGGACTAGCCCCGTGACCCGGCGGCGATCAAATGGTGTTTGACTCGGCAAATGAACAGGGACAAATTGCCTATTGCGCTACTGTTGCTGATAGGGCACTAAGCCTTTGGCACTGCTAGACTTAGAATTGTAAAACGGACCGTACAAAGTTAATTATTCCCCTTAGAAATGCCAGTGAAAAAATTGGATTGGTCACCTTTTTTTTTCGTAAAATTAAGTACCTATGAACAGCAATTGGCAAACTTTAATTGTTTTCAAGAATAGGCAGCAGAATATTTGAAGTCACATAATTATGTAAGTATTTAGGCAAAGCCAGACCTACAGATAAGTTTCGAAAAAAAATCGGCAACTACGTATAAACGTATATATAACTAGAAATTACTAAGCACGACGTTATAATAAATTTTATTAGAGGTATATTTCATTTCATTATGGTGTCATATTTCGTCAAGACAGTCACCACTTTTAAAGTCCATTATATGTATATAAGTACCTTTTTTCCTGTCATGCATGATGATACCTAGTGTTAATTGCAAAATTCGGCAGCGAAAATCGAATATTTCTTTAGCAAAAAGCTCGGCACTTGCCTCAGAATACTTCGAACGATGAAACAAAAACAAGTGTTTAGAGCGAGACGGACTTATCCCGGGCACTTTGCCTTGGAGTGAAACATCGATAATTTATGCGAACATCCCTAACAAACAAGAATGCAGCCAGATACTCGACCCATTCAAAAAACTACCTTATGCTGTACAATACATGACTCGAAATCGGTTTTAAAGTGTTGTAAATAAACGCTGTGGTTGAAACAGGTGTTCGCAGACATGGGTGTATAAACGATCGACAAAGCAATACCAACCTTGCTGTTAATTAATTTAAGGTTAACTTTAAAGTCATCGGTGTGGTTTTAACGCCGTTTTGGACTATCGGGCTCTTCATTGCTCCCAGATGTGCATTCTGTAGGAGCATTATCAGAGGCTGTTGGTAATAAGGACGGGGCTGGCAATTAACGGGGATACCAGCTTTTTATACCTTAATAGCTCTACGTGATTTGGGGACTTATAAGTACCTATAGATCTACTTCTAGGAAAATAACTTCTGCAAATTTTGTTATAAAATCCGCAACTTTTATCGTCGTCATTAATCATTCATTCATTACGCGCTTTATATAATTATGTTTTTTCCGCACTTTTAACATAGGTACCGGTTGTATCGAGGGCGAATTGTAAGCCACGCCTTCTCTTACTAGTTTCAACGGGCACTGCACTGAGTTGCTACCCGCTGCCCGTGGTGAAGTGGCTAATAATTGCGAAATTTTGTGAAGTGCATAGATAGGTATTTTTTATTATCAATAGGTCATTCAAGAACTAGGTATTTCGAGGATTTTTTCGGTATTCTTACTGACCCAAATGCAATGGCTAGATTTTAAATATTTATTTTAACGCCTTAAGTATTCCATGCTTTCTTTGTCTTATATAAATTTTACCTTGAAAGTTTTGGAGCCAATAGACATCAACGAGAATAACGTTGTAACGTTGTTAGTGTCAATATGGGACTTTTTCGAATAAACCAACTCGAATACGAGAGCCACCGGCTAAAGCTTACAAAAAAGGTATAAGATCATAGTCATATATGTACGAGTGTATATCCAATTCTGTTTTAAGTATTGATATTGTAAATAAATTCCGCATTGAAAGTTGTTCCAGTCTACCTGCTCCTCCTGGCGTGTGACGGCGCCCGTTTGATTCTCGGCTTTGTTTTTGTCGTGCAGTCGACGGAAGGAATCCCTATTGGCACCCGTTCGGTAACAACTTCAACGGATTTACGTTCATCAAAAAGCTTTTTTAATGAGGAGAGGATAATCCAGACCCTTACTAATATCATTTGATTATTATATTTTATTTATTGGAGAAAAAAAAACAGATAAAGAAAATTTACAGAATTCGGAAGTGTTTTTGTTTGTATCGTTTTTGAATTAAAATAAGTACAAAGGTAGTTTGTAACCCGAAGACTTAGACTACATTTTATTACAAATTGTAAGTAAAGTTTCCGATAGCGAAAAGTGATAAACAACTTTTGCGCGAACTTACAATTTCCGTACTCGACCGACTCGTACCGAATGCTCTGTCTCTCGCACTCTTTAAGAATACTGTGACGGACAGTACCCTAACCATGAGATACAATTACCGTACTCGCTAGCGAGTCGAATGCTCTGTCACTCGCACTCTATAAGAATACTGTGACGGACAGTACCCTTACCATGAGTTACAATTACCGTACTCGCTACCGAGTCGAATGCTCTGTCACTCGCACTCTATAAGAATACCGGTCAGTAAATATGCGTTAAACCAATTCGGCTACAATTAGATATGCGTCATAAAATTCGGCGACATCAAATTATGCGAGAACATTTTCTGCACAAATACAATTCGGCTTAAACAAATTATGCGATATTGAAATATTTGAAATATGTCTATAAAAATTATGCGTAAACAGAGGGAACCATTCAAGTAAGTAGGTTAAAGAACTGTTGGCTTACTACAAATTATTGCCGCCATGAACTTTACTTCAAGTTAATAGAGGTGATAATTATACAATCACTAAATGCCAATAACTGTATACATTATGTTTTGGTTTCAAAACCTTTCGGCTGAAAATTGCAGAACATAGTAGGTTTAATATGTTTACGTATAATTTTTATAGTCATATTTCAATATCGCATAATTTGTTTAAGCCGAATTGTATTTGTGCAGAAAATGTTCTCGCATAATTTGATGTCGCCGAATTTTATGACGCATATCTAATTGTAGCCGAATTGGTTTAACGCATATTTACTGAATTCCGAATAGGAATTTGGCAGAAAATTACTTACACATATATTAGTTTCGCAGAAAGTTATTTGTCGCATAAGCTTATTTCGCCGTATTAATGAATTAACATAATAAACCTAATAATGACCTAAGCGAGAAGAGTCGCCTTGTATCCCGCTTCCTGCGGCAGTGTCGACGGGGCTATTCCGCGTAGTTTGGTGCTTCGCGCCTGGACACAAGTCTAACCTAACCTAAACCTATTCTTTTTTCAAATTGTCTTAATTATTTAATATTTTTGTTTCGGATTTTCGGACATAAATTCGGACAGGATTTCAGGCTATCAAAATTCTGCTAAATTACAGATATGCTAAACAAAATTATGCATAGTGACATTCGGCCATGTCAGTATTATGCTAACATACTATTCGGGTAAACAACCATTCGCATAATATAGATTTATGCCAAATAAAATTTCGGCAAGTCTAAGATTCGGCGTAAATAAATTATGCGAATCTTGTTATGCCTAATACGTTTCGGACATTAAAAATTATGCTATATAGATGGCACCCTACTTGAATAGTTTTGTAAGTTTAATTAGTTACATACAATGATATTTTTTATTAAGATACGTTATGCTCATACTAAACGCATTCAAAACCCGTGACCAAACTGACAGAGACAAACACGGCAATCCATAGCGAACGCTATTGTTAGAAAGAGATAAATATATAAAAAGTAAGGCAATTTGCCTTCCTTTTTGCAGAACGTTTTTGCGCGCAGATGATGTATCTTTATATAAAATATTACATACTATATTTTAAATTACCTAATACAAGACAGTACCTACCTAATGGAAAAAAATTCTCTAAGCCTTTATGAAGGTGCAAGAGGAAGATCATTTTAAAGACAGGTATTTAATAATGATTTTCCATACCAATTGCGTTATACTCATAATATAACGCAGTTCAGAGTATAACGTAAAATATTGCAATAATAAAACTTATATGTCAATTTTACTCCTCAATATATTATGTATACGTCTAATCGCTTACCGATTGTTTGCATAATAAAAATGTTATCCACTAAAGATAAGCCAGGAGAGAATTTATATTTTTTTATACTAATTTCAATTCTCGTCCCGTCTCGCCGCGCCGGTGGAAAAGCACCTTACCGCGCGAGTGTCACCGGCGCTGAAAGCCTACCTATTAAAATTGGGATAGCTAAGCCCTTAATCCGTAAAACTGTGAAAACTGTAAGACTGTATCCAGAGACCCTATACATATACGTAGATGCCCCAATACATCAATAATTGTATACAAGTGAACAGGATTGTAAGTGTAACATAAGCCACATCCCTCTAAGCGGCCGAAATCCCACCTGATCCGCGCGGGCGCACCTGCGGCGAATCCTTTCCTTTTTTTTATCCACGCACCTGCAATCTATTGTGCAACGGGCAGTCGTTATACTATTTTATGACGGCAGATAAAATGGATATAGGTGAGGCTGGTGCTTAATAAGGGGTTTTTTACAAGCCTCTTATAATTCCATATGATAATGGGCTAGTTCGTTTTCACGGAAAAATGCGTTAAGTGCCTATGTAATTAGGTTATTGGTCAATTGTTTTATTTTTTGAAATGCTTAATATACTATCAAAATTTTTGACACCGGGTACCTACTAGAGTATAATGTGTTTATTTTAATTTTCCTTACGTTCTAGTATCGACATTGTATGGTCGCTCCGCTGCGCTAACGTTAAAGCCGTAAATTGCACCTAAATTACACTTAAATTATGTTATAAGTCTGCTTAAAGTATTACTCCAAGTAATATTATAAATTAACTAATCGACCGCGCGTAAGCCACTGTAATGTATAGTCTTTAAGAATGAAACCACAGATGAAACTCTGCGATTTATATTTTGGATCTTTAATAAATGAATTTAATGAATGCATGAATGACACTTATTGAATTGTCGATCCTTGGTTGATGATTTCCTCATGACCTATCCTAGGTGTCGTTATCCAAGCAAATGGTAAAACAATGGTTTTCTATATTAATAGGTATCAATTGTGAATCAGCCGTCTCCTTACTCACCTAATAAAACTACCATTATGTTTTAAGTCAGTATACGGTCGAGTGTTATGCAAAGTGTTCAAAATACCTCTCAAATGTTGGTTGTAACATTATTCTAACCTTCACTTGTGTGTGAAGATCGATACTTACTCATTTTTTACCGCAAAAAGGTGTGATTCTGATTCTAAAGAGATTAACATTTTTTACCGTCAAATTGCTTACAGGTGGGTTCCGAGAGGACAGAAAAACTTCATTGTCACTTAATTGGGAATTTGGAGAAAGGCAATTTGTGTCGTGACTTGATTTCATTATGATTTAGATTGGTTATCGATGGGTTCGTTCAATCTCACTAAAAATGTTAGTTTTTAACAATCGCTATGATTTAATCGAATAGACAAACTAGTCGTAGGTAAACTATATTCATGCTAACTTGACTCCTAGATTTGCAAGAAAATCATAGTGATTGGAGCGAAGCTCCAATCTTCCCCGATTCGGATTTTCGTTTGTCCGCATACTCCTCCCAAACTATTAGAGATATCAGGATCAAATTTAGCCCGTAATACGACATCTAACCATAGATGGTTTAGAAAAAAAATAATTTGGAAATCGGAGATAGGTACCACGGAGGAATAATCATCGAAAATCTGTTCCCATAGACTTTCAATAGGAAAAATGGGAAAAGTGACCAAACTTCGATTTTAAGCGGCGCTCTTCATTCGTAACCTTTTTGAAGCTTCATCTTTAGCTTCGCTCCATTTAGACTTGCCCGGGGACGGCAAGTGCATCTAGTACAGGGGCCTGTTTTATAAAGCTACAAATTACAATTTACAGGTTTTTCCATTTGACACAACCTTTACAACAAGCTTTAGAAGGACAAGAGTTGAGGTGTTTTCTATTTTAGCTACTTATTTAGAGCCCAAATCAATTAAAATTAAACAAATATAAAATCGCATCAACTTTTTCAGTCACTTCTGTGCGGTCCGAAATTGCGCAGCGCAAAAAAAACAATCCTCATAACTAATGACGTCATCAATTTTTCGGCAAATTCCGCTGGCAACACATGCGCAGACACATGTCATCATACCGTGACGCTTCCGGTGACAAAATGAAACGTAATAATCATATTGCTGTTCTTTATCGTTGCAGAATGATTGCCTTAAATTAGGAGTCAATGGGGAATACATAAAAAGTAGATTTAAATACATTTATAGACAAACAATGCTTTCTTTAAACTTTATTTACGGCAAAACCGCCAGATATACATACGATGAATCTATAAATTACGAATTTCAGTGCTGAAGGTATTTTTCATATTGGTTTCATAACATTTGGATATAAGCAGAGCGTACATAACCTATAATATAAATTCCAGCTTGCCTTGTACAATCGTTATCCAATGAAATGAAACGAATTGTTACTAGGTTTCATTTTAAGTTTCTTGCAGCTCTCAGATCCCACCATCAGGTGGCCTGCGTGCCTGTTTGCCCTCTCTATGGAATAAGAAAGAAATCTCAAACCAATAACATGCTAGTCTATCCAAGTGCGGAAAAAGGCTCGAAGTATTGTTGGGGTTAATTTAAAAATTAAATCACAAAAATAGGAATCAACTCTGAATAATTTATTGTGCTGTGCCTGTTTTGTTTAAAACGAAAATGTTTTTTTTATATAGTAAAAGTTAATTAATATTCCAAACGCAAAGCCATATCCACATCATCTCTCCCACTTATAAAACGCATAATCTTCCCACTAAACTGTAACATATCTCTTTACGCCAAAAAAAGGGCAAAGGAAACGACAAGTTGACAGCCAATGAGCCGGATGCCATTTTAATTAGTTCTAAATTAGTCGCACATTTAGATAGGCGTTTTACACAATGAACTGTTACTTGAAATAAGAACATATTTCTTTAAAAAAATTGGCACATAAAACTAGGTATAAGTGATTTTATTTCTTATAACAAAGTTAACTTTGGTGTTAAGATTTCAGAAGATTCGTCATATTCCTATTTGGTCATATTCCTAACTGAACGTCTTGTTTAGATGACTAAATTTTCACAATACAAGTTTATGACGATGAGCGACTGATGATTATGGCCGATTTATACATTGTAAGATAATAATGGTTCAAATTGGTCGGGATTTTTTCTTCTCTTTGTTATCAATTCCTTTTATGTAGTCAGTCACCTAAATTGGTACTTAACTTTATAGTGCTACGGTGGCCAAATACTTATTTATGTAATAAAAGCGTCTAAAATTATAAAGGTTCGGAAGTTGCAATAACTGGAACTTAACACGAAATGAGAAGTATGATCTTGTCCAGCTCATAACGCATGGCAAGATCGAAGACAGCAAAAATCCTGGAAGGAGACGAACATCACGGCTTAAAAACCTCCGGCATTGGTTCAATTTATGCACCAGATCCCTGTTCCGAGCAGAAGCATCCAAAATAATGATAGCCTTAATGATAGCCGACCTCCGGTAGGAGATGACAGTCTAAGAAGAGAAGAACATACGAAATAACAACTAGCTAGTAGTAGTAGCATTAAAACAGCAAGTTTATTGAACATCAAGTAATTCTATGCAAGACAGAATGATGACATTAATGCGACTAGTTAGCTCACACGTATCGTTTATTCAGATTGTATCTTCCCACCTTGCCATTACGGTACTCAACACGATTATTCATTAACCTATTCCGTTCACGGATCGTCATTTTAAGCTAATCCCTTCTAACAGTGCTAACCAAATTAAAACAAAATGGCGTCCCCACAGATAAATAAGTCACTTTTTCTTTCGTTGACGGCTTGTGACCCGGCAACACGCCCTGTGGGACAAACTGCCGTAAATTATTTAAAATCTTTAGTGTCGCTCATGTGGTCCCAAGGGCAGCTTTTTTGTTGCGTTACAATTTGAGGTTATTAAGTTAAGTTGTACTAATAAATATTAATAAATCGTAAGTAGTAGACAAAAGTAATCTGAAATGTTTTTGAATTAAGATAAAACGTTGACAGAATTTAATACATATTATTTATTTATTTAAACTTATTTGCTCAAAATACAATAAAGTACATAAGGTGAACTTAATGCCCAATGGTATTCTCTACCAGTCAACCAGTAGGCGAAATAGAAATCTACCGCCCAAAAGTGATCTTGGACACCCCGAAATAAAAAGGTGTCATCTTTATTGGTCCTACTCGTATCCTACGCAGCCTCTCGCTTACCAGTGGCTTCTTACCAACGTACCACACAGGCCGTATCAAAGACATTTAAGAGACAATTATCTTGTTCCTTTTTCAAACTTGTGTATGACAAATCGTCAATAAGGAACAACTTACCTCATCTCGTGCATCTCAGCTATAATCAGTTTATTAATACGGCTCTAACGGCCGCACTCAGAGTCACTTAGTGAGTCATAACATAACTCTATCCACGGTTTTGAATATAGGAACGCACCACTAATCGTCATTAAGTGACTCTGAGTGCGCCGTTAGAGCCGTATTAATATACTGATTTTAGGTGAGATGCACAAGATGAGATGATTGTTGTGTTCCGGTATGGGGAAATCCTAGTCCTCCGGGTTGGCAACACAATTACGGACTTAGGATTGCAGTCTTAAGTCTCAAATTTTTCGTTGTTTTAAGCACGTAATAGAGCCCAAGGAGGCAAGCTCCCCAAGGTTGAAAACATGGATTTTTAATAAAAGCCTGAAGAAGATAACCAAAAAATGGCGGATATCCGACTTTTGTCAGGTTAGTATCACTATATAATTATATACCATTAATTCATACAAATTATTGTACTGTAGTAATGTACCTATGTAATAAAAATAACACTGTGTAACGATTTTGCCGAGTAGGTACTTAACTAACCAAGGTTTTATTACAATCTTAATGTTACAATGTATCTCAAAAACGCTATCTAATCTAAACGAACCGCGATGTAGTTGTTATTGACACAAGTACAAATTGTGGGCTATTAACAGCGATGCAAAGGGTTAACAACTGTAGGTCAACTATTTAATCAGGTCACAGTTAAAATACTTATGTTATCGGTTATAAATAATTATTAAGACTACTGTACAAGTACTATTCATTCATCGGGTACGTAGGTTTTATCATTGAAAAAGTTTTTGTACATGACTTTATATGACATACCTACATAGAATAATATAATAACACATAGAACTTAGAATGATATTTGCATACAGCGGACACGTCAAATTGAAGCATGTATGGCGTAATCCTCTCTTACGACACGCACACAAGTGCATAAATATTGAACTGAGCAGACCAAATTTGGTCTGGTTTGATTGACATCTCATTAAAAATTCAAAATATTATTCAGTAAATTGGCCACATGGCGTTCGGGAAACTTTGCAACCAAAATACCTCAGTGCCTCGAGACGAAAGTGTGTGTACCAGTGATGACATGGATCTGAGACGCGGTCTCTGACTATGGGCTTCAAAAGAAAGCTCAGGGTCGCTCAGTGTGGTATGGAGAGGGCAATACTCGGCGTTTCTCTGCGTGATAGAATCAGAAATGAAGATATCCGCAGAAGAACTAAGGTCACCGAAATAGCTCAGCGCATTAGTAGCCTGAAGTGGCAATGGACAGGGCACATTGCTCGTGGAACCGACGGCCGTTTGAGCAGAAAGGTTCTTGAGTGGAGACCACGACCTGGCAAGCGCAAGTGTTGCCAGGTCCAATCTGAAAAAATCAGTAGATCCACGCCCTAAAAAACAGGAGATTTGAAACAAAAACAGTAGACAAAATTTATTCCATAAAACTTACCTAAATGCACGTCTTATTTGTGTTATTCCTCGGTTTATTCATTTTCTGATTTATTTTCTTCATTTTCATTTAACTACAAAGGATTAATTTTATGTTTTAGGTTGTATTGATTTACTTGATTTTACTCTTATTAAAACATTCAGAACTCGGCCTGATTTAGGTAATTTATTTAAAGTAATAATATAAAAATAAGTACCAAATGCCACACTCAGAGACATTTAACAGACGGATTCTTACAGCGCTCATTTCGTTTCGTTCTGAAATTGGCATTAAATGTTACACACTACTATTGAATTTAAAGCCGCCCTACTCTCGCATCAAGAACCTTGACAAGTTATGTGTATAATTTTTGTTTCGACAGGCGAAATTCTAAAATCCAGTAGATTTTTTAGGAAAAACAGTAGAACAGTAGACACACCCCGAAACCAGTAGATCTCCAGTAAAAAAAGGAGATATTACAGCGTGCGACGACCGCCTGCACGATGGACAGATGACTTAATAAAGTTGTAACATAATAAAGTACTATAAAGTAGGAAGTCGGTGGATGCAGGCCGCATTGGATTGTTCTCGCTGGAAATCAAAGAGGTAGGCCTACTCGTATGTTCAGCAGTGGGCGACTGTGGGCTGAAATGATGAAATTGGCTAAATGAGGGCTCTTTTATACGTCGGTATATATATATATATATATATATTATAATAGATCTACTAACGCTTCGGACAAGACCATCATAATGGAGAAGAAACAACGCAAGAAACTCCAACAGAACGTCATTTTTCAATCATAAAACATTGATGCGTGGATTAGGTTTCTATGTGTTATTATTCACTACATAATTATATATATATGTATATATATATATATTAAATATATTAAGTAAGGGTATTATATCTACTCCATATAGTTACCTATTTATTTTTTCTTTATTGCTCTAGATAAATAAAATTTCCTTCCCTGCGTTAGGCCTACCACTCGTGTCATTCTGTAAGCTTCCTTTAGAAGCCCTTCCGAAACTGGAGTTTAAAAAATTCGGGGCCCGAAATGTGATGTCAGGGCCCAGTTGTTTTCGGATTGTCAATTTTACGATAAGTACCTAATATTTACTTGACAGTAATGACGGCCAAGTTAAAATCAGTACAATAACATCAGCTAGCACTATTGTTGAGATTAGGTTTGTATTGAAATTAGGGACCTGACCTGCCGATCCATCTGCCAATATTAGTATTTAGTGACGGAACCAAATACCTTGCACAAAAGGTCCCTTAAGGTCGAAGTGTACCTGACAGGACTCCATCACGTCCATTTACATCCCAAAGTAAACAACTGTAAATCTTCTTAACAATTCTCTAAACGCGACAATACTTCGTGTTTAAACCAAACAGATGCTCGTGTTTATGGTAAAGGCGTTATTTCCGAAGTAAATAGGGAGACGCCATCACTCATTGTCTTGTATCGTGAACAGTTGTTTCGGAAGTCCGACATCCTGAAGTCGTAGGGGCGGGCAACCTTTGTACAAATATCGTCGTTTTTATGGGCTTTCCTTTTATTTAAGTCCATGCAACGTTGAAATTATTATTCATAAATTATAGTAAGTAAGTATTTTAATGTATTATAATTACATATGGCGGTGCATTTTGTAAACCAGTAGTGAATGTATAATAACCCTCAGATTACTGAAACTGAACCTTTTACCACAATAACATTTATAATTGTTAAACGACAGTGCTTGACTTAAAAATTGTACATTGAACTTCTAAGCCTATCAATTCGAATTTTTTTTTCTCAAGATGTAGAGATAGGCTGTCGCCCAATGAACGACGCCAACGCTTCCAAACCGCACCCACTTTACTTTCTAACATCAAACCCACACTGCTCAGTTGAGTTTAAGCAGTAGGTATTATTATACGATTGTAAAAGGCAAAGAAAAGAGACGGCTATAAGTGTGACGTGAGTGCTAATCACAAGATAAAACAAGTGAACTCTGTTAAATCTCTACGTAATGTAAAATCGTTCGCCGACTAGGTTATACATATAAGTGCACACAACAACTTACAAAGTTACAACATGACACTAGACTTCGACACTCTACTTGATAGAGTGTATAAAACTCATAACTACAGGAGTGCATAACAAAGAAGTTCAGTTTTCAGTTATTATTCTAAAATATTACAATGGCCATCTCAATTGACTTACTTTGAATACATAAAAAAAAGTGTTAATACGTTAAAAAGGTTGTCTGCCTGTGATACCAACCGCATCGAACGGAAGCCTGGGTACCAAATTTGTCCGCGATGGCAGACTGGCAACATTTGACCGGTATTATTTTTAATTTCTATAAATATGGCACTGGCGGTGTCTTTGAGTGCCTAAGTAGAACTTTTGATTTTAATTTAATGGTAGTATTCGTTTGTTTAAGAGTTTCTTATAGGACAATTAAATATTAAGCTATAAGCGTGATGTTGCTAAATTACCTATGAGAACATTATATTAAATTACCTGCTGCAGGGTAGTAGTGGAGAAAAATATATATTTCAGTTCAGAGTGAGTGGAAGAGTAGTAATTTAATTAAGTAAATTTTTCAACAATTAATAAGCTAGGTAACTTATCGCCTCTTCTTGGGGTCTGCTAAGGGATACAGAAAGTTTTTGCATTTTCGAACAGTAATTTGTATTTAACACCTAAGTTAGATAGTCGGCAGCGTATATAGACTTACAGAAATCTAAACGCGCTGCCGACAACATATCCCAAACATCGTATAAATCCATCCGTCAAGTACTCTGCGCTGCGCACGCGCCACTTACAGGCTATAATTACCGGCAATCTGTTCCCGCAGGATATCCCCGGCCATCTGGTGGAAGTGTCTATTTGCGTTGCTGTTTATTTATACCTACCACGATATTGTCTTGGCCTGGGTTGACCACACCTGGCTTTTCAGTTTAGCTGTTTAGGTAAAGTGTATATTTTAGAGTAGTAGAGAAAGCTATTATTTTACAGTGGTTAGCAACATTTGTGCTCATATTTATATGGAATAGTAACTTTTGCCCGTGACTCATTTTGAAGGATCATCATGGCGTGCTTAAATCTTAGGGAGAAGAGTCAGTTGTTAATACGAGTAGGTATATAGGGGTTCATTATTGTACAGTCGATCTTTTAATACCATAAGAAACTAAACCAGCTCCCTCATTAAAAAAATAATACCAAAAATGGCCGCAGCTCCAAAAATAACGAGTAGCGCACAATAGGTGGCGCCACGTGCCCGCCGCATGGAGGCCACACGTCAGGCGCGTGGCGTCGGGGGGGCCCGTCTATTGTAGCGCGCTCTGTAGGTGCTTACCAGCTTTGAGGGGAGGATAGACAACGTGCGAATGTTTTATGTAAGAATCTGTTGTGTTTTTATATTCTTTTATTTCTTATTTGTGAAATAAAATATGTAGGATACTGCAATGGGTATAAACAAGTATATTGTCTACTAAGAATAAAAATAACTGTAATGATAAAGAGATGCATCTACTATGAATGTTACTAGCTGTTGCCCGCGACTCCGTTCGCGTAGAAGTCGTTTATCGCTACTCGTGGATAAAATGTACCCTATGTCGTCCTTGGGATTCAAGCTATCTCCATACCAAATTATATCAAAATCGATTTAGCGGTTTTGCCGTGAAAGCGTTACAAACAGACAAAGTACTTTCACACGATTGATATTACGACACTAGCCCAATTCCGCTAAAGTAATGGGTAAGTTTAGTCTAAAGAGTCTTTACTATTTTTCGGAATTTTCGGACTGATTCCTTACTTTTGTTTGTTCAAGTCGAGCTTAAAGCTGTTTTTACGCGAAAATGCCATGCGATGAATCTTGGCTCAAGGCGCATCTCACCTCCCTAGACTGACGATCGTCGGACTCAGATCGCGCCGCAGCCAAAGGCGGCACTTAAATATAGCTATAAAATAGTCATACAACGCTCTTAGCGTCTTCATCAAAACGGCTCTAATATCGACTCACATAGGCAGTTGTGTTAAAGATAAAAAAAAAAGAATATTCGTAGAGCTGATTAGTAATTACTAGGTGCCAAAAACTACAGTTTTGGATGTTAATAATTCTACGTTTTACCCTTCCAAAAATTTAAGCTCTTCGCCAAGAAATAGTATAACGGATAAAAGACAAAGCTTGACGCCTCAACATATTCGTAGTACAGGAATTGGCACAGCTGTACTTTTAGTGTGATTTGTATGATAAGTACGAACCAATGGCATTTGCCCAGTGGACATTCGCATTCAAAATATTTGGTTGTACGTAAATACATTCGAAACTTTAAACTGTTGCGATAACTACGTAACATTACAACAACGGAAAATAACTTGGCAGGTGTAATGTATCGTTACATTATTTTACCCTTCACTAAACTTGTCACAGGAACTGCATTAAATGTTCACGTGTTTCTATTCCTTCTTGGCTGAGGACCAAATGGATGCTTGTCGAGATGACAGATTTCCTGACTGTTTTCATTTGAAAACTTTCAAAAATTTACAATAGGTGGTTGAGTTTTCTGAATCATAAATTCTGCCTACTTGGATAAATCCATAAGGAACGCGAGCTCTTGCCCATTGAGAACGTAACAATACTCAGGTGTTTACAGACGGACAAACAATCTGCATATGGGAGCGATGAATGCGATGATATCACCACGCGGGCGCATGTGTTTGTCTTTTGTTTAGCGGATGGAGTGTATGCCCAGATGGGTGTATGGTGCCGGCATGGTGAACAAAGTTCTCATTATCTAGAACACGTTTTTGACACATGTCAAGCTTTAGGCGACTTTCAAAGAGCTATAAACGGTCACAAGCATTTTTTTTTTTACATTTGTGCCTTAGAAAAAGCACGAGTGCTAAGTGCTGACTAGAAGAATCTATTGCAGGAATTAGCAAACCTGACTCTATGTGTCTATATTCATCTAGCTTAGCATCGACTGTGAATCGTACCCTCCAATTCAAATAAACATTGGAATTGCGTAACGTCATTCTTAAACGTGTCTATAGGTACTAGTCTTGGTATTTTGTACATCCCTGTTTTCTGAGTCTCTCGTCGTGCAAATATATGAAGCTCTTGAAGAATCCCATTTCCATATCTGTCTATTTATTTTGTGACCACACATTTCAAAACCAAGGCACTTGTCATTAGCACTCGGCAGTCGTCAAAGATAACACGGCCGCCATCACCCGGGTCAATATCACACTTTCATATAATCGCCCGCCTCAATGACTCATTGTTCTCGCCTCGGTTTACTCTGCCCGTTAGCAGACCCAACGGAAGCAGATTTAGAGACTAATTTACAACTTCCGTTGCTTCATTTTGAAAATAGAATTTGTTTATTTCCAGCCATCAATGCCCTTTGAATGGTCAAGGTTTTAAAGTTACACGCCTCATGAAAGAAGCTCGGAAACGACTGAATGCTAATTAATGTCAGTGCAACAGGACTGAAAAAGGCCGTCGGGTTTGTAAGTACTTCTTTCTCGCTCACCCTTATGTGCCTGAGACTATAGGTATGTATGTGCATTATAGGTACGCCACGCAGACGAAGGCAATTATGTGCTATAATAACAGGAGTGCGGCTTAGCTGTATTGTATGTAGTACCTACCAAGGCCTCTACTCAACACGGTAAAAACAATTTCGTTTTTGACCTGTTATCGTATTGTCAACGTTTTGAAAGCTCTTATTTACTTAGAGTAGAGGCGCTGAGCATTGATTTATGGCATAGAAAAATAAATAAAATACGTCTAGGAGATACTTACTTACAAAGTGTGATTCTTATGGGTAAGCTAAAGACCAGTCAAAATTTCAAAAGTAGAACTTTTTCGCACTTGCGTCAGCGGCTGAATGCACGGCTTGTTCAACACTCCATGTTGGTGTTGCCAATTAACGATGGAGCCTGAATTTGCGCAAATAAGCTCACAAAAATTAACATTTATAATTGGCCCCATTCGAAGTACCACAAACCTTTATAGTAAAAGTTTTAATTAAAGAGAGATATATTACGTTAGTAGTTGTATTAGTCATACGTTAACCTATAATGTTTTCTAATTTTAGACTAACTATAGTAGAAGCGCCGCTGTACGCCATTACAGCGCAATAAAATTCAAGAATTTATATTAACGTAATACGATCGGTAACACCTTTTAACAAGAGGTCTACTATTTCAAAGGATAATACTGCCTTCTTTTGAAGAGTAGAAGTTATCGACAAGGCTTCTTGGTCCATAATTGCGAGGCCAATAGTATTAATAAAAATAAAAAGTTATAAAGAACGTGTTTGGTGGATGGAATGATAATATTAGTCCCGAATGGACCCCTCTCTGTCATCCGCAGTCGCACATAACGTAATCCGCATTATGCCCAAACAACCGATCGTTCAGCTGCTAGCGGCACAGATGTCCTGGCAAATTAATTGGAAATGTCAAGTGCACCGGAGCCGCCATCTTGCGCCGCCATTCTTTATTTTTTACGCGCGCACGTGGCTCTCATTCCCAGACAGCTGGGCGAGCGTTAATTTTTGCGCCAACAATTGACATTTGACATTGCGAAGGTGCTTAGATCCGCGTTTGGATAATGCAAAGATAATAGTCTGACCTATTTAGTGTATAATTAACTCGGCCGTCTGTTTCCGGCAATTAGTTTAGTCCGATCGGGGTTGAAATTCGTTTTTATACAAATTTTATTGAACACCTTTCCTCACGAAAGTCCACCTGATGCGCAGCTGATGATGATATTGAAACTAAAACACGACTACACCTTGTCTTTCGTTCCGCAGTTGTAATGATCGCGTATCATGAGTGGATCGGTTTTGCGGTGACCCGACAGGCTGCTCGATTAAGGACCACAGGGATGGAGATAATTTCAAGTTTATTGGCTACGCCATTTTGTGGCAACCGTCGTCACGCGATTGAAGAAGTAAATTAAAGAAGTTAAAAATGAAAGTTATTATTTACACGCTTTTAAATTGCCTGATTGATCTTATGATTGGATAGGCACTGCTCAATTTGTAACTGCATATGCCCTAAAAGGAAAAGGTGCAAAAGTTGTACCTTTACATAAAAACAGTAAGGAGTTACCGTTAAATTGTGCAAAGTATTTGTTTTGGTTACCGTTTTACTCTCGAGATCTCTCAAATTTTCTGGGATGACACGTGGATGAATTCTTAAATTTCTATTTTCCTTGACCTATATTTCACGTCGACGACATCACAGCGAAAATGTAAACGGAGAGTTTCCACAACGCAATCTTGCTCTTTCTTTCATACACGTATCGAAGTAGGTCCGTATAAAGCTTACGAGCGCACGGGTCAATTTTATCCTTGCCTTTACTCCACCGTGCACTCGACCGTGCGTAAGTGCGTTCGCGTGGAAAAGAATAACACCCCGAGCCATAAATGTCATATCATAATTCGTGGCATACGTTACGTTACTTACGTTACGTCCATCTTTCTCAGCGCGCCGAACAAAGTGCAGGTAGCGTCGGGTTCGCATTCTGTCTGGCGCTGAAACAATAGTTAGACGAGATGCGCCGGCGCCGGCGGTGTCGCCTGCCAGCTAGCTAGGGTTGCCAATGGCGCTAAGTTATATTTCCTACACGCACAGTCGATCCATGGCCTTGACCATGTTTTGACTTTAACTTTATAGAGGTATATGTAGAGTTATGTAAGTATTTTAAATTAACTTCTAGATCAGTTTATACAAAACGTACTTACTTAAAGTTGGAAATAGCTTTTGTAACTCTACGTTGACAAAATAAGTGCTAAAGCAGATGTACCGTGACTTAGGGCCACTTGCACCAAAAATGTAACACTGGGTACCTCGAGTTAGTAAACGTTAGATTCATACGAAAACTGTCATTTTAACTCGAGGTAGTGTCTTAACCCAGTGTTAAATTTTTGGTGCACTTGCACCTAAGTCTCGGTACATCTGCTTTAGCACTTACTGTAAGTACGAGTATTTAATAAAATATCTGATGTTTTGAAACCTTGCCTCACTATTCCTAACTATAGTGAAGATGCGACCAAGAAAACCCACATTCTAGGATTAAAGCCGAGCCACACTGGATGCGTGACGTGCGCGTTCGCTTTCCATTGCGGTGTATAGTATGAATTCTCATTACGACATGTCACTATACAACGCAGTGGAAAGCGAACGCGCACGTGCACGTGCACGTCACGCAGGCGGTGGGGCTGGGCCTTTAGTCATTTGTGATAAGGATAACTGATAGGTCAGTGTGAGTGTTAATACAGTTAATAGAGAATTTTTAAGCTGTGGCCTTTGCGGGACAATGACACCTAATACCTTTTAATTTTTGTAAACCTACCATCCGCAATTCCAAGTATGATACTAGTTAGTTAGTTCCTTCGTTTCAAAAATTAAAAAGCCGACAAAGTATCTTAAATACCCAAATCACACATTCGAAATCATATTTGACACAGTTTTTTTAACCGTTTCCCCGCTTTGTGGGTCTGACAATGGCGATATTTGCGAGATGTTTACTTAGGCCGGTGTCAACCCTACGCAATGCATTCCACTCGTCTGCACACGCTGAACAAGTTGGGATTGACACAACTTGATCCTTTATTTTTATGTTTAATTCATTTTATTTAACCTTCGTGCAATAAGTCCCTTTGTCTATTTAACAGCATCCGTCTATCAACCAATCAATGAATCGCTTCCTTTGTTATGTTCTTTAATCGAAACCTAATTCAGGTCTAAATATTACATACATACATACATAATCTCACGCCTTCGTTCGCAGGCAGAGCTACAGAAATTACAAACATCTCTAAAAACTTGTTGATAATTCTATAACCACAATTTGCACAATAAGGCTATGATGTTTACCAGCGTATTAGTGACAGGTTGCAAGCCCATCGCCTAAATATTAAAACAATAGAAATAGTTTCTTCTCAAAACAGTTGGCATTGAAGTCATTTTACCTTAATTAAGAAGTTAATTGCGATTCACGTATGCGATTTTGGGTCAAATAAATTAGACTAAGGTTTAGTATGTATAATGTAGTATGTTTGAATAATATTCCTATACGAGAATGCAAACCTGTCGCAATATTACCTAGATAAGCATGTTGTGTAAAGGGTAATCTGATGACAAAATCTAAATTTTGTCACAGAATCTCCACTGCAGTAAACAGACCGAGTTTGAACTCGTTTGATTATTCTCGAAATTTCTTTTCCACCTCCACCGCTCCAAAATGCACCTCCAATACGTCGAATAAATCGGGAGACAATTTTCAAAATTGACTTAGTCTTAAACTTACCTTTAGGCTTATACAATGGGTACTAAACAACCATAAATATACTTACAAACAAACATCCAAGACTCATGAACAAATATTTACGCTCATCAGTCTCATCACACAAATATTTTCCCTTACCGGGAATGGAACCCCGGACCGCTAGCTTAGTAGCTTAGGGTCACAATCAAATAGACTCGTCAAAACCCGCGTCGTCAAGTAACGTTTCATTCAGCAGCTTTTGCTAGTTTATTAGAACTCTCGAGTTGTGCGGCCTGTCTTGCTAATTAATATACATATACAGTGTGTGGCATCCATACTAACATATATTTTGACAACAGTTAATTAATATGCATCCTAGTTAACATAAAAACATGTGTATTGTTAACATAATTTGGACTTTTTTTTTCATACGCCACGCAATGTATCAAAAATAGCTCACTTATCACTCAATTAACTTAGACTTAATGTTATACATTGCTACTCTATGGACCCTTTAAAAAATAATTACACTAAATTTAAAGGAGCTATTAACTTAATTCCTTCTTTAAACGGTTCACAACAATTAAAGCTGTCGTTGCTTAAAATGTATGTACTTATGGATGACACACACTGTATACATATACACAAATATATGTCAAGGATCAAGTTAGCTCAGTCGCCGTACAGTAACCTGCGCAAGAGTGGCGCTTCGGCGCAGGCGGCGGCGGCGGCGCTTTATCGATTGAGCCGATTTGTGCGCCCGCGCGTGACCGCCATGTTTACTCGGAACAAGAATTAAAACATAGAACTATTACTAATGTTTTATTGACGTCCGCGTTATAATTACAATTAAACTTCGAAACTGCTCCGACGCATTTGCGGTCTTAAGATTGTAGTCTTGAGAATGCAAATGTCAATAGGTCGTAGATCCGACTTGAAGTAGGTGTGTGCTCGTTATTCTTTCTCCATGGCATAAAATACTAAGTATACTTACAAATCCGGATTGAGCTCGGTTTTGCAGCTCAAAAAACAATTAGTAATAAAAACTACCTACTTCTGGTTTAAATTTTGGTTCCGTTTTGACGCGGCTACATATTTGAAAATGGCAGCATATCAGAAAACTACTGCCGAAATACCATAATAATAACAGGTGTGTGACAGGTCAATGAGTAAATGATATAATAATTTAGATGTTTTCCGGCTCCTGTATAATTCTATGAATGCATAGTTAAGCCGTAACGCCCATAACACAGAATAAGAAATAGTACAAGGCATAATCAAAAACGATGCAAATTCCTTTTGAACTATTATTTGTTTTATTGTCGTACGCTCGTGAATTCGATGGCATTCTACAGCCCGAGACAAACAATCTAAGTATTGATCGTGAATTTACAAAAGTAACCCTTGGACCGTTCTATCGAGCCTGACACCCCCAAACAGGGGAAAAAAGCTTAAATAGTAAGTAACCCTAACAGTTTGAACGGTACGCGTATTAGCTGCGCCTGAGTGGAGAAATTGAATCCGGGACAGGTGGGAAAAAAATTGACGAAGGCTCTATTCAAAGTAAAAGGACGTATATACTCCAAAATCTGCGTAGTAATACGCTCTTGTGATCAGAATGGTGTTTTGTATTGTATTGCGACTGTGATGTCGTTTATCCCTCTTCAAATAGTTGAACGATACCTATTTTTTTGTTGCACCTGATAATAATGATCTATCGATAGCAAATAGGGAATACCGTACGTAATGCGTCTAGTCTATTACGAGTAGGTACCAGAAAAAGATAAATAATAAATCTTGTGCTCATGATATACCAAGGACTATGTGCCCAATTATTTACAAAGTGTGAACAGCATCTATTAAACTAGTGGCCAAAATACATTAAAAAAAATTAAAAGATCCAATCACATTTGGGTTAAATAAAAGCAATATAAACAGGTCACCTCGAAATCTTTTAACTAAACATCCGTGCATCCTTATGATTAATTGATTTTTTTTTAAACTCGCGTGAGTTCCTTCACTAGGTATACAAAATATCCTTCACTAGGTATAACTTATTCAAAATCCTGAAACTCTTTCGAAACCTCAAACTTGACACTTAACAAAAAATGTTTATTTCATGCACTTAAAAAACTTAATTTCACAATTCAGTCGTGAATTCGCCCCCATACACAACCACAGGCGCCGCCATAAACTTTTTGCCCATTCCGCACCTGCACTGGGCAACTCCAATGGCAAAAACGGCAAAAAATAAGCTGCGAACACTCGTGTTTTGACAGCGGAACCCTTTGAGTTATATTGTGCTGTAAATGTTAATTGTATGCCGAATGACACCTTTGAAATAGCTTTTGTTAAAGTTTAATGTAATAAATGTAATGTTGAGTAGTGTGCCTTTTAGAAGATTGGTGTCCCAAGAATAATTCTATGCTGTGAGGGAACACTCACGCCTTGTTTTTACCAGAGATAGTTTTTAATCCAAAATGCAATTAATATCGATTTCATGCTAATTTAATGTTTTGTGTAAATGATACATATTAAGATTATGCCCTGTTCAATCTAGGATGATGCCTGTGAATAGGCGATTGATTATATAAATTCCTGAACGGCGTCGCTAGGTTTGTACCAATGTAGTATTTATGTAAATTTAATGAAACAAGTTTAATACGTGTCGCAGGCGTCATCTTAGATTGAACATCGAGTATGATAACTGTATTTTCTAAGTTGATTAAATATCAGGAATATTCTCAGAAGTACCAGTGAACGTACAAAGGAATACCTACCTAGAAAGTTAAATTTTCACTTCCATAATTGTTATTTCTTGTAAACGATATTTTTACAAGCTTTTCTTTAACTCTACTGCCCTTACTTATAAACGTGGAGTAACCGTGGAGTATCGGGTCACCTGGGGCACGTTTTATAAAGCTACAAGTTACAATTTTACAGGTCTAAACTGGCAGCACTGCTCTAATGGCTCGTCGTCATTGGTCGAGGTTGTGTCAAATGCAAACTAGTAACCCTTTAAATTGTAATTTGTAGCTTTATAAAAAAGGCCCCTGATGTGAAGTGGTTACCGCTGCCTATAGACACCAAATCGTTAAATAGTTAAAATTCCCGAGTTTGTTTTGAACCATTTTTGGCAGAAATGTATTATCATAGGCATCATACTCAAATTCAACTTTCGAATAGTTTAACGGACGCAACGGTTTCCCGAAATCGTGGGATAACCCAACAATGGCGGATCGCTCAAAGTTAGTGATCATCGAAATTGCCTGATCCGTATCAAGTCTTCAATCCACGCTTTCACACGATCCATTTTCCTTTAGTGTGAATTACATTTCACTACAGCTTTGATCTCTCTGTACTCACCGAAGTAACACTTCTTACGCAAACCAATTTAAATAAACTGCAGCTTCATAACTTCAAGTAATGAAGAAGCACCCGCTTCTTTTATTACAAAATAGCGTAAAGATACATGACCTTTGTTACTACGTACTTACTATCTTCGTGTTATATTATGGTTTAAGATCCGAATAGGAGACGATTTGCACCGGGCTGTTTATTCGATGAAAAGTATTTTATATCGGCGAATAGGTAGGCTGAAAAAATTCAGTCCAGTACTTATATCATTAAAAAAATATTAAAAACGAACTTTTTTTAAAAATTGCAAATGCTTGTTTAATATACAAATTACATACTAATCGAAAGTATGAAATCTATAGAATATGCAAGCGTTATGTTTGGTGCAAATTATTAGTACCGACTTACCTGTTTATACCTGCCTACCCAATAGTTTGACGGGAAAAAAATAGTCAACCTAACGTTTGCATATTCTATAAGCTTCATACTTTCAATTGGTATGTAATTTGTCTATTAAACAAGGTATTGCAATTTCTTAAAACAAAGTTTTTTTTCTTTTTTATTAATTATGTACTGGACTGATATTTTTCAGCCTACCTACATATTCGCCATATATTACATAGCGTATTAAATTTGGTATAAAATACTTTTTATCGTATAAACAGCCCGGTGCAAAACGTGTCCTATTCGGATCTCCTACTATTAGGTGTTTTATCAGAAGACGTTTTAAAACATATGCATATCTATTACGCATGCAGGTGTTATCGAATATAGGTAACTCTACATCTCTATGCCACATTTTTATGATGCACTAGCGACTTTATATGCATGCCTGTATCTCCTTTATTGCTATTCCCTTGGGATCTACTTTTTTCTTCTTTGGATAAATAAGCACCTACCGTGTTTTAATTCAGAAGTTGGACTGTCTGTGTTAGTACTAACTTCCATCCAATCCCGTTTAACATGATTCAAAGGCAAACATCTAAACACCCAAATATCATCCAAAACGTTCACATTCATTATTTTCACGATTAAGTAGAATAGTGTACAGAAATATAACTAAAAATAAAACGCAGACTAGTTTTTGATTCTTTGAGGTTGAGAATTAAGAAACCACATTAACTTTCCCTCCTTTCATATCCATCTTGCAAATTGCAGTTGGTCACTGCCAATGATGCCCAGACAATTGGCATTACAAAAGAATTCGGTAATCGGTAGCCTTTACCGTCACGCGAACGTTTCAAATTCAAATGTATTCTTTTTCGAATTCTAATTTGTTCGGAATGTCTGACAATCAGTAGCCGTTGTTGCCAGGATTATCAAGGAGCGATGGCCTTGTTAGAGATCTCTCGGTATCTACTTATGTTATTCTTTGATTTCTTATATTTTTAAAAATCCAAAAAAAGGCCTTAAAATTATTTCTTTTCAAACATCGTCATATTGCGATATACAGAAAGTGAATTTAAAATCAAGTATTTCGTCGCACAAACTATTTTCAAAGGTTTCGTATCAAATTATACCTAAGCTCAGTATGAGTTTTTGTGTTTAGTTGACAGGTGCAAAATACGCAAAGCCGATACGCCCGAAACCCTATATCTGGTTGTTAGTATTTCAGTGTAATCAAAATAATTGAATCACTTGTACCTTTTCTTGATATGCATTTATATCACGGAACCGTGTCCTAAGAGCCTAAAGAAAACTCTGTAAGGCCGGCATCAAACTCGATCGTGCTGTCTCCAGGCCGCCCATCTGCGGAGCACGGCGTGTGAACGCGCCGCAGGCAGCATTCCGGCTGCGGCTGAATCTGAATCACCTGGGAATTTAAAAAGTTTTACTGTTCGAACGATCTTAATTTGAATGTTGTGTTTTAGATTTAGAACCTTTCGAATGGTTTTGGTTTTATTGATTTCATGTACAAACTTTTCAAATTGACAGAGCTTTGTATTATTATCGTGGCATTATGGTGTTCGGACGTAAAACCATTATTATTATTGTGGAGTAGCACGTTTAATAACAATAAAACCGTTACGATGCAGACGTGCTAAGCGCTAATTATGAAAAAAAAACATTAGAAATTATTCTGCAACGACGACACTAACATCTGCCTCCATTCTGCCTTGTCGTTCAGTTTTTGCTCTTCTATTCCTATGACGTGAAAGAACCGCAATGTGTAAATAATAAAATATTACATAACATTTTTTTGAGCACTACTAGCTAATAATCCTAATAAATGGATGAAAAAAGGTATCGTTTCTAATCAGCTAATTCTTAAGCAAAAGCTCGATTAGGTAAGCCAGTTTTCATTGTGATGAGTAGGTATACATAATTTAGACTTAAGCTCGGTATTGTTGGAAATATCACGGCCATTAACGTTTTAACAGTCGTACCTATATAGGTTATAGGTTATAGGTTGTGGCGGGCTGTTTTCCGCAACTCGACGACTTAAATGTGCGCCTATTTTGCGTGAGAGGGTTGGTGACACTACTCCTGCCAACCCAGTTCCACCAGGAAGCCTAGCAGACCCTTGACGTTGCCGACGACTTCTGGTAGCGACCTCGGTACCAGTCCGAGGTGTCGCGCCCGGTATGTTGCCACCTCTGAGCACTCCATGATGACGTGGGCAGCGGTTTCTTCCGCTGTCATGCAGGCTCTGCACAGGGGGCTGTCTGTAACACCTTAAGTGTGTAAGTGTTTGTTGAATAGGGCATGGCCGGTTATTGGCCCAGTTACGAGTCTAAGTCAGACCTATAGGTAGTCATATTTTGGAAAGTAGTTAATTAGTATTATAATGCACATATCCGTTAAAAGGAGGGCAGAATCCTGTCAAGGACAGGACAGGATTCTGCCCTCTTTTCAACACGTTAGCCAAAACCTCTAATTTAATTACAAATTGGACCCGATATTCTTAGCTTTGATTATTCGCATACGGCCTGTTAATTTACGTTAGTTTAGCAACTAGTTTAAGATAATATTAAAACTCTCCTCTCAATTGTATTAACCGGCGGGTTTGAGTTGTTGTTGTTGAATAGTGGTGGTAACTTCAAGCTAAAAGACATGTGTGGCAACAGTCAATTTGTAAATAACCAAATCTATCCGTGTTTTGAATGTTGGCAGCGAGCATAAAGAGAATAACACCCCTGTCCATGATCAGTTCATGCAGGGAGACCGTGTGAACCAGCCGCGGGCCGCTCGTTACGCGAGAATCCGTCGAATTACTCCTGCTAGGTTGGTATGCTGGATTTATAGCTCAATTATTGGGTAAGTAAGATTAAATTAGGTAGTTATCTATGTCGAGTTACGAGGCTATAAAGCTAGGATCATATAGGATGGTTTTATGCTGATAACTTGCTTGGTGATCAGACACAATTGCCTCAAGCTGCGATCCAGCTGCAGTCTTTGTTCAACTGAAGCATAAATATTGCATTTAATTATCAATATATCAATCATTTATGTGTTACCAGTAAGTCGGTAACCAAGGCTTGAAATGAAGGCTTTTTATTTATTTATTGTTTTTTGACCTTTATACAACAGTATACATCGGCCATGAATATAAATATTTCAAATAAGTAATGCTTCGAGTTGCAGACCCCCAAAACTTGACCACCAAACGGTTTAGCAATATCTCTACAATAAATAAACACTTAATAACGACTTATCTCTAAGTAATAAGCACCCGAGTGCTACATAAAACGGTAGCGGAAACACAAATCACGACGTATCGATTATCGATACATTATCGATAAAAACCGATAGTTAATCGTTAAAAGTCTGTAGTTACCACTGCGCGTAACTTGGTCTGTTAGATTATAATCGAGTACGTTTTGTTACATCTCTCCATTTTAAAGACTGTTCAATACGTTTGCGTTTGCCGCTAGTATCTCCTTACTAAGTAGGTATTGACTGTAGTGGGAAATAGACTTAAATTTTATGACGGTAAATAAAACTATTCTTGCATACCTATAGATGATTTTAAAACTGCTATAATATCAAAGGTTGAACTCGAATAACCCGTCTACAAGATTGACTAATATAGGCCGGTACATTATGCCCTTTCACGTTCGTAATCAACATACAATTACCGCACTCATACGTGATGGATCAAGAAAAAAACTAAGTACAGTCTTCATATGGCGCGTATGAATGTCGCCACGGGCTGTTCTCACGAGATTTACTTGCCCTCTTTACTAAGAAAAAATAAAAAAAACACGAATCTAAACCTCAGCACAACACACATTAACGTCTTGAAAAGATGTTACTCCAGCAACTCGTTGACCAGCGCAGCAATGGATAGGTTCTACTATGTTTTCACGCGGCAAAGTTCACTCATAGGTCACTCGCTTACGTTGATTACAGGTTACATAGACAATATTTTAGGTGTTATGATATTGATTTCTCCAAGTAAATTTACGGCGTGACTGTACCCACAGGCTACAGAGATGTAAAAGCATTAGAAAGCCTAGGCTATTAATGACACGAAAGTAACGGGCGACAATGACTGTTTCGTGTTTGTGATCGCTGATGCAATGATCAGCAGCGCTCGCTGAGTTGTTTGGACTGTGATTTTGGATGACCAAATGTGGAGGTTTGCTTTGGCATTTACGGAAGCTGGTTAGCCATTTGTAGTCTTCACTGCATACAAAACATTAGGGGTGCACTTATGACTGGATTTACGTTCTGAGTTAGACGGTATATTGTAATTACACTTATTACATACACAAACAAGTATAAATACAACATAATGTCAAGTCAATTACATAAATGCTTGATGCAAAAGGTCAGCATTATGTTTCTAGCCCTCTTTCTAGTTTTATAGTAAGTATAGTAAGTATACTCGTACTTAGGCAAGATTAAATATCACAATGTGAACGACTAACCGTATTCCCGTCTTCATGGAACTAATTGGGTCTTGGTTAAGCATTGCCTAAATAATATGGTTTCCTCGTATGTATGTAGTATGTAGGTATGTATGTAGTATGTAGGTATGTATGTATTTCCTTGTCGTTGAATGTTTGTTTGCTTAAATAGACGTAGCTAGTTAAAAAAAAAAATAGTCTCTTGAAATCTCAAGTCAACTCTTCTACCTTGAAAATTTGGTTTTGGAAGCGTGTCATTCGTTTAGGTACACAATAAAATTGGCTTATATTACCGGGCCACAGCTGGGCACAGGCCTCCTCTCATCCGGAGATGTAGTATGTTCGGGTACAAGTCAGGTTTGAATTCACGACCCTCTGCTAGAAAGACGTTTGCTCTAACCTACTAGCCTACCACTACCACCACATGTATGTTTGGCCATTATAACGTATTGACAATTATGGTCAAACGAACATGATGATGAGTGGGGACGCCCGGCCGGATCAGGCGGCCCGGTCGATCGGTCTCCCGGTCATTCCGCCCATCATGTCAAACGAACATAGGTACCACAATAATTAGTTTAAGATGCATCAACTGTCAGAACACTAATAGAGCATCTGGTTCAAAACTTGCACGCAATCCTTATAAGGAGTTATTGGATAAGTAAGTCCTATTAGAACATAAGATATTCCTAATCTGACTAATTATTCAAGCCAAGTTGATTTACTGCTTTTGTAAAAAAAAACAAACACCAATAATACTAAAGTGTACTGCGTTGCTTTACATTCCAAAATATCAAAATAATGTCAGGATATTTATTTATGATCCTTATACATTTTTGATATTTGTATTTCTTTGTACTCTTGTTCCTTAAACAAAAAAATTTAACGTATGGTGTATGTTTGAAATTACGCTAAAAGTAGTTCGTGACTTAAATTTAATAGAAATTGGCGCCATTTAGTCACAATGATCACTTTTTTGAACTTCATAACTAATGGGTGATTCCGTTAAGGGGTTAGAAAATTCAAAATTCACAATTTCCAAATATTTATTCAGTGAAATGGCCATGACAGCTCGCAGAGAAGAAGCGCCGCAAGAAACTCCAGTAGGAGTCTGGTTGGAGTTGGGAGGTTACGAACCGAGTACACTGTCTTTCAGGACCTAAACCCAACGCTGTCTACGCGATGTCTTCCTTATATTGCAAATGGTTAGCTATTATTACAGTAATTATGACCCATTCATCCCTTCTCTTTCTTGACAAATGTCGATAAAGAAAATAAGACAATTTGTGTGTGAAGCGACTGGCTGGTTGCATATTGCATATCGCATACAAACGCAGTACATTATTAGATAGACTGGAACATAGGGGATTGCCTGACGAAGTAGTTAGCAGGCCGAGCCTTAGCTAGGCTAGGGAGGGTTAGCTGGAAGAGATCCCTTAATAGGATAAGTTCGCCTTTGTACATAATTTATATTCATATAAAAGTTTTACTTACTTAACTTACAATATATTTGCAAAAAGATTTCGATGAATAGAGAATCTCCGTCTGTTTTTCCAACGCCGCGACCACCTTTGTTAAGTAGGTATGGGATTTTTTCCATCATCCTCTCAACTGCAGCGGACAGGAATGGGGTTTTATACGCTATATTACTCCTGGGAAAGAAATGAGGTTCTACTCGTCTTCATTTTTTAATAGAAAATTACCATTATGCGTCCAGTTGGTACGCTCTAAACAGTAGAGCACTTAACAGTACTGTGATTCGGCACTCGCGCACTCGCACGCGATGCTTGTGCGCAATTAGCGGTAGACAAATGCTATCGACAAAAGAAAGCCGAGCACGGACGGCGCCGCGGGGCGAGATACGTCGCGTCGCGGCCCAAGTAACAGAAGAAAATGCAAGAATTAGGATAAAGTTAACCTTTTTTTTAATTATCGCACTTTCTATTTGGTATTTTTGTGAAAGTTTACTATTTATACTCTCCTATACATTACGTCCTTGTATCTTTTACGGATGTTCAGGCTCTGTGGGTTGGACAAATGTTTTAAATCAAGGCTAGAATTAGTTTTATTAGTTTTGTTTTAGATTTATTAAGAAAGGGGCATATATACGGAAAAGGAATGGAGTAGTATCTATAAATTAAGTTCATATTGAATCTGACTATAAATTTATAAGGTTATATTCTTCGACTAGAACCCGTACCAACAAAGAGACAAAGACAGCCACAACCACAAGTATAACACACCGAGGGCCATAGGCGTGAAAACCTAATCAATATATTTCATCGAATTACTTGGGCTGGTTACATGCACCTACAAATACTCGTACTACTGAAAACTCCTGACTAGAAAACTAATTTAAAAAAAAGTAAGCGTAGAAAGTTAATATATACGCTTGCGTTTCAACTAAAAGCTAAGTATAGCAAAGCTCGTTGTTACAGTTGTTACCAACCTTAACGTTAAATTTCATTTGAATTACTAAGCTTGTAACATGCGCCTTCCTAAGCGATTCCATCGGTATGGTCGGCAAAAAAATGCAAATTGTCATAAGCCACGGGCGATTCACGAGCAGACATTCCCACAGTGGAGCCGACACGCCTCGGTACCGTCGGCAGAAAAAATATATTAATTAGAGAATTCAGATACGTGAAAAGATTTATTAGTACGCCAATTATAGTTAATACGGCAGATGGGTAGATGACGCACGAATCATAAATAGCCAAGAGAAATAATTTACTATAGACTTACACTATTAAGGAGTAGGTAGGTACTATTAAGAACGCACTTATCGTGGACATTGACTTTATTGTTAAGTCCTGTCATCGTGTTTTTGTGTGTGTCAGCGTGTGTTTTTTGCATCGCACTACCCCGGTCTCCCGCACGGCCTCGTTGCGGGTTGGGAGTTATCTGATGACTCCTTAGAGTAATCAGATAACTCCAAACGAGGCGGCGCGGGTGAATACTAGAAATAAAAAATAAAAATTTAAAAAAACAAAAAACCGCCTTCAAAAATGCAAAAAAGAAGTTATTTTTTGCATTTTTGAAGGCGGTTTTTTGTTTTTTAAAACATTTATTTTATTTTATACTTTTTAGTGATCATAATACGCTGTTACGTTGTCCCACTTCTTAGTTGAAATGAAACTTTAAGTTATTTCAAGCGCGCCGCAAGCAACGCCGCGGGAAAGTCATAGTCATATTTCAATAACCTCCTTTTTTGAAGTCGGTTAACAAGTAAATATTCTTCGTTGTAGTCGCTCAACTATCTTAATCGAGATATCTTATCGCCACCCTTGAAATCGGTACCGTTAAGGAGTTCCGGTGGCCATCTGTGGTCTTCATCATCAGTTCCACTTCACCAAATGATACTTTCTGAATGCAAATGCTGAACTTGTTACTAAAAATACTAAAATCGCTATATGTTTGCCTACAATATTTGAGGAGTTCCCTCAATTCCTCACGGATTCTCTCATCAGATTCAGATTTGGTGACAATGGGACCACCTCGAAAGTATACTCTATCAAACCAAAAAAAAAAATTTGAAATCGGTCGACAATTGACGGAGTAATCGGTGAAATTACATAAAAAAAAATACATACAGTGGAACGTATAACCTCCTCCTTTTTTGAAGTCGGTTAAAAATAAAATAGCCATTAGAAAATTTCAGGTCCGTAAAGTATATAAATCATTTGTAGGTGCATACATTCATTTCTATAATAAATTACCCGACGTAGTTTTAAAGTTACTATTCTCAGCATTTAAAAATTACTTGAAAAAGTTGTTGATGTCTAAAGCTTACTTCTAAGTCGTCGATGCCGACGACTATCTAACAGACAAAAGTGCTTGGCCTAAATCAGATAAGTACTTAAATAATTTAATAATTAATAACTTAGTCATACAAACATGTTACATTGTATCTCGTCTAGGGGACGGATTTGTCGGTTTCTGTTTTGCACATTTCAACGTCATAGGTGATGATAAATAATTTCTAATTAACCGACTTCAAAAAAGGAGATGGTTATACGTTCCACTGTATGTTTTTTATTTTATGTCTTTTCACCGATTACGCCGTCAATTGCCGACCGATTTCAAAATATTTTTTTTGTTTAAGTAATAAGTATACTTTCGAGGTGGTCCCATTGTCACCAAATCTGAATCTGATGAGAGGATCCGTGAGGAATTGAGGGAACTCCTCAAATATTGTAGGCAAAATCTTGTGATCATTCTGAGTTTGACGAGTTTTCCTGCTCAACTACGCACGATATTTTTACTTAATATTCATTGTTTTATATGTACAATGATAGGTTAAGTATTATCATTGTCATAAGCAATATTTCAAAAAATTACTGAATGTTGAGTTTCTTGCGCCGTTTCTTCTCAGAAGTGGTCTCCTCTTGGGAAGCGCTGGTAGATTTTTGTCTTGTAAAAGACACTTACTACTACTTACTGAATGAACACTTTTTTTAGCGTTCAGTTTCACACTAAGCTCATACTACACAGTTTACGATTAATCAACGCGTGGGTCCCGATCAACTCGGTTAAACAATATTGCTTTTGACGTGTTATCGTATTGTTTTTTACTCGGCCGCCATTACTGTCACTTGAATGGTACAGCTATCAACACGTTGACAATACGGAAACACATCAAAAGTAATATTGCTTTAGGTACCTAGATGAATATAGACCCTGATTTTAACCGAAACAATTTTTGCTGTTGTGTGTGCAATTTTTGTGTCAGCGGTGGTTAAAACTAAAAGGAGGCAGTAAACGTAATAGACAAAGGTCAACATTTACGTATCTCACCCAGCACGTTTATGTGGCAAGAACTGCAGTTTCTGACGGTACTAAAACGTGACCGAATCCTGCGCTCCACATAGATGCTATCCAGTACGAATTTGTATCGCAGATACTATAATTGAACCTGAATGTGTTAACACTGGAACCTTTAACCGACTATGGGTTTATCGTGGGCACGAGAATTCTTTGCCTGTAATAGATAAATAAATATATGTTTGTTTGTACCACACCTAAATAGTCAAACAAATCGTAGAAGCCTTCAGTTCTTCTCATTAACTATGTGTCGTTTATTTTTGATGAATTCAAAGTCACATGATGTTTTACCTAAGCGAAAATGTCGTTGAAGTTCACTTCTTAGGGTGGGTTTAGACAAAGCGAACGAACAAGAATTCTATGGCATTATCTCTTACGTTTTCTTTGTAAAAAATAAAGACAAAACATGTTCTAGAGCATTCGCTCGTTTAATTTAAACCCACCCTAACTGAATATTTTAATCGTTCGTCAATCTTCATAGAATAATACAAACTTATTTATTGGCTGAGTCTAGAAATAAACACAATAGGGCGTCGTCGCACGTCAATAGCTTCAATACGATCACTGAATACCTTCCCAAGGTGATTTCTAAAAGTATTGCGTTACACTAACAAGGTACTAAGTAGCACCGGGAATATTCGTAATCACAACAAGTAGTTTACTTAATGCGGTGCGGTCAATTGGGGTCCATTGTATAGAAACTAAGAAAGGTACCGTGGCACTGAAACCGTTAATCTTACTTAACTAGCATCTAGGCGTCACAAAGCAAGTTGCAACGACCGTTTTATCTCTACAAAACATGATGTTCCTAATCTGTTCTAAATTATTGTTTGACGTGAGAGGAAACCGGGTGATTGCCAAAAAGTGGGGACCTCTGAACTTTCGTCCGGTCACCATTAAAACGGTGCTTTACTACTTATAAAAAGTTTGATAGTGCCGTCTTAAAACCATATGGGTCATAGGCGGATTTGGAACATAATATTTGGAGAATTCAATCGTAAGATGATACAATGTAGTTTAAAGTACTGGTATTCAAACTCTGTATTAAATCTGGTGCAAGGTGCACATACGAAGAACGGTTTTTGAATTTAAACATATTTATAGATTTCCAAATAAAATACAACTACAATAGTCTATGTCATATGTCATCCGGTATAAACACATACATAAATATCGATGAGTATAATAAAGTAGGTATGCTAAGTAACAGACAAGATTAGAAGCGCCGACGCTGGCTCTGTGCCGTCAGTAATTTGACATCCTGCCATAGAATAAGGAAGCGGCAAGTAAAAGAGACAGCAGAGATATGCCGAACTGTACCAAGAAAAGTAGCGGTGTACTAAGAATTCTAACCCATACTAATATTTTGAAAATAATTTATTAAAGGCTATAACTAAATGTATTAAAATAAAAGTACTAATATTATAAATGTAAAGTAACTTTGTCAGTTTATTACGCTTTCACAGGTAAACCGCTCAACCAATTACGATTGAATCCCGATAAAGGACCTAGGGTACTTTTTATGCCGAGTAGCTCTAAAAGTCCCGGGCAACAACTACATAGTTAGCTTATAAAATACTACTACTTAAGAAGTTTTAATACAAACATAAGAGTACCTTAAACATAAAAAGTAGCAATAACGTAAATCAGATCACAATTTTTTTTTCAATTGCGCGTTTCTAAAGCATTTTTTATGATATCTACAAATTATTTGTTCATAAGTACAATAACATGTCGTAGCGCGCACAAGCTTGGTTAAAATCGTCGAGGTCCGGTTTAAAACCCTAAAAAAACATAATTTAACCCAATTAGAGATGATACCACTAATCAAATTAGATTTTACCCTTAACAATAAGGCAAACAAAGTTAATTACCTTAATAGTTCACTTCCGCATAGCACCAGCATCTTCGAGGAAGTGACGAACTGACTAACCGAGAAATTGATGCTAATTGATTAATGATGTTGAGGAGAAATTGTCGCTTTATTATCACTTGGCATACCTAAACAACTAAACTTGTTATTTGACCTCTCGAAATATGCAATGGGATATCACCTTGTCAATTAAATGTTTAATATATTTGGCACCAATTCGATAGGTAACTAATGCCATTTATTTATTTATATATGTGACAGCAATAGCATTATTATGTATACATTTAAAGACACGCTTCCGCTCACTAGAACATGTATATTTAAGTTCTTAGTTTTAGTTTACATAGTATGTAATAAGGCTCTGCAAAGTCTACAATTTTATTACGAGTGTTACTTTAAAATAGTGTACTACTGGGTCCTGTAACACAGGGCTTCCTAGCTCAGGATCCAGGACTAAGCATAAATTTTTATGATCATTGCCAATAAATATTTATTTTCATTTTCAGGATTATAAATAGTTTAGTTTTGTCATACATATCTCTACTGATGCGATCAAACAGTCAGTGCATATTATGTTTATTTTAAGTTACTTATCTCTTGCTCTTTTAATTTTAAAAAGAATTTAGAGTGTTTTTTTAATAACTAAGTAAGTACGGATCAAAAACCGAATTTACGATTAAGTTTGTTAGAAAAAAATCAAAATAAAGTTCTGATTTTAATTAGTTGGGACCATAATGATTCAATAATGACCTATAGGGGTGTCGCTCAGAATCCCTAACAACGTTTGTCCTAACACATCGTTTCTCCGAAATTTTAAGTTTTTTTTTTAAGTTTTCCAATTATATCTGCGGTTCGGTTAGGTTGCGGTTGTATTATAACAACACTAAAATGTTTTAAAATTTAAGCGGAAATGGCTTTAGGATAAACAAAAATTCGGACAAACGATGCATTAGGACAAATGACGATTAGGGATTCCATAGGGGAATCGACCTATAGAGCCTCCGTTTTCAATATAATCCCCTATTCTAGGCCAAACACTGTATACAAAGTACAGGTTTTATGAAGTGTCCCGGTCTCCATAGTGATTCTTTTAGCATCGGACCACCTCAAATAAATATGTATTATATCTTATCAGACCTATCACTGCATTCACTGCGCATAATTGTAACGTACGTGTATTACAAAAAAATCATCCGGAGTAGTTTGAATTTTATTAACTGACTGAAAACTAAGATTGAACCTGGTAAATCCTCTTGCCTGAAGAATGCATAACGATGACTGAAAACATATGCATTGTAATTCTATGAGTAATTTACTGTAGTAGTAAAGCTAACACAACAATCATTCACAACAAAATTAACACACACATGTTCTTGCGTTTGTTTGAATGTCAGCTGCTTTACACACACATGCAACGGCAAACAAGAAATCGTTACAGTTAGTATTGTTTACGAGATCAATGTAAATAGTTGTTAACGGTGTTAGCTTGTTTATGACGAAGAATAAGCGACAACTTAACGGTAATTTAGGTGTCCGTAAAATTTGTCAACAGGCCTATTGTCCGGTTGCCGGTGGGCGATTATTAGAAGGTTCCCAGGAACCTTCCCACGGCTGAGCGTGACACCCACGCGGCTTCTGTTTGTCCGCCAGGGCGCAAAGGGCCGTAAGAAGGAAATTGAAGAATAGCGGTGAAATAAAACATAGGATAAGGAATATCAGAGACAACTTGGTTTCATAACATATCGCAAACTACGTACAAATATCAATTGATTATTTGCAGCAGTAGACACCTTTCGCTTACGTTAAATTCTACAATTATACGTCGATATAAAGTTATTTTTAATAATGCCGGAACTTAACTGACAATTTGTAAACTAATCTTTGTAGCGAATGATTTTAATACACAGTTTATAAAGTAAAGAGACATATAATTATGACATGATTCATAATGTTTTTCTTTTAAATGGGATTTGTACCTATAAATAATATGTATTTATTACCGAAAGGTCTTGAAATATTTTTAATAATCACTAATTTAAAAGCATTTATCGTGCTGGAAGCGAAACACCTTCTGAGAAAATGATTCAACTAAACGTAGATTTTACCACTACAAGGAATGTGCCATTCATTTATTTTACAGTAAAAGTGTTTGCCCGAAAACATTGATTCATAAAGTCAAATTGAAAAAAAATTGGAAAATACAGGCAACGATCTAATACAAGTTATCCCACGCAGACGTGCCATTTTCAAAACCAAGAATAAACGGTTTTCAGAAAAATCAGGAGAGTAAGTTACTCGCTTCTCGCGCAGTGCGGAGGTCAGTAAAAGACTTACCTATGCTGTTAAAAATGTAACAGGTATATCTCCAATGGGATCTATTTCCCACCGCGAGGCTAGTCGCGTCTAACATTCTTGATACTAGATTAATTAACCACAAAATGTGGATTAAATAGTAATTTAGAATCAACTGTTAGTTATAACATTTCGCTCTGTTGATTAATTGAACCTCTTTTTTTCGATCCGTCTACTTATATCTTGATTAGAGTGCTATATCTATCGATACTTTAGTTAGAGTTTATCTTTGGGCTTGGGCTCCGAAATACTAATTGCTTCCTGCCTGTAATATAACGAAAAGACTAGAGCCTTAAAGCCTTTGGAGCTGCAAAGGGACTTTTCAAGTCTCTAAGCGTGTTTTATGGGCTCTTTCGGGAAGTGCACTGAGAATTTGCAGCTTAGTGCCTACAGCACCCACCATTTGACGATCAAACGGCTCGCCACCGGAGTCCATCAATTGGAATTATTAAATTCGACAACAGTCCATTTCCAGTGGTCTTTTCTTCCTCATACTTACTTTAAAATTATGGAATGAGCTTCTTTTCACGGTGTTTCCTCAGCACTATGACACACGTCCTTTAAATGCGGCTTCAAAAGAGTATTCACTAAAAGGCAGCGACTTTGCTGTAACTATGTGCCCCTGACATCGCTGACGTTTTTGTCATTTGCGCCACTCCCTGGTGTTTATGGAAAAAAGAAAGCAAATGTGCAAGCGGGTCGAGCGACTCAGGACGCTGCCGGCCTCAGAGAAACGAGTAAGCACGTTTTCGTAGGATCGTTAAGAAAGTATTAATCGGGCAGGACATACCTACTTGTTCAAAACAAATACCAAGTAATCTGATACCGCAACGAGGATCAAGAGCTTTCAGCAAGCGCATGCGCTAACGCCCCGTATCAGTGAGCGTCAACATGCAGCTATGCGCTCGCGCATTCTACAAACATTTACTTACGGTTGTTATCAAGCTGTTATCGAAACTCTGTAGGGTCAGAGGTTACCAGTTTACAAGTAGTGGTAAAGGGTTCATGATTTATTTACTAATTAAACCTAACTATACTCATTTATGTATAGGGTTAAGAATTTTATTCAAATACTTCTCTTCTTTTAAAATGTGTTTTTAATAGGTACCATTATGTTGTTTAATTCGATTTATCTTGTTTTTGATCTTTTGAACCTGATTTGATTTTGGTATCCGTAATATTTTAAAACGCGACATCTTGATTTAGTTAAGCGCATAAATTGCATAAACCATGTCAAATGCAGGCCCAGAACAAGCAACTTACAGTGTTCTTTTAGCGTACATTAAATATCTAGGGCTATTGACAAGTGAGAGAAGTAAGTTTGTGCTAGCCGTAAAGATGCATTAAAATGCATGAGTCAATCCTCAAAAGTCACGTGGGTAGTTCCCTGGGAACATTTCGGGATATTTACCGGCTAAACAGCGACGTGTTACCCGCGAGGTTGTTTGCACTCTCATGTTTGACTCCGACCAATTTGAGAGCTGAGAGAAACGTCAACAGTAGGTGAAGGGTCACTGGTTCATTAATAACCGAAACGAACCTGGTCCATTTTAATTACTCTAATTCCAACTTTACTGAACAAGGTTAAAGTTGATACTGCAATAGCAAGATTCTGGATATATAGTGTTTGGTTTTATGCAAGTTGGGTGCAGTTTGGTGGCGTGGGATTTTTAGGGACTGAAGTTGTTTATTTGTTGTGAGGATGTAAGGTTATTTTACACCTGTAAGGTTGGTGGTCATCTGGTATTTTTAACAATATTCACAGTTACATACATTCACCAGTGATTTGACCTATAGTCGAAATTGTAACGCATAATCGAGATGCGTCACACTACACACAACTTAATAATGTGCCAAATATGCATAGACCCTCCTGGTTAAGAGACTTGAATGCTCGCAGCAAAATGATGGTGTCTAGCTCGTTATCTCCTGAAAACTACATTTTGAAATCTCAGAACAACCTGGGAGTGCTCTTAAGGGGACACACATTTTTTTTTTCTAAAATTAATATGTTTACTGTTTAGTAGTCCCAATACACGAAACCAATGGGCCATGTGGCTACATCAAACACGTCTATTTCCCAAGTCACGCCATTTTAAAGAATAACAATCCGTAAACACGTAATAGCGCCCGGCGCGGGCGCAGCCTCTAATTACAGCGCAGCGTGCGCGGGCGCCGATTGATTCCGCTGTCATTCCGTATTTATTGCTCGGGAGGGGTTTTTGTGGGGAAATGTTTATAGGGATTTCTTTTAAACCATCACATTAATTCTTTTGCTGAGGTACTGGCTTTATCGAAATGATACGATTTATTTTTAATCGAATAGATTTACGGCTATTTATAGTCTTATGTGCATTAGATATGCACTTAAGTACATAATGCAAATTACAAACAAAAAGTAGATATTTCACTGCTTCACTTAAGTAAAGCACTAAAATATCTTCTTTTTCATCTGGTGCCTCTGCAATTACTGAAGGTTGGTCATCAACTCTGAATAAGTATATCCTTGTTCTTTGCAGCACTTGCGACTCCCAGTCCATTCGGGGATGTTCCTTAATTATCTATTTCTTACTTCGGTGTTACAGTAGTGTCGGAAAACATACCTAAGGTACGCCTATGCCTTTTAACCTATTTCTGCCTTACTTTAATGAAAGTCTTAGCCAACTTGCCCCAAGACTTCTCAAGACTTGGGGACTGAGATGAGACTGAAATATCAAGTCGCTTCATTATAATTAATCACTATGATGAGTAGGAAATCGTTGAATTACTTTTCCTCTTGTCCCTTGTTTCATTCCATTGGGGAATATTTTCAAAAATATGTCTCTAAATGTGTAAGAATCTGCGTACTTCAAAATTCTGCTTCTTCTTCTACAGTACTTTGTCTATGCGTTGTCTCTCAAGTCAATCTATGTCTGTCTATCTATAGGCTCAAGATATTGGCGACGGTATAGGTAACATTGATGTAACAAATCTGCTATTCCCAAGTTGTATTTTCTGCATCTAAACTTTTTCATACTTTATTTGTGTACCTCAAACGCCTTATCCCCTATAAACCAACGCACCAGGCCGGCGCAGGCGCCGCCGTGAGTTTGACAGATGATTTAGTGGACCAAACCCGAGCGCTCACGCTCACCCCCACCTTATTATACTTTTTGTAGTTCCGATTGTTAATGTTTTATCCATTTCGTACACCTGTACCTTTTTTAATGACCCATTCACAGGGTTAAGGGTCCTATGGCTAGTAAAGATTTCACCGCCTTTCAAATCTTTCGTTTGATCAAATGCCTGTTTAAGTGCATGATACAGTACCGACTTGAGTACTCGTGCAAATTTAATCGACCTTATTTATAAGCAAATAAGGGTTGTCACTGGTAACTCTGGTTGCACAAAGCACGAGTTTGAGATGGGTGGGACCAATAACTATATATTGCGATGATTTAAGTCTCCCTTATTATTTATTGCGATTGTTAAGGCTTCTGTGGCTGTTCCAGGATTTCAGTTTCGCGAAACCTATATCGTTTATAATATTCGTATACCAGTAGTAGTAGAATTCTGTACCGATTCGACCGATCTCGATTATTTTTGGTTTTTTAAGCTGCCAGTTACCATTACCACTAAGGCGCTGACAGTTACACAGACAGATATCCGGTCTTGGCAGAAATTAGAGTGTAACGAACATATTAACAGAACGAATAAAATAAATCATCTCAGAAACGCGATATGTAAGTATCTACCTAAGGATAGTTTGCAAAAATCTTGGAAATATTATAATTATAAGAAACCAAGTACCAAATTAAGTAAGTACCTAAAAGTATATAAAGTTTAGCTAGATTACTTTTTTTTTATTGTTCCCAAAAATAAGAAGTTTAAGTTGAACTTCGGACGAAACGACCAAAAATGTTTTTTTTATCAACATAACGACCAGCTAAAAATAGATAGTTAATTCTTATTCACCGTTCAAGCACGTGGCACCTGACGCCATTGTGAACACCTCTCACAACCTTGCGCCCATAAAGTCTTTTAATCTTCGCATACGATCATTTATTTACTTAAACTTAATTATAGCCGATATTAACATAATGAGCCACCGTGCAATCGACGCATCTGCGCCATTGATGCATTTTATCGCGTTCGGTAAGTCGCTTTTGTCTGCATTTTGCGAATACCTTTAGTTTAAGAGGAAGGAGGTTATTTTCAATAAATGGTTCATACAGCACACAATACACAATGAAACGCTATTATTTTTTAAAGTACTTCTTAATATCTGGTTATTCATATGTTAATGCATGACAAGTGTCCTAATTATAAAGTAGGACGTTGCCAAAAAAAACATTTATTTTCAAGTTTTATTTAGGTCTCTATTTTACTATTTATTAAAAAACTAAAAAGCTCTTTCTTCATAGCTTATTTTATTAATGAAATGTTTACTGAATATTATTATGACAAATCTCGAATATCTCTTTCTATTTTCTCGAGCATTGGAGTGGGTTACAGGCGGCCCGTTTTACAAAAACATCATCTCGATATACGAAATGTCATCAGTTCGCTTATTAAGGCGTAAACGTGCGTACTTTATCTGTGGCAATAATTCACTCAAGAAACACAAAGCTATTAATGCGGTTGAGGAAATAGTAGCCTGTTGTAAACTGGGCGGTTTTGTTTGCTGATGGTACTAGTTTAACGGCAAATATAAGTTGGTTTATAGTTAGCACGTGCTAGGAACAGCTGATAGTGTAAGGTGTAAGGTGCCGGTTTAAGATCAGTTATGGATCCGTTACCCTTTATTATAAGTAGTGTCATGTAGGTTTGTTCAATTAACTTGCGTTTGCATTTTACCTCCTATTGCTAAGCAGGTTTCGTTGACCAATATTTATTTTAAAAAGTATAATGTTATATACAATTCATCGTTATTCACAATAATTCAATTGTTAGGATTTTTAAATATGATATTTTCGATAAGTTGCATTCTATGATAGCTACCGAATTTCAAAAACGGTAAAAGGTAAGTAACTATATCCTAATTGACTGGTTAACAGACAACGCCGTTTCTAGAAGTCGGGGCAGCTACCGACCCCAACGCTACTCCATCTTCCAGCACCACTTTTTCAGAGGGCATCGATGCATCGCGGAGCTGCATTGCATAAATTGTGATCGCGATATAGTCCATACCATCTGACTTGTCTTATTTGCTCCCTTTTCGTCTAAAATAACAATTTCATCATAAAAAAAACGTTCCATGAGTGAAAATCAGGAAAATGGTGTGCAAAATGTGGTCTCTAGTTGCTTTATTCACCAGAAAACGGCCGTTTTAGCCAAAAACTATGCATTTTGAGGTTATAAAAGTGTTTACTAAATATGACAAGTCAGATGGTATGGACTATAGTGAGCTGCCGACCGACATCATAGTTATATTATTATAGGTTTACGTAGGATTTGTTGAACAGCTGATTAAAGCAGACACTGACGAGAGAGAGACTGTTTGGCGATGTTACAATTGAAGTGTTTTCGAATCATTTATTTAAAGAATAAATAATTAAGTATCAATTTAAAGAAAAAAGTTATTGTCGTGGAAAATGCAACTTAAATAAAGGAATTTGTCTAGATATATATTTACTAAATTATACGTGAACAAATTCGCTTTTAAAAACGAATTTGAACTTTACAAGTTTACAACTCAACAACGTCAAATCCTAAGAAAAAGATAAAGTTTTGTCGAATTGTACACTTGTGAAGCTTCGTAGGATTGAAGCCTGCTCGCAAAACACCCGTTATAATAAAATACGCGGTAGAGCCTGCGCACGCGCAGGATCAGCTGCTAGTAATTATTGTCAGCGCCATCTGTTGGTAATGAAGTGCAACCCTTCGGCGCAAAGTGAAATTACTCAACTAATTAATCATTCCACGTTTTTTTAATGTTGAAAAGGTGCTTCGCTAAGGATAACAAACTGTAGAAGCTGATAGCAACTCGTCAAGTAAAACAAGTGCTCTTACATGTACTGTATTTAGTCTGTATGTTAGTTTTTTGAATAACTGTAGTACGTCAGGCATTGTCCGGAACTTTTTGCGCCGGACCTAGTGAAAAAGGCTACAAGTCTTCTGAAGATCAAGTGAAAAAGGGTTTAAGTCTAGTATACTCCGTTCATGTGTATACCCTTTTTTATTATGAGTTAACTCGACTTGTACCCTTTTTCACTAGGACCCCAGTGCACCTCGCAATTTCAATCCGTGTGTATTTTATCGGCGTTTTATACGCCCCGTCATTTCTGTTCAAGAAATAAATGGCAAATAACATAGTGACTCAGCTATTGAAGCTACTTACGTCATAAATAATTTTCGTTCACCGCTACTATATAAGGATAATGCTTTGGTGCGTAGACTTTAGAAGGCATAAGAGTTTACAGGAGATTGTATCCGATGCAATCCGGAATGTACAGTTGAGAATTAAACATATCAAACATCAAATAAGTATAGTGGCGCAATTTGACATGGTCTGTTGTTTGATCCGTAGTTAAACTAACTAATGGTTAAAAAACGTTACTAATGGTTAAAATCTCAAGGAAATGTGTCAAATTTTCCATTCCTTTTTCGAATTTTAACGATTAGTTAGTTTAACTACTGATCAAACAACACGTCCTTATATTCTTGATTTTGATTGTTAGCTAATCAGAGTATAATTTTCCTTTGTTTGCTCATTGCACCACCGTAGAGTTTCTGAATATTGATAAAGTTGACAGCAAAAAAACTATGCTAAACTTATTTGTTGCGTGTGATGGAATAGTAAAAACAGCATTGTTTTATTGCTGTCAACATTATCAATATTCAGAAACTTCATGATTGTGCAATGTGTCAGGATTTACTTCATATCGGCCGGGCACTGTAGTATTGCATTGAACTCATGCACATTTTCCCAAAAATAGACAAACGTATCCCTGTTTAGATTACTATACATCTTTGATATTGACAGAATCATCTCTAAAATTATAAATATTTAACTGAAACGCAAATGTATGGAGTTCTTAAGCTGTAAGTATGCATCCTGGTATCCTATTGCAAACACTAAAAACGTTTGCCAGCTGTTTCATTTGCCATAATTTTCATTTCCCATAATTTTCATTTTATTCTGAACCCAATAACTTTTCAAAATGTTTAATGAGATATACTTACAGAACCAGGTTAGGTTAGGTTTATTTTATAACAATTCAGGAAAGTTAAACGGTTTCAGAGAAAAATGACTTTCGGACAAATGAAAATTATGGCAAATGAAACAGCTTGCAAACGTTTTTTAGTGTTTTAGATAGGTAACCATGCATCCCGACTAGGCCCCAGGTCAGCACTAGGTAGTCACGGTAGGCACTAGCTCAAATACGAAGCGGCTTTGTCTTCTCAACTGCGGTTCCAAGAAGAGCCCCTGGAAGACACTATTGCATACTAACATCTTGCCGTTATTAATTTTGTCGGTTTGTAAGGCATGCGTCACCCCCGGGCAGGCGGACACATGCCGCAACGGACTTCGACAAATGGTGCCACGACGCGTGAGGTGCTAGCGCGAGGTTACGTCTCGAGATACCAGAATGTGTTTTAATAAGATAGGAAGCAGATTTTAGAGAGTCAAAAGATATTTTAACAGTTTAATGTAGGAAAAATAATTCATTAATATTTAACAACTTTACTATTATGAATACCCATATTATAAATCGTGAGCTCTTTTATTAGATCCAATGTTTGCATGACGAATGTTTATTTCGAACGATTTGATGATTTGTAATATTTCGAGTAGTAAAATGGTTTACTTAGAGTAATGTACATTTCGTTTTTTTTTTTTTATAAAGCCACTTTTTAAAATACCATCTTTCGTTTACCTAGTAGAACGGTTTACAAGGATGCCATTTTGACTTCAGACAAGTCATATACAGGTTTTTTTTAATAGCATATTTTTTTCACTGGTCTTGTGTTTTGGAATGTCATTTACAAAAATTAAAAAACTTGATTCTGTTTGGTCACTGTTTATCAAACACGCTCCTCCTCCTGGCTTCGCTCGTCGTCGCACCTAACTGGTCTCTGTCATACCATTTGGCATAAGTACCGCTTTTTTTCTCCAAACTAAAAATATTTCCGGATTTTTATAAAACTAACCTAACAAAACCTAACCTATAGGGTCCTATAAGATGGTTGGGAAATCGATTAGTTCCGCGAAATAATATTCAGAGAAAAGGCTGGAAGGGAACTGTTGAACTGACGAAACATTATTCGTTTAATAGTTTTTTGGCCTAGTGAAAGATCTGGCAAATAATAGATATCCCAAAAGTTTTAAGTCATTATAATAATCGACTTTAAAATAATTCGACCAAATGAAACGTTGTCATACAAAAAGTTGCCAATAGTTAGTTGTCAAAGTGAGTCATCGGCGAAAAGTTCATTGGCAAGTGAAATTCGGACAAAAAAAGTACGGGGAAAAGGCCGGACACCGTTTTAGCTATATCGAACGCCCTGGTAGCACTCGAGTATACATTAAGTCATGAAAAAAATAGTACCTTCTCCAACTAACCTGCGTCAATATTGTCACAATCGTTTAGGTCTCATCTCTATTTTTATTTGGCTACCAACTTTACTAATATTTTGTTTTACCAACCAGTAATGTAACGTGAGATTGATCTGTTTTGATAAACAAAAGTAGCAATATTCAAATTATCAATTTTTTACCATTTATACATATACATATACAATATATCTTTAGACTTATCGTCTGATAATGCTGCACTCCACAATCAATAATCGACACCTGTGTAGTCGATCAGGTGTTCAGAAAACCCCCTCTGCCCTTACTCAGTTGCTACGCCAGGCGACGACGTATAACCAAGTACTTGTACAATGCTGGTCATTGCTGAGTTAACAAGAATTATACTTATACATGGTAGTAACAAAACCGGCAGTGGATTGAATTAAAGTATAATGTTCATTGATTACAAAGAACGTATTGTTTGACACCTTATCTCATTCATAGTTATGACTTTTATGACGGATTTATATATTTTTTAGGGATCTAGACACGTAATGTTAAAAAAAAATGCCGCTTAGCTACAGGAGATAATTACATTAAAAACTCATTAAGTAATGAATCGTTCTTTACCTAAAAACACAAGCACTACATTTTTACGACTTTCTTTATTTTTACCCGATCACGGTAAAGGTAAAAGGAGAGTTATGATTTTAGCAGTCTATGTAGGTTAGTTATAATGTAATTCATTACTATTTTCATCTGTTATAAAATAAAAAAACAAAAACCCACCTTCAAAAATGCAAAAAATAACTTCTTTTAAAATGGTAGGTCAGTCCAAGTGCATTCGGCTTATGGTTTAAAATATTGTGGGACGCCGACTTCAGTTGGACTGACCTACCATTTTAGAAGTCGGTTAAAAAGAAGTTATTTTTTGCATTTTTGAAAGCGGGTTTTTGTTTTTTTAAACATTTATTTTATTTTATACTTTTTAGTGATCCTATTTATGCTGATACGTAGCTCTACTTCTAAATATTAATGAGAAACTATAGACATTTCAAGCTCACCGCAGACAACGCCGCGGGAATGTCATAGTCATATTTAAACCTAAATGTGCTTCGCCATAGTCGCTCAACTACCTTAATCGAAATATCTTATCGCCACCCTTGTAATAGGTACCGATAAGGAGTTCCGGTGGCCATCTTTGGTCGTCATCATTAGTTCCACTTCACCATATAGTACTTTTCAAAAGCAAATGCACGAGTTACAGTGAAAAATACCAAAATCGCTATAGGTGTGCCTATAATATTTGAGGAGTTCTCTTGATTTCTCCAAGATCCCATCATCAGATCCTGACGTGTTGACAATGGGACCAACTAGAAAGTATACCCATTCAAACAACGAAAAAATTTTTCAAATCGGTCCAGTGGTCTTCGAGTAATCGGGGAACATACATTAAAAAAAACCCGAATTGAGAACCTCCTCCTTTTTTTGAAGTCGGTTAATAAGTAAGTAACATTTTTTCAACTAACGTTCAAGCTGTTATCTGTATCCCTGATCCTGTCAAGTCCAAGTATATTATGGGTCCATAATTATTTTTACTCATAACGTATTGTAAGTCATAATCATCGCAATTTTTATAAATCAAACATAACCTAACCTAGTCTTATCTACACATTGAATATTTCAGAACTTCTGAAAATTTTACGGTTCCAGCGGTTTCTAAATTACATTTCCGGAGTTCCAATAATCGGAGTTCCCATTTTTATATAAACTTTGGCGCACCCGTATATTATGTCCAATATTTACTATTGCTATCACACTTGCTCTTACATCTGATAGTATAAGTCAGACTTATTATACATATATAATGTAATATCAATGTGTCGCCTTACCCCTATCTGCCAATCTTTTAACTCCCACTCGCAGCAGTCTTAGCTAACCTATATCTAAAGCTAGAAGTGTGTCAGTTGGCGCACCTGGCGAGTGCGCGCAAGGTGCGCATGGGCATGTGCGGCGGCAGCGGTGTGCCCGCGCCGGCACGCGCGAGTTATTGCGTTAGCGCGGACGAATAGCGAATCATAATAGTGGAGTAAATTTTCACTCCTATGCCATTCTAGTCCTATGGTTTTTTAAAGGTTAATTGGCAACTTACACTTATATAAATCGCTATTAAATATCAGAGGGCCCTGCAAAGATGCACTACGCTAACTAACGTTTCTATTCGATTCGTTTTTAAACCAATCGCGTCACTGGGAGATGACGTGATACGAAAAGTCACGTGGTCTACCAGTGACGCGATTTGTTTAAAAACGAATCGAATAGAAACGTTAGTTAGCGTAGTGCATCTTTGCAGGGCCCTCAGCAATATTCTGAAGATGCATTACGCTAACTAGCGTTTCGGTTTTAAGCCAATCGCGACACTGGCAGATGACTTGATACGAAGAGTCTTAAGCCTCAGTCTAAGTATCTTCTATGCCTATATTTTCCGAAAAAAACAAGTTTTATTAATTAAACCAAATACTGACACTCGAGAAAAATTGCACGGTATCATAATTATGATTAAATTGAAATTGAGCAATAATTATTAAATAGAATGATAAAGCAATAAAGCTGCATTCGCAATCCACAAGTTATCAATATAGTAACAAGCCAGTTCTTCAGCATTTCGTATAGATTTATTATGACAGCTAAGTAGTAAGTTAATGTAGATATGTAAGATAAACATCACATCTGTCACTGTCTCCCAGCTCTGCACTCAGTGCAACAGAAGAACTCTACATCTTTTTGCTAGCATTTTGTTTGTTTTAAAATCGATATCGATTAATTATCGTGTTTCAGTTATTCAAGTGCCTGTTGACCCAAAAAACATAACTCCCCATTTCTGAAAGTCGGTTTATAAAGGTGCGTACACACCCCATAACCTGTAGAGGTCACGTCACCAATTAAACCTAACAAAAAGTGCTGACCTATACATGTCGTTATTATTGTAATACGAATTACCTAAGACTAATGTATCAAGGTGTGACGCAACTGTCATACAGGTGGATCCAGACAGGTGAAAACACGCCTTAAACGAAACTACCATCCTTACTTTGCCGTTACCTAGATAGCTACTGTTTCTTAAGGTAAAAACTTAAAGGCTAGTTTAGTTTGTTACGCAATTTCGTTAATGTTTTTTTTAAGTATGCATTATTTACCTTTGTCTACGTACGAAGAACACCTTTGAAACATTCGCCACAATTTAAAAGTCATGAAACAGTTCATTTGTAATTAAATAACGTATATCAACAGTAAAACAGTTTATGTTTGTTAACGGAGGCATCGCTCAATGTCTTTGGAAAGAATTATAGGCAGTTATTGTGGTACAGAACATTATTCGTTTTTATTGTTACAAATTTGCGTCGTATTGCGGATTGTAAGCATTTGTAAGTTTCTAGCCCGAATACGACGTGACTCTTGCCTTTGGACTATAAATAGGTATAACCCGAGTTATATTTTTAAGGGTAAGTACTTTTAAATAAGTATTAAATAAAATAAAAAAAAAAAGTTTTAACTCTAATACACTTACCTATTTGATACCATTTACACGAAAACAAGTAGGGAAGTAGGTAATGTAATATCGCCGTTTTGATAACTAATTGATAATAACAATTTACCTGTCAGCCTTATCCTTTCCTTACTTACACTTACCTATTCCTGTACAAATTGTAACATCAAACCCAAGAATAGGTTATAAGCTGTACTGTGATGACAGTTGCCGGGATCGACTTCTTATCCTGCTTTTTAACCGATCTTTTTTAAGGAGAAGTTCCGAGATCAAACTAGGACCCCTTATAGTTTCACCATGTCCATCTGTCCGCCTGGCCGCGGTCTAACTCAAAGACTGTTGTTACTACAAAGCTATAATTAAGCATAATTATACTTACATTTATATTACGACAAAAAAAAATTAAAATGTAAAATTTGAAAAACAACAAAAGTATCTTAATTGAAAGTAATTTATACCTAGGTAATCTTGGTCAATATTTATTTTAAAAAGTATAATGTATTTGTATTAATTTCATCGTTATTCGAAATATTTCGGCTTAGGTAGCCTGTGATGGCCCACATTCAATTGTTAAGATTTTTATATATGATATTTTCGATAAGTTGCGAAGTACGAGTATGATTGTACCTACTATGTCTATTTATGTGGCACACGCTGCAGCCTAAACAGCTAGACGGAGTTTAACATATGAGGTGTACTTCGATGCATCTTAATTGTTGAAACGACATAGTTTTAATATATTAATAAAATTAAATAATGAAGGGGTTTTTTTATTATTGTTATAACAATGTTTTATCTATACATATAATAGTATAAATTGTACCTATTATTTGTCAACGAGGGTCGAGGTATCATACTATAATAATAATAGCCTTTATTTAACAATCGTAAATGGGTAAGGACCAATAAGATGAACACGCTTACTCACTCAATTAAATTTTCTATGAAACTTTTCCATTGTGACACGAAAATTAGCCATACAATAATTATTGTAGGGATCCTTTTCGTCGCACAACGGAACTTTTTTCGATTTCGTTGTTTATATGGTTAACTGCGCTTAACTGTGGTCCAACTTTTTGGCCCTCACCCAAATAATAACATGAGTAACCTTTATTTAACATGAGTAATTAGGTATAAAGTAACTTAAACATATTAAATATTTGTCACCGGTATTGAGATTGTCTTGCGTATCCGCAAAGGCCTCCCCTAGGGCTCGCCGCACTTGTCGATTATGCGTCATTCTTCTTCAAGTAACACCAGGGGCCTGTTTTATAAAGCTAAAAATTACAATTTACATGTTACAAGTTTCCATTTGACACAACCTCGACCAATGACGCCCAGCTATTTGAGCAGTGTTGCCAGTTTAGACCTGTAAAATTGTTACTTGTAGCTTTATAAAACGTGCCCCAGCTAGTCTCTGAATATCGTCCCCCCATCTAAGATGCTAAGAGGTATCATACTACTACTACTTAAATAATTCAGTGTTTTTAAAATGCTAACTTAACTTTAAAACCCCTTCTTCGTGTTGAATTGTTGATTGTGTTTACACCAGTATAAGGGAAATTGGGCGCTATACATTTCAAATTGATTATTGTGAGGCATTACCGGAAGCACACAGTCCAGAACCGCCTAAACCGACACACCTAACAGCCTTTGATTTAATGGCAGAAATCAACTTCCCACCGATATCAACATAGTTTCAGTGGTGTTTCATAGTTATCAAAAAAATTGTAGAGCTACAGCAGGAACTATACAGATTACAGTTCTTTCTTAAGAAATTAAATATACCTGAGTATTTATTACGGAAGATGTTATTAATATGATACTAGAAAAAAAAGGATAATGAAATGAAACCAAAAAAAAAATGCGATGAGCCTTTCTGATGTAACGCTTCTTAAGACCTCGTCCATGCGTTACATTAACTTATCCAAACAAGGTTAAACTGATGGATGATGTTGACTAACAACCGCATTTCACTTTCACTAATATACATATAAAAACATTATAATAGTGTATATTATGAGCGTTCAAGGTTAATGGTGGAGGTATAGGTAATCATTAATGCTCGGGTATACAAGCATATCAAAATGGTATTTTATTTTAACTACACAAATATAAAATTATCTTCAGGGTCTGCATCTCGTTTTTATTTTAGGAGTAAGTACTTACATACATAGTTACTCGCCCCCATATTTTTTATCCGCGAGCAATATACTGCCGAATTATTCACTGGACTCCATTACTGGACTACGCGAGCCATATTCGGAGATGCAGGAGTTATCGTCGCTTAAATAAATGATACCACTGATCATTAATTGAGCAGCATGCCTCATAAATTTAACATGCCCCTAAATCGATTAAGAGTCGCATTAAAGTTTTTCCTCATTGAAGACTGTATCAATATTAACTCATTTTTTCCACAAATTACAACCGACGGACATTCTTTTCCCCTATGTCCCGAACGACTTCGTAAAGGTGTGTACTAGGCAAATTGGCCAGGTGTCAGTTCACGAAAAAAGTATAAAAAGATCGTCCAGCTAAAAAATCTCTGCAGGTGCTTGTCCGGTGTTGCTCAGGCGAAAAGACAGCTGACGAAAACCGACGAATCTAATGAACCATTAGCCTTTAGATTGATCTTTATCAAGTTCTGCACACGTCAACAGTTTTAACATCTTTTTAAAATAAAAATATCCATTTATGGAATAGTACTTAAACGGAGCGGTCGTTTTTAAAGTTCCATTGCAAAAAGATTATACTTAATGAAATATCATTGCCTTTAAGACTTAAAAGCATTTAGGCAAAACAGCTGCTTTTAAGAGTTATGTATAAAATAATAATCATTGTGTTGCGGCTTTTACATCTGCTTTCTGTGACACATTTAACTGCGTCCTCGCATACCTGTGCCAATTTATAAAAACAATTTAAAAAGTTATCTGCTCAAAATGGCCGACTAGATTAAGGTAAAGGTGCGTGAGCCACCGGGCTAGTTAATTCGGGCCGCGTATAAAAGTGCCAGCGCATAATTTGTCACTCTTGTCGCTCATTCATCAATCCGGAATGACGTGAAAGACAGTGAATGATACTGTTGAGACGTTTTAAAGTTTAATATGATAACTTCTTTGTGCGAATTGTTGATTTTCGTCCTCAAGATCCTTATTTTTTCCCCGACGTTGTTTTTTTAAAAAGGGTCTTTTAAAACTCTCTATTTTTTATTAAGGCTATAATTTTTTTAATGCCGATGCAAAGTTAATGGAACGTAAAGTCTAAATGTTTTAAAAGTTCCTAAAATAGAAAAGTAAAATACACCACCATAATAATCAACATTAAAAAATTAAAAATTGTATTTGCCGTGTTTCACCAATTAGATAAACAACTTTTAAGTACAATATTAAGGTAATGCGTATGTTTTTAGTTCATGAATGGTATCTCAGTACTTCAGTATGTCTAGATATATATACCCTCTCAGAATGATCCTATGAGGTCAACGTCAAAATCTGGTGATCCGTCCACATTTCATTAGTTTAGGGACACACATTGAGCTATTCTGTAAAGTAATTAAATTAAGGTATTATAGCTATGGAGTCATGTTTTCTACATTTGATTCTCTACTGTTTCTCTCTAATGACATTTAAATATATTTACATATATTTATACTGCCTTATCTTTGATAAATGTTCCCCCGTCTAGTCGGTGTAGTGCACCGTGCACCGTGAGATATGAACCGTATGCGGCCATGTTGTACAAGTGTGAGGTGTGTGGGAGCCCACCGCGAGTCAGAGCGCTCCGAGTGAAGCCTGAGAACAGGGGCGCCACCGCGGCGCCTGCCGGCAGTCTTGCACTCGGGCTGAAACAAACTGGCCACTACCATTAAATACCTACACATAAATCATAAATCATAAATATTTATTTCGCCAAGAATGAGGTACATAAGTTGTTATGAAATAGATTTAGTTCCACTTACATTCACCAACAACAATAAGTTATAATATGTCAATACTACATTGCAAGTAAGTTGTATCCCATCAAAAACATAAATGTGAAAATGGGAGCCAAGTTCAATATTTTAAGAATATGCTATTTATTTATTTATTTATTTATTTATTTACAGTGTCAGTAAGAGGCTTACAGTGTAGACCAAGGCACCTCTCACTTTAATTTATTAAGAACACACACCAAGATAAAAGAAAAATAGAGATAACAAAATAATAATATCTAAGTAACAAATATAGAAAAACAAAAAATAATTAATTAAGTAAAAACATTAAAAAGTTAGGTTAGTTTAGGTTAGGTTAGGCTAAGAATGTACAAATTTTAGCTAAAAGGGAGTGCCAATTGCCAGCTAGTACGTCGGTATCCCGCAGCTGGTGTAAAAGAGCGTTCAGCAGCTCTAACGCCCTCGCGGTCGGCGCGTTCCTGGCGCGGCGCGTGCCGAGTCCCTCCAGCGCCGCGAACAGCGGGTGGCGGCAACGCGCTCCCGCTCTTATGTACTGGTCAGGGACATATAAGCGAATTCGCTCGAGTGTGGTCTGATTTTGTACTTTGTTACGCAGAAGCAAGCAATAATGCACCAACAGATGCTCCTTACGTCTGCAGCCCAATGTTTGCAATCCGACCATACCCAGCACAAATAGAAAGGGATATAAGAATGGATAATATCCATATATCCTCTTATATAAATATCTGGCGAACCTCCGCTGAACCCTTTCCAGAAGCAGTGTTACTTGGCTTCAATTGGATCCCAGACCACGCAGTTGAACTCGAGCTTGCTCCTGACGAATGCGTTATATAGAATGATTGCAACATTCACATTTTTGAATTGAGCCGCAGTACGCATGATGAAACCTAAAGCTTTACTCGCGTCTTTGCATATCGCCATGATGTGCTGATGAAAATCAAACTTTGGGTCGATATACAGGCCGAGGTCACGAATAACACGGGCGCGATCTAACGGTGCACTTCCTAAGCTGTACATGGCATCAATTGGGGTATGGGATCTTGTAAAAGTTATGACCTTACATTTAGCCGTGTTGAAGTACAACCTGTTGCTGTCTGCCCAGTCGAACACCGCATCAATATCACTCTGCAAATCGTCACAATCAGAGAGTTCGGCTACTGCCAGGAATAACTTTAAGTCGTCCGCAAATAGAAGACACTCGGCTCTACGGACGACTGCCGGTAAATCGTTGACCATAATCAGGAACAAGGTTGGCCCGAGTATGCTTCCCTGGCTCACTCCAGATCGAGTGTAGTACTCTTTGGAAGTATGACCGGACACTTGGACATATTGCTTTCGAGGAGATCAAAAGAGAAACCAAATAGAGCCAGATTCCGGAACAAGACATCATTATCAACGAAATCGAAGGCTTTCTGGAAATCAAAGTATGCCGCATCAACTTGTCGGCACCCATCCATATGCTGGAGCACATAATCTGCGAAGTTAATGTGAGAAGCGCAGGTGGAACGTCCAGCTCTGAAGCCGTATTGGGAGTCCGTCAAACCAGGCGACACTTGCAATGAGATATACTGATTGATCACATTTTCAAAATCTTACCAAAGACTGATAATATCGCAATCGGCCTAAATGTCGTGACGTCCATAGAAGACTCTTTTGGGACAGGTGCCACCCTAGATGTTTTCCAGGCCGAAGGATATATACCTTTAGAAATAGCGAGATTAAATATATATACCAAAGGCTCTTCCAATGCTGACACGCAGTCCTTGACAATAAGAATAGGTATACCATCAGGCCCCGGAGACGAAGTGATTTTAAACTTACGTACCGCGCGTCTCAGTTCCATGCAAGAAATGTGGAAAATTCGGATATCAGCTGGACATTGATAACCTGCTGCACTCTGTACTGCTCCATCTGCATCGAGCAGTGGTGCACCGGGGTGAAAAACTGAGCCAAAGTATTCAGCAAACGCCTGGGCAGCCTCCGTTTTAGCAACATTTCTGTTTTTATACGTAAACATACCTTGCGCGTGTCTCTTACTTCGCCTATCCTTAACGTGCTTCCAAAATTCAGTGGGTGTGCGGTAAATATCCCGCTCAATAGATGCCATGTGCTGCTCGTAAGCGCTACCAATGAGAGATTTTACTCGGCCTCTATAGTACCGGAATAACTCGCGGTTAAATTCAAGACCATAACGTTTGAACTTAACTAGGTGAAAATACTTGAGCTGTATTGCTCCTATGACATCCGGAGTGTACCATTGAGGATAATCGTATCGGCGAGATTGCTTTTGCGTCGACCTTATGGGTACATAGGCGTCTAGGGTCCTATTTAGAAGCTCATAAAATGTTTCAGTTGCTAGATCAACGTCACTCTGCTCGTAAACATGCGACCAATCCAAGTTAGCCAAGCCGTTATAAAGGCCAAAAAAGTCAGCCTTTTTAAAATTCCAGTGGAACGCTTGTGGCACCTGCAGGGGAGAATCAGACAAGCCCTCATTCTCTCCGGCAGTCGGCACACACGTAGTAGAGATAGTAACATCTAGCGCGGGGTGATAGGCGTCTAGGGGAACTAAAGGGTCGATGTTTTTCTCCACGTGGACAAGCACATTTGTCAACACCAGATCCAGGATACCACTGTGCGAGTTGGTGACATTATTACATTGTGTTATTTGGCAAAAACTAAGGAAATTATCAAATTGACTAACGGTATTTGAGTTAAACGACTTAAGATTAAAGTCGCCTACAATCAAAACATCCAGAGAAGAAAATGTACACACGGCATTTTCTATACATTCCAATACGTTCAAAAATTGGTTATCACTATAATTAGGAGGTATATATACTACACAGAGCAACAACCGAATGTTTCTACCAGTTAACAAGGCAAGTATAAGTTCGCGTTCTCTAGTCAGGCCGTCAATATTATCGATAACACTCACACTGAAAGAACTTTTAACTCCCAGTAGGACCCTGCCCCAGCCGACATCGCCGACGCGGTCCTTGCGAAGCACAGTGTAATCTGCGGGAAACAGCTCGGCGCTGTTCACAGAGCTGTTTAAAAATGTTTCCGTTAAAGCCACAATACATAAAGGTAGATGCATTTCCACGTTCGTATGAAAAATCGATGTTTTTGAGCGAAGGCCTCTCACGTTTTGGTAATATAGGTACGCGAACCTTTTTGTGATTACTTTTTTTCAGTTTGGTTATGAAAGCTCTGCCGCCAAGGTTTAACGCAAATGTTTTCAGCCCAATTAGCGGGGTCTAACACTTTGTCAACATATTTCGACGGGACCGACAGATTGAAGGAAGCGTAGTTACCTTTTGCCTTCAGAGTCTCAATTGAGCAGACATCACGGTTATCCACTTCACCGACAAAAGAATTGAGATATAAGTAAATGGGTGCCAAATTCCGTATATTATTTATTAAGAATATACGACATTCTAAAATAAATTTAAAACACAATTTCTTATTTTTCATACTAGTAAAATGTTTGCTATTTAAAAGTATAACTTCTTAAATTTGAACACGAATCAATTTCGAATTATTTACACAAACTTAGGATAAACTGAAGCTCAAAATTTGACTCCGCTAGTTTTTACCAGCAAGACAATTGTTTGGAAGAGTAAGATATGACCACACAATATAAATACAGTCTTAACTTGCGTAAAACATAAAGTAGATAAGTTGATTAGCCAAATAAAAAATAACTTGTATGTGAAAACTAGCCAAGTCAAATTTTAAGCAGAAAAAATAAGAAATTGTGTTTTTAATTTATATTTAGAATGTCATATGTTCTTAATAAATAAATATCAGGATTATATACGGAACTTGGCACACCCATTTAGATCTCAATTCTTTTGTCGGTGAAGTCGATAACCATGCATCGCATACTCTTAAAATATTGAACTTGGCTCCCATTTTCACAGTTTTGTTTTTGATGGGATTATCATTATTTTTTGTCAAGTAAGTAGATAATATGCGTTTCCTTAAACAAATAAATAGAATTAATATCATAAATTAGCATTAAATACCTAATATCCATTAATGCGCAACCCATGTAATACTAATAATGATTAAGTAGGTAGTTCCGGTGAATCTGTGATCTTCATTCATCACCATCATCAGTTCTACTTCACCAAATGGCGCTTTTCAAGAGCAAATGCACGAGTTACTATAGGCTATACAAAATACCCAAATCACTATAGGTGTACCTACCTAAAATATTTGAAGATTTCCCTAAAATTTATCCAGGACCCCATCATCAGATTCTGACCTGATGAGAGTGGACCACTCCGGAAGTATGCCCTATCAAACCAAAAAAAGATTTTTCCAAATCGGTTAATAAATGACGGAGTTCTGAGGTAACTAGCATAAATAATAATAATAATAATAGAACTCCAAAAAAAAACCTATTTTCTGATTTTTTTATTTGTATACTCTTAATTACCCATCTTGATGCCATATTTCACCTTTCTAGGTCACCTGGAAGTGGATTAGGTTTTTGATGATTAATCAGTCAGTCAGTCTGTCAGTGGTAAAAATGCCGATTTTTAGACGTTAATATCTCACTAACCGTTTCACCTTTTTTATGAAATTTCGGGTTCTAGTTGATCTAAAGGGTTTTAATACATAAACCAAATTTCATGTTTTTATGATAAATATATTTGGAGTTATCGAGGCGTCAAAAGTGTCTCCAAACGGTTCGTGTATATACTTAACACACGGCGCGCTCGCCAGTTCCTTTTGCGTGAACTTGGCTGGATACGCTGCCGCGTGTCTAGATTGAAATGTCGAAACTTGGATTTACAAATAAATCATGAGATTGATGAGTAATATATAAATACTCCTAATATAACAACCCTCGACATACTACAATTGCTTTCAGAGCTGAAATCTCTTAAACGGCCTTTAATGGTTTAACTAATGCGTTGAACGAGAAAACTACTCGTTCTTTGGTCTCCCGTGACGTCAATGAGCCTATAATAAATGACAAATTGAGCGTAATATAGATACTTTATGCACCTTGAATTCGTTCTGTAAGCGATATTGTTAGCAGTGAGTTTTTATATCGATCGGTTTTGTCTATTTCTTGGTAACATACTAAATTTCCATTCCAAATGATACTATTCTCTGTAGATAAGTATGATTACTATACGATTATAAAATAATACATCGAGAGACCAATGCGACGCGGCAGCAGTGTGGCCGGCGCGTGCTAATCGGCGAAGAACCTGTGAAATTGGCCCGAGTCGCGGCGCCCGCACGGGCCGACGACGCGCGGGGGACGGACCTGGGACATGGGAGCATTTCAAGTTTAACTACATACTTATACAGAATCGTCTGGTACGAAATTTAAGTATGGTATTTAGGTACAGTACAGTTGAGAGAATAGGATGACTTAACTTTAGTGAAATTTAAGGTATCTGTGTTGATTACGTCTGCCTAAGCTGTAGGTATGTGAAGCGTAGCAAAAGCCGAAAACTGTAGTCGGTAAACAAAAAGATTCTGTTGATTATTAAAGAGCGTTCCCTTTTTTACTAATGTTTACAAATGTGAAAGTGTGTTTGTTTGTTTGCTTGTTGGTTCTACCTTCACAGTTCAACGCCTCAATCAATAGACTTAAAATTTGGTACAGAGATAGTTTATAGTCTGGAAACGGACAAAGGGTAATTTTTATACCTAAAAATTGGACAAGAGTGATAAAAGACTTCTACGAGGACAAAGTCTAGCTATTTAAAAAATAAATTACAATAAATAAATATTAAAACAGGCGTGATGTATGTATGTATAAATATTAGAATACAAATACTTAGTTACATTCACTCACATATCGTTTTCTCTACATCTAGAGTTTACTTTTCTAAGTGACTGGTGCTGTACAACAAAATACGCGAATTAATTTTGTCATAAAGTAATTATTTTACCTTAAAGAATTTAACAAGATAAGTAATCATCCATAATACCGTGATGGTTACCTTAAATAGTGAAGTATTACATATTAACAATGTTGTGTAAAATATACACAATTCGCATATCTACCAACGCACCATGTATACAAACACCGACGCAAGCGCCGTCGGTATAGGCGCCATAATGTACCGAATTAGTTCTCGCTGGGTGGGTTTACTCGTTCTAATTAACATTTAACGTGGAAATAAACTTTAATACCGCATCTGATTTGTTAATCACACTAAACTACGGCTTTTTTATGAAGGAGAGAACTTATAGGTGCGCTACGGTCCTGGTGGTCGTTGAGAATTAAGAGATGGTGTGATGGTCAGCGGGGAACGGTCTACATATATTTAATCATTTATTTGTGTCGTCTTTATTACTTTAGTGCGATCCTGCATTGCTTTGTTAATGCTACTAAGGAACTATAGTACTAGGCATATAAGCCGTCACTCTTGACACCTGTCATCGACATCGCAGTAAATTATAGATAATCTACTTATTCTTCCATTTGAGATCATAAAACAATTGGTATAATAGGTACAATTGGTAAAACACGAAATCACGAGGGAACGCTGCAAAGAAATAATTATTAATTTAATAGAAAAAAAATGGAAACTCATAAAACTCTCCAATTAAAGCCTTGTAGATATAATGAGGACTTTTAAAGGTTTATTGTGCCCACATTTCGCGCCAAATTCGGCAGCAGCCGCCATTACGACGATCCTTCCTCGAAAAGTAACCGTGACCATGAACAATTAAAATAACCGTAACATTAAAATACTGGCCACTTGACATACGCAATCCCTTATTTTAAAATGTTGCAAAATTATACGACCCGATTTGCTACGGTATGTATTTTAAAATCACTGATTTAACAAAATATTTCAGTTTAAGTCTCCTGAAATTTTGAAATTGAATTCTTTTGTTTTCACTTACCTACGTCTTTTTAATCTTTATTACGTAGAAGGAAAGTTTATAGTATAAAAAATTCTGTTGTAATACTTTAGTTTAATTTATTAATAAATTATTTTTTTGTGAATAATTCCACGATCTCAGTAGGTACGAGTATCTACATATAGTTTAATAACACACAAAAATAAAGTGTTATATTTATCTTAAATTACTTCATTAATTGTGATTATCCCAAAGATATTTGTAGGTTAATTTATCTTATTTAAAAAACTGATGTTTTATTCTGCATTTTATTTATCATTGTATTAATTTTAAGTTGATAGGTACTCGTAGGTACGGTACCCCATGCAGCAACAAAGTTGCCGCTCCAAGAAGAACAGACGTAAAGTTTACTTAGAAATTCGCCTACTTAAAAATGCTGGCCGCCATCTGTGTCATTTGTTGACACTACGTCTGCAGATGACAATAAAAAGTAAAACTAACGACTCGCGGCAGCCTGCACATGTGCGATCCGCGCCTCAACTAAACGAGACTTCTGAAAAAAAAACGTTAACAAACTATTACAATTTCACTCAAACAGCTACGAAATAGAGTTGCAATTGGAACGACGGTAATTAGCCGTTTTTGCTGCAAATACTAAGCTGTTAACTGTAAATTTAAACTAAATATTTCGTGTCATTAGGAAAAACGATCTTTCTAACTAGTGTAAAAACCAATTTTAAACCATATTAGACTTTATTGCGTCGAATATAAGGAGAGCCTAAAATTATTAAGTTAAAATTGACTTTGCCAAATGCGCGGTAACAGTCTGACCTCACAAACATTAGTCTTTATTTATTTGACGAAACGTCAACATTTTAATTTTGCTGGCAAGTATTTTCCCGGCTAACCATCTTGTTAATAGATTTTACAACAATCAGATGGTGCGGCAGCAATAAGGTTTTTTAAAATGTTTTTGAAAACTCACAAATATGATATGCATAATTTTAAAAAGATGGTTATATTGTAGTTAGAAAAGTAAACGATAACGTCCACGTACGAGGTGATCTGGGGCTGGGGCCCTTGCCAACATGCAAACGTTACTTAACGTTTTTCTTTTCTATCACTCAAAATGTATGGGATGAGTTCTCGTGCATTACGAATATTATGATATTTATGATAAACCACGCGGTAAACTGTCATCCCATACATTTTGTACTATAGAAAAGAAAAACGTTAGTAGAGTTTGCATCTTGGCTAGGGCCCTTGATCACCTAGGCGATAGACAGACCTGCTGGCCTATTGCCTAACGCACTCGCAATCTCAATCGACTTCAAAGTGGAACAATTGTTTTCGTTTTGTATGCAGACTCGCCTTCGGACTGTCAAAATGAAAACGATTGCGATTGCGAGTGCGTTAGGCAATGAGCCCTCTGGTCACGAAGCAGTCAGGTCAGGTCTATTACCGTCTTGAAGGAGGCTGGGGACAGACGTGGATGAAAACCACACGGACGCCACCAAGGCAATTTAAGGCAATGACCTTCAGTAATATACAATGTAACTTATATGATGAAGAGGTATAAAGTATCTACCTGTCAAAAAATGGAAACTTCAAGTTGCATCATCATCTCGTCATGTTCATCATCTTGCTCAGTAATTCAAACATTTTAACCTTTTATGAACTCTAATGGCAGCTGCATCTGGCAAATTGGTTTATCAAATAGCAACCTAAGTTACTTGAACGTATAGTTTGAATTAGCACTAGCTCAGTTCCTATTACCACTTCAAAGGTTAACAGTTCGATTCAGTATGAAACAACCTTTACGGGTATAACCGCCGGTGTAAAAAGTTAATTATTTGAATAACGTCGTCAACTGATGGTTCCTTCCTCCCGCGTGTTACTAGGGTATCCCCTCGACATATGCAAGTTTTTTAATACCTACCCGTTATATTTTTTTAACTGCTTACTTATTTAAACTGATAATTTTTTGTTCATATTTGGGTGTTTATTTTTTACTGCTTTCAGGCCGGCTGTGACCCACACGGCTTCGCGCACCGAGAAAGCGAAATGATTTTTACTATTTAGAAATGACCATGTTCTGCCCAGTCGCCAATTACCATCGAATAGGTACGTGTCATCTACATACAACTATAGGTACCCCTAAATAACCTACCGCCGGATCACCCCAATGCTCACGGTGCCACGTGCCCAAGGCCCACAGATGGGCTCTTTGTGCGCGCGCACCTTGCGCAGGCGCAGCAGGTGAGCGCTCCGAAAACTTCCTCACGCAATAATAATTATGTCATCACAACGTGTCAAAAAAAATTGGCATTTGAAAATGGTTTCCTTTGCCCAATTACAATTACAAAATTATCAGGTGTAAGATGTGAGCGGTCGTCTTATTGTGAAGAAGATAACAATTAGGCTTTGGTGCCTTTCCGGCTCGCAGCACATCGTCGAAGACAAGGGTGAATCAACTCTCTTACAAAAATCATCAACGAACCGCAGCTTATCGGGAGAAGCGGACCGCGTTTCTGGTATTATCGCTTTATTTATCCTACCTATAGCCAAGGGAGCCAAAGGTAAGCTAGTATTCTTTATCACTATCATTAAAACCTTAATAATTCCTAAACTAATTTACATGAAAAGTTAAAGAAATATACTGCGACGGTAATAAAGGGGGCTTTCTTGTGCTCAGCTGTTATATTTACGTCAAGTTCTGGGACACTCTGTAGATTCTTACATATTTTTATAACTGCATGGAAGTATATTTACCTGAGTATAGTGATGCTATAATATTAAATAACAAGATTTAGTACCAATTTCACCATACGATGTTAAATAAAAGCAATGTAAATCAACTGTTAGTTCATACATTTTGACAGGTGTTAACACTCTAGTCGTCTGTTAAGTAGTTAACATCGTATGGTGAAATTGGTACTTAACGTTTTTCCCCGCGTTCAGCAATTTTCCCGAAGTTGCGGCAAACCTGAGTGTTGTCGCGGGCGCCGCCGAGCGCCGCCAGAGAGGCGCCGCGCGCGGTCGATACTAGAGCCGGGCCGAATCGCTGGACGCGGATGCCGGATGCTTTATTTTAATACATTTTATCAAATATGATCCAAAATAGTCTCTTTATTAAAAAAAGCGAAGATACTTCAAGTATTTTTTATTCTCTAACTAACTTACCCGCTTACTACTACTTCTCCCTCTAACTCATACTCGTCCTGCAAGCGCTTGCTTCCTGGCCTTTACAAAAATGACAGTACTAATGCTGCAGCATTTCAGAGTTACCATCTCAGACATTTATTAATTATTTTTCGTAAGTTTCCGAAAGAACATGTTGTTAGACATCCGGGTTAGCTTAACCAGCACATTGCTTGCTCACCCAACCTGAGGGCCCTGCAAAGGTGCACTACGCTAACTAACGTTTCTATTCGATTCATTTTTAAACCAATCGCGTCACTGGTAGACCACGTGACTTTTCGTATCACATCATCTCCCAGTGACGCGATTGGTTTAAAAACGAATCGAATAGAAACGTTAGTTAGCGTAGTGCATCTTTGCAGGGCCCTCTGTAACATCGCCCGTGACTTGCGCAACGACCGACGAAATTGCGTTGCCGCTGCCGCTCGCGATGCCACCTTCAAATATAAAAAAAATGTTTCACAGGGCGTGCATGTTTTGAAAGGAATTAGTTATTTAGGTGAGAAATAAAACCCGTTTCTAAAGATCTTTTCTTCCATCATAGCTTGCTTGAAACTATGGAATGAATTTCTCTCCACGATGTTTCCTCAGCACTACTAACTATGATATGTCCTCCATTAAACGCGTCTTAAAAAGAGTTTCCACTGAAAGGCAACAACTTGGCTGTGCCCCTGGCATTGCTGACGTTTATAGGTGGTCCGTCTGCACGTTGGCCTTTGAAAGCTATAAAAAAAAGTATTGTACAATGTACTAGCGTTTTCCTCCGATCCCGTCCGCATAGAAGTCGTTTATCACTTTTCCCCTGGAAACTTTGAATTTTTTTCAGAATCAAAAGCATCATCCGTTTTTGTATGATTGAAGAACAAACATCCAACATCCTTAGAACCTTTATCTTTATAATTTTAGTAATCCACCCAGAAAGTGTTGTGGTGGTAAAGTAGTGGTTGTCGTTGTTGTGTTCCTCTACGACAGGACAGTTGAGGACAGCCCTAGCGTGTGATCGATGCGCTGGCCTCTGCCAACTGGAACTAACTTATCTTCGCGACCTGTGCGTTCTCTCGCGCAGCCGCTTAGTTCGTCGAGGAGTTCCAGGACATACCAGTTATGGTCCTTTAATTCCACTACGAAATTCCAGTACTGCAATCGATGACAATCTCACCACTGCAAATGCGGTCCCAATGCCTCTACGTCAGTCATTTTACCGGAACACAACGCTGCGAACACTGCTGTTTGGCGGCATGTGAAAAGGTACCGGAAGGACCTTTCACCACTCAATTGCTATTATGGCGTTTATACACACCTTCAGATATATTTTGGTATGTTCCATTCATGCCTCTCATACGCGAGATAAAATAACTTTGGCATTTTTAAAATCCCGATGTAAAACCTTAGGTAGCACCAATATTTTGTATTTTTTGAGACAGAGGAGACAGCAATGCACATCCTCTGCTCATGCGGACCACTAATGCGCAACAGAAGTACACACCTAGGGCTTCATATCACGGACCCACAAAAGATACAACTCCTCACTGCTTAAAGTATCTGGAAATTCCTGGACGCAACGGGCCTTTGCGGTGAGCTTTGAACAAAGGGCTGCCAAAAAAGATCAGCAATGGTCAAAGCGGCACAGAATTCCCATTTCAACCCCCCAAATAATAAAACAATGCTTAAATTTATCAGGCGCGTGTGAGAAAACCATCACGCGACGTGCCATCGTATTGTCAACGTTTTGCCAGCTCTTATTTACTGGACAGTAATGGCGACCAAATTAAAAACTCGTATGTACGGTCGAACTCATTGTCGCAGGTATTGATACGGATACGAGTACGCTACATAATTCCGAATGCAATACCTTGCTAGAAGACTTTTTGATATCGCATATAAATTAAACCTAACCTAACATACCTACGTATAGCAATTAAGTAGTTCATTTATTTTAAAATAGCTCCAACGTAGTTAACATACTAAGCTTTCGGAAAAATGAAAATTCGGAATAATTCAAATTCGGAATAAATAAAATTCGGGAAAAAAACAAAAAAAACTTAATTTAATGGTATTCCCTATGATACCTATTTATAATTTAAACCACTCCTAGTTTAATACGTTACTGGGGGAAGGTACTAAAATGTACAACTACTTCTGAGTTCGACTGGAGGTACTTACCATATTTGAATTCGATTTCGACCTCGTGTTTTAGTACTTGACATTGACAATGTTTTTGAATTAATATAAAACGTAATGTATTGGAGAATTTTTGTTGCCATATTTTTGTATTGCATAATGTTCCTTGGTAGAATTACCTTTTGCATAGTTTCCTTCTGCATACTATCACTTCGCATTATTTTCTAATAAATAATAATACTTTGGCATACTGTCGATGATAATAATATTAATACAATCGAATATTGATTTCGCAGATAAATATTTTGCATAATGTTTAGGTGGCGTAAAGTTCTAACCTTTTTATTCGCTGGGAAAATGCTTTCACGCATACCACCTGGCCCGGGGGAGCCTAAGGTGGTTATGTGGGACTAACCAACCAAGAGTGGCCAGAATACCCACTAAAAACCTAGCGTTTCTCCCTCCAAGCCGTTGTAGGCGAGGGCCGCAGGTTCTGTTTTGCGCACTCGACTAAGACCCTTACCGGCAGGTATCATTGAAAGAGCGCCCCGGGAGAATTCAAGGCTCTCACAGTCCAGGGACCAAAGAAGAGAAGGTGACAGACCGCCCGATCAATCACCCGCTGGTCCAAACTTTTCGGCCGCAGAGGATAGGGAGGGAGAACAGCGCACCGTAATACCGTCTCTCCTCTTCCTCTGTGGCCCCACCACGCCCCAAACAGCGTTGCGGCCCCGCCAGATTGCGGAGGGTAGGGAGAGTGGCAGATTTCAATACCAATGTTTAGTAGGTATGGGAAGTGATAGTTATACCAAGTAATATCTTTATGCAAAATTATCATTAAAAGTGTTTTTCCGATAGGTACTTAAATGGTATGCGCGAAGTGGTTTTCAAACAATTAATATCATGCCAGATAGATAAGGGTAACCCTAATTCTGAACTAGATGACATTATTTCTTGAAATAAAAAGTCTGCGTAATAATTTTGGGATATACCCTTTTACGTAGTCACGCTACTCACGCGATCACGCTGCACTACTATTTTTACGCAAACCGTGTCAAGTGAAATCCTTCATTTCCCACCATAAATATCAATTTCACCATACGATGTTAAATGAAATCAATGTTAATCGACTGTTAGTTCATACATTTTGACAGCTGTCAACGCTGTAATCGTCGTCTCTTAAGTGGTTAACATAGTTTGGTGAAATTGGTACTAAGTCGAACCATAATTGAGTTGTCAAACAATAAAGGTTAGTAGTTGAAAGCTTTAAAAACGCAATTTTAGAGTATACTCAGGACATCTGTTGACATCAAGTTGAAATAGGTAGTCGCACCACCCAAACGTTTATGACGCTAATGTTGCTACTCAACACTAGATGGCGTTATTTTTTAGGAACTCATCAAGCGTCTGAAATTTTAGAGTATGCTCACGACATCTATTGGTGTAAATTTGAAATAGGTAGTTGTAGCACCCAAACGTTTATGACAATAATGTTGCTACTCAAGACTAGATGGCGTTAATTTTTAAAACAAACACTAAACTAACGTAAACAAAACAAAAAGAAAGAAAAAAACCGTCACAAAAGTGAATTGTGAAAATGCAAATGGCTTCTTTTTTATGTTGATTTGTGTCTTGGTCAATTATTGTTATACCTACACTAACTTTTGCCCGCGACTTGGATGAATAGACAAATAGAAAGAGTAACTTCCACATTCATATTATTATTATAGGTGCCACTTTTGGTATTGCTCTGGTATGTGTACCTACTACCTAGTGTCATTCTGCCGTATCCTTACTAATAGTTTAAATGCGTAACTGAGTTCATTTGTTTATTTTTGTGTATATTATTTAAAATCCCGACGTTTCGAGTTCATTAATTCATTAAGTTATGATTGAAACAAGCATTTTTGTATGTAGCATAATTATGATTTTTTTACACAATTCAGTATCATTATAGCTTATTATAACATTAAAACTATTTACTATTAAGGCTTATGTATAAGGTAGTCGGCTACAAAGAAAGCTACAAGTCATTTTTTTTTTTTATCTGCGGTTGATGATTGAGATTTTCTGATGCTTATAAATGACGATATGTTAATGTTATGCTTGCGAACTTCTTATTGTCGTATTGTATACCAATATTGCGATGAAAACTAGTAGGACTGATAACATTACTTTCATTGTATCAAAGATATTACAGTGTTTCAATTGACCTTATATAGTGTTTCAATTGACAACGGTGTGGGGTCAATTGAACCACTTTCCCCCATTCTCTTTTACACATTATTGTAAAATAACTATTAGTGATATACCTACCAAATATACTTTATTTAGAAACCAGATAACGAACCTTGAAATAATTTAGGAGTACATCTTTCTAACTAAAAAAATAAAACGGCAACAGGCATTCAAAGTAAAATCGTTTCAATTGTCCCCGGTCTACCCTAAGTCGTAAGTTTCAGTGTAAAGGCCGCCTAACCAATAGCTGCGTCCCTACTTACGTAAGTCGTAAGTTTTAGTGTAAAGACCGCCTAAACGAAATAATTACGTCGTTAATAAGTCGATGGCGAACGTGCAAAATATACCTACGGTCAAAAAAACTTCTCTTCGAAATTAAATTACTTAGAACTTTTTTCTGTATCCATCCAGCAATGATATAATAAAAAATGAGGTAGATATGGTACCATGAAGTTATAGATAAAGGTGGAGGCAACACTCTCTGAAGCCGAATGAAGCGTCCTTGAAGTCATTCTATCTCAGACACTTTGATCCCCTCCACTCTTTCTAACTAGGGTAGGACCAAAGTGTTTGAGATAGAATGACGAAAAAGTACATTCAAGACGCTTCATTTTGGTCTAGAGAGTGTGGCCTCCACCTTTATCTATAACTTCATGTATGTAACCTATACGGTATTCCGCGTGTAAAAATGGCCCGGCTTACGCACACATAATCAGTTAATTTTGCAATTACACACTAATTCATAAATGACAAGTGAAAGCAGGATGGTATGCTAATTAATCACTGGGAGCGAAACAGAGACGAGTGTATGTTGCTCCCAAAGATGAAGGAAAACACTAGATCCCGTGTAGCCAACTGTCAAGCGTACCACCTTTTTCTTCTGTGTACAACACAGTTTTGTAGCCAATTTTTATTGGTCAATACCAGACATGTGAACCCTACTAAATTAACACGAATGGGATAGAATAAGCGGCTAGTCGGATAAAGACCTAAGAAAAAGTGTCACTTAATTTAGTCAGATTACTGTTGTTGTTCGCGATCTGTGCGCCCGTCCGTCGGAATTGTAAAATAATTCTCCGAAAATATATTTCTTCGACAAGTTATCAGTGAAGTATTTAAGTATAGGTTCAGTGGAATGGAGTGTGTATTTCGTGGGTGTAAATCCCGAATGGGAAATAAAGAAAACGATCCACAAAATATAAGCTTTCACAGGTGAGTGATGTTTTACAATAAAACTGTTGATTTTCGGCCATAATCCGGCCGTTTTGCAAGTATTACTAGAAACATTATCATGGTATTACGTCTTGTAATTAATACAAAGGCACTATGTGCAGTAAATGTGCAATTTTAACTCATTTTTAGATTTTCTTTCGGAAGTAAACAATAGTGCTTCCAAAATTAATATCGATAAGTAAACTTTCGATATTTTCATAGAGTAAATGAGTAAATATATCCATTAGTATGTGTTTAAATATCAAAAAGTGAATACATTTTGGGTTAAAATAGCGATGCCGAACAGTTAAAAGGCCGATGTTTTAAATGTCGAAACTTACAACGTTTAATGGCACAGGCGTGTGCCTTTTATAGGGATAGGCATAAAATACTTATTGTAGATATTTGGATTATTCGTTATTTTAACATCGGTATTTTAATTTAATATGTATTTTTTTCGTACAGTAAAGGAAATTGATTCCTAGACCATTTTGGACTATGTCGTAGTGACATAATCGATCAAAACGTAAGAGATTTCTTATGATTTTATTTACAGTGTCACTTTGACATAGTCCAAAATGGTCAAGGAATCAATTTCCTTGACTGTACGTACATATCTATCGATCGGTAAAAGAGCCTACTATATGTGATATTAATTAATTGTATTGTTTCAGATTTGCAGTATCGCTCGGATTTTAATAAGAAACATATATGTATTCAGTAATCACATCCATTCATACGCAACCCAAACAAATTAACCTTGATGCTCAAACAGGGATGGTTGGAGATGCTCTGACAGAAATGGTTCGTCGTTGTTTCAGAAGTTGCAATGCAATCCGGCATCAAAAAAGGGTCACAAACTGTCTTCCAATTACTGTCTTACAATTACAAGGCTTATTCATCATTATTAATGAAAAACGTTTTATTTTTAAATAAAAACTGTAAAAACTGTCTTTAGTTTAATTACACGATAAAAAAGTTAATTTCTCAGTTTACTTTTTCGAAATAAGGCCACTTTTCAATTGGAAATCAATCACAATTATTATTGAAAATAGGCTTATCCTTTGCCTTTTAATTATGGTTAAACCTAATATATCGATAAACCTCACATCACTGACTGCAAACTTACGCACACTAATGCAGAGTGACACACACGAACACACCTAAAAAGTGGTACGCTTTTGAAATCCAATCGAAAGCGGTCATTATATAGACGACTCTCTTTAACGAAGGGCATTTGTAACAGGTGCGAAGAGTACTATTCTATTCGCCGTTTTTACACTCTCTCTATGTTTTACTACCTCTATGGTTGCTCCGCAGACTAGTTCACGGTTCCGTTGACGGCGCGCGCAAGACTGAGTAAAGGTGTACCAATTGACTTGGTTTTAGGGTGACACTATCGAAGTGCGTATGACATATCTACCTCTTTTTACTATATTATATCATTGGTATCCAGCTATGTAAATACCCACGTGCTATCTCGCAGACAGCCGTCAAGGCCGGCACACAACGCACGACACAAGACTACTTAATACTATAAAATTCGTAGTTCGTACTTCGTACACTGAACCATTCCGAGCGTGCGAGGTTGGTAGCGTTGGTACCTACGCGGCAACGCTAGTTCTATTTATTCTGGAATTAATCTGTATGATGATACTAAATTTTGAATTTAGGTACTTGAGTTATCTATAAAAACCACGACGAGTGAACGCTACGAGTACCTACAAGTGTTTATTTCCAAGTGATAATAACTTTGTGAGATTAAAGTTTTTTTTTTTAAAGATGGCACTGAAGCGAGTTTTGATTGTGAATAAGTCTTTTCCTGCCGCTGGGTTGGAGTTATTGAAAAAAGAGTAAGTTGTGTTTTTTGTAAGAGTTCATAATACTAAGTAATTACTTAATTTCCCGCCGTAGTTACCGTACCTGATACTTTTCTAATAAGAAAAGTAATAGTAGATTACACACTGAGGGAATAATTTATGGCACGAGCGCGATATTGAATCGAACATAACGGAGCTCCAGATTCAGTGGCGGATCCACGGGGGTGGTCAAGTACGTCATGACCACCCCCTTCGGCATTGGTAGATACGGCTCAGAAAGTAAATAGTCGTGTGGCATTATCTCGCACTTGACCGAACTTCTGCGTTCAGCAGTTAATGACCACCCTCTAATCTGAAAGCTGGATCCGCGCCTGTCCAGATTTAACTACCGAGCTTAGCGAGTGTTTATGAGTTACTAAATTAAGACTGCGTCCTGAGTGCCGTGAGGGGTTCAAGCGCGGCCAAGACAAAAACAGCTTTATCCCCGAGGAGTAGGTATATACCTACCTACTCTACTTTTCTCATCTTTTGCGAGACAATAAAAAACCAAGGCTACTTAAAACAGCATTTATTTATTAATGTAAATTAAAAGTGAAAATTGGTGTGAGATAGAGTAGTCCAGTTGTGGAAAGTAAAGTTATATTTTTATTGACGACGTGCTAGCCTAGTTGGTAGTGACCCTGCCTACGAAGCTAACGGTCCTGGGTTCAAATCCCGGTAAGGGCAGATATTTGTGTGATGAGCACGAGTATTTGTTCCCGAGTCGTGGATGTTTTCTATGTATTTAAGTATATATTTCTCTATATAAGTATTTATATCGTTGTCTAGTACTCATAGTACAAGCCTAGAGCTTAGTTTGGGACTAGGTCAATTTGTGTGAGATCGTCCCTTGATATTTATTTATTTATTTATTTATTTATAGTACGTTTATCGAAGTTGAGGTAAAGTTTACCTACTTGAATAGGTATAGTGTTCAAACTTTCAGCAACTTGCGTCTGAGTCGTTTTGCAACGTAAAGGTGGGGAAGGTCGTCCTTAAGGCAGGTGGGCTTATAATTATGGATTTTATTACTTACATTTTTTTCATCTATTTTTATATAATCTTTTCAGTTTCTACGTATAGGTACCTATATATTGCAGCGTCCTGCGACACTCGCGGCTTTTGTTTTAATTAAATCGTCATGTCATGAATTAATAACACAGGTAGTCAGGTACACAAAAGACAAATTGACAAGTCAATATTTCAAATTGAAATAATAATACACGATATCATAACTATCTCTTTACTGTAAATATCAAAAAATATTAATGAAATAGTTTATGTAAATCGCTCAACAACCAACAACCTAAGGACTAGAATCACGCAAGTCCACGTGAACGTATAATAGTAGATTATACACCGAGGGGATAAAGCAATGTTTTTTGTCACGGGCGCGATATTGAATCCTGAGCAGATTCCTGAGCGTAGCGAGGTAATTAAAACGGAGTCCTGGGTGCAACGAGGGATTCAAGCTCGCCCAAGACGAAACCAGCTTTATCCCAAAGGAGAATACCTACTCTACTTTTCTCACCTTTTGCGAGACAATAAAAAGCAAAGCTACTTATTACTAGAAACAACGTTTTATTAAAACTGACAGTACCTTATTTAAAAAAAACGTACAAATTGTAATTTTTCATAGGAATTCAAATCTCATTTTTAACCCGCCGGGTCATATGGTGCTGAATCTCATTATAACCCGCTGGTTAGCCGATGGCTTAATGACTTACTTTAGGTGAGGTTTGCATGATATATAATTTGGCAATTTCAAGCATGTGGTGTGAAAAATGTATTACTCATTGTTATCTAAGTGTCAGTGACAGACAACATAGCCAAAATTTAGAAATTTAGAAATGAAAACTATAGCGATTAATTAAATAAATACTCACTGTAATAAACAAGCATTTATTTAAAATATTGCCAAACATCAAGGTTAAGTAATAGGACCTTTTCACGCTACTGGTCGGAAATTTGGCGAAAGATGGTCTGTTCTTGGTCCCCAAAACAATCAATAGTTGTACTTTGAATGAGCAGGCCTTCTATGAATTGAAACTGGACAACTAAAACATAGTTGGTCTGTTCCATTGAGCAAGTCGACCAATCACATCGGTCCGCTGATCACTGATTCGACCAATCAGAACACGACTTGTGCTGCATATGAAATTAAATTGGCCAATGAGAAGTCGTTTTATTTTTTAATAATATTCATCCCTTCACGGATAGGCAAAGGAATCAGATTCCATACAGCCCATACAGCCATATATATATATCTGTTTTTAATTATCTGAAATATAGTTCTGGCACGGTCAGAGTCGTCAGTTTAAAAACGCCTTTGAATGACGGGCCAGTAAGAACGGTATCGTTAAAAAATAAAAGTAAAAATTGGCGGGAGAGCGTATTTTTTTTAGTACGAGTAGTAATTGATTTTTATTTCCTCCCAGTAGTCGTGAAACGCACTATGTTAAGCCTCGGTCTAAAGTGCAATAGATGGACTCGTACTTTCGAGGGCCTCCGCTACGCGTCGGCCCTCGAACCAACTCGTCCATCTTTTGCTAACTTTCTAACGTCTACAACAATGTACTATAAATGTCAACCTTTGACGGAAATGAGAGGTGTTATAGGTTATAGTCGTTTCGCATGTGTGTTTGTCTAACGAATATAATATAACTGACATTAACCGAAGTAGGTGGCCCTAAGGGACCTGTCAGACAGAGAGCGGTCACGCGGTCAAGCTATCAGTTTTGCGTTCTTGCCGGTCTTTGTGTTATATTACGTTATTACTGACCGCTTAAGGCCCATTGCAGCCACACCGCTTGCGTGACGTGCACGTGCACGTGCGCGTTCGCTTTCCACTGCGTTGTATAGTGACATGTCGTAATGAGAATTCATACTAAGTATACAACGCAGTGGAAAGCGAACGCGCACGTGCACGTCCACATCACGCAAGCGGTGTGGCTGGGCCTTTAAACGCTTGACCGCATGACCGCTCTCTGTCTGATAGGTTCCTTGGAGGTCATAAAGTCCCAAAAACCCGTATTGAGTTACATTTCCATATGATAGTTGGGTAGTCTTACTGACTATTGCTATTTTAGATAATCAGTTTAATTTGAAAAACTCAGTTATGAGTGGTTATGACTTTAACTGTTTGCATGGGACGTCACCTAGTTTCGAAGTTTCGATGACACAGTAGGAGTTAATTTACTTATGCTAAACTATAATAGTCTGTGACATCTGACTCAGTTTATTGTATATACTATTTTGAGACCCTATTTCATCAGTTTCTTTTGATGTTGACTGTACGTAAGAGCATCGTAACGAAATATGGTTCGTATAATAAATGCCCTGTTGTACATCTTCCTAAACTACCATTAATTTTATTATAAAAAAAAAAACACTTTAAAAAAAAACAGCGTACTTATGACAAGAATACTTAACTCTAAGGTACTAGGGCCAGAGACGTAGGTAAAAGTGGTAAGCCCTTATTATTGTTTGCCATGCTTTCACTTTTTACTTACAATTTGTATCCTGCCAGTACAAAATCACATTTCATCGACTTTATCTACCTACGTTCTCTGGTTTGGATAATAATGCCGAAAAATGCGAAAATTGAGTTAATTCATTTTGAAAATGACTTGGACTTGGTAATATTTATCTTATCAACACTTGTTCGTTAAGATGATAATGATACAACGTGTTATCTTTCATACAGGGTGAACTACTCCATAGTACCATATATGGACTTCGAGCCAGAAAGCCTACCAACCATTAAGAAGCAGCTGGAGGGCGTCGACGCGGTCATTTGGAACACGAAGCATCGTTTGACAGGGGCTCTGCTGGACTTGGCCGGTGTGCTTTCCAATAACGCTGTTAAGCGCATTCACGGCCGCTCCAACAAGCCTAATAGAGCAGCGCCGCCCCAAAATCGATCCGTGAAAACTGTAGCGTTTAAAAGTACTTGGCGCGGTCCGTTGTATTTCCAAATGGACAAAAAGCAAGCGCGATGCGCCAACGCGCCTTCCGAAGGGAACTATCGTGAATGTCGAAATTCAACGTTTGAACAGGCCACGCCGCCGCGCCAAGCCAAATGGCATAGTCGTTTCTCTGGCTGCCATTTTATAATCAGGCTGGCGCGCCCGTGAATGTGGTCCAAATATTGCGCCCATCCAGTTGTATTGTATGCACTCGATCTGTCGCCGAGACAAATAGCGCGTCCGTGAATGACCAGCTTTGCACTCGTAGCTTAAATTTAATCTGAAGAAGAGCCCCAGGCCTCCACAAACCTGAAGATTCAATCAGGAAGACCCTCAGCTAAATCAAGCTATTACAGTTAATTAAAGTCTAGTAGCCAATCGGGAGAGATCGTCATAATATACAGGATAGACACAAACATGGCATCAGCTTTACCTGCAAAGTGTACTAACTTCTCGCTATCTATTTCATTTTGTAGTGACAATACTCATCTGCTTTTTTGTAAGGAATGATATTTATACAGAAAATAGACTTTTAATTAGCAATCTTAGTTTTCATGTTTAAGTAATATGCATCATTAAACCAAGTAAAAAAAACTTATGTCTTGTCGCTTTACTTTGAGTACCTAGTTACTTACTTAACAAACAAGTTGCGGGCTAATGGTGCTCCTTCCTGGAAAAATAAATAGAAGCGCCTTTTACATTTTACAGGACCAAATCTAAAATGCGTGTCTACCATGTCTTCCGGCATAGATCATGTGGACTATGAGGAATTTAAACGACGCGGCCTGCCCCTTGGCAACTCGCCCAAGGTCCTGGATGATGCTGTGGCTGATATCACCGTGGGACTCGTGATAGCAGCCGCCAGGAGGTTTAAAGAAGGCGTGGAAGAATTAGAGAGGTACCTAGATGTTATTATCGCGTCGGGACCAACAGAGAGACCATCCTTCAATACGCCTAGACCAGATGAAAACGCTGCTAACCAACTCGAAATGTATGGAGTTGACATAATCGGTCGACGTGATCTGTCAGCTTACGTGGAACCTATAGGTACATTGACTAGGCCCCCAGGAGCGGGTTTTACGCATGAAGACCAAAGTCCATAATAGTGGGGTGAAGTTGGAAATTGTACCTATAGGTACGGTAAATAAAAAGGTTATAAAATGTCACATCAGTAAAAATACTTAAAAAATGCTATAGATAAATGTAGTTCTGAATCTAGGTAATTCATTTAATTAGATACCTAAACTTCCAGAGATTTCCTGAATTAGGTATATAAATTACTAGCTGTTTACCGGGGGGACTCCGTCCGCATAGAACTCGTTTGTCGCTCTTCCATCGGGAACCGTACATTTTTCCATGATAAAAAGTAGCCATGTGCTATTCCAGCCCGACTATAATGTACCTATCTTTGTGCCAAATTTCATCCTGATCCGTTCAGCCGTTCTGGTGTATAATAGTAATAAACATCCAAACTTCCGCATTTATAACATTAATAGTAAGATATATATATTAAGAGGAAGATTACCAATACCAAGTGGCCAGTATCCGGAGGATGACCAAAATCTACCCTGCATTCGTTATCTGATTTAGTTGCGCTCTCTGACGCTAGAGGCGCTGTCATCGATGGTCATCTTCTACTTGTTTTGTTACCAGAAGCCCGTTTCACGAAGCTACCAGTTGCAAATTGCAAACGGAAGTCTCTTTCTAACTCCTTTTGCTAGAAAGAGAGTTCCGCTTGTAATTTGTAACTTGTAGCTTCGTGAAACGGGCCACAGATGTCTTGTCCTTTGTCTTTCAATCATAGGTATTGTTGGGAAAAAAACCGCGATGCAATGCGTTGAATACTTCTACATATAAATGTTCATTACCAATTAGAGGTTTGTATAGATCAGTTAGAAAAGTTTTGAAACGTTATATCCATAGCAGAAATATCCGATATCGATACCATAGTTCTGCAAATCATAAGCATACAAGTTATTTTTGATTGATTGGACTAATTGAACCATATCATGTTGCAGCGGTGAATGGAAATTCGGTGTACAATGGAAGCTCGGTCAAGACATCGCTGGTAGCACCGTCGGCGTGTTGGGCCTCGGCGGCATCGGCCAGGCCGTCGTCAGGAGGCTACGGGGCTTCGACGTCAAGCGCTTCCTGTACAGCGGAAGGACTGACAAGCTTGAAGGTACTAACTTATCAAATTATGTGCAAAGACCTAGCTCACTAAGAATAAGATAAATCGTGACTAGAGTCTGTCGGACAACATCACGAGAAAGTTTCTACCGTGATTAAATTCGTGCCCGGGGAAACTCCCTAAATACAAGCTAGTCATAGTAGGTCATAGATGTTAACTACATACGAGTAGGTATATTTTAATCCACTAAAATGTGGATCAAACACACTGCCTTTTATATTTGGTTTTGATTCGGCTACTGTTTAAAGTAAATGCTCTTGTAAAAACTTTTTTTGACAGCAAAAGACTTGGGCGCAGAGCTTGTGCCTCTTGAACAGCTGCTAAAGGAAAGTGACTTTGTCATAGTGTCATGCCCTCTGACGAAAGAAACAAAAAATCTTATAAATGATCAGACACTCGGTATGATGAAGAAAAATGCTGTATTGGTCAACATTGCGAGAGGAGGTAAAATACAAGAAACAATGCTTTACTTGTTTTGATTTAGGGATTTACCTTCTTTTATGTATTTTTCCCACTCCTGTTTTAGGCCTGGTAGACCAAGAGGCACTGTATCGAGCACTAAAGGAAAAACGCATTTTTGCTGCTGGCCTCGACGTTGTCACGCCTGAACCCCTATCCAAAGACGATCCTTTAGTATCACTCCCCAATTGTTGTAAGTACCTATTTACAATAAAACCTTCAGTTGTACTTCATGGAAAGTTATGCAAGTGGTAATTCATACCTTTTCAACATGAAAGAAAATCAAAATTCAAGGGCTTCAAAATATATCTATATATTTAAAAGGCAAAGCTGTCTCACTGACTTATATACCAACGCACTGCCGAAACTACTGTACCTAGAAACTTGAAATTTGGGACATATGTCCTTTCATGATGTAAGTGAGTAAGAAAGGATTTTCCAAAAATCGACCCCCAACGGGAAGAAATAGGGGGAGTAGCGGGAAATTAATTCTACGCGTATGAAGTCGTGGGCGTCCTCTATACTATACTAGTATAATGTAAACGACGACGCGATAGCCTAGCTAGTTGGTTGGTAGTGACCCTGCCTGCGAAGCTAGCGGTCCCGGGTTCGATTCCTGGTATGGGTAAATATTTGGCTGATGAGCACGAGTATTTGTTACTGAGTCTTGGATGATTTCTATGTATTTATTATTCTATATGATTATTTATATCGTTGTCTAGTATCTATAGTACAATCCTAGAGCTTAGTTTGGGACTAGGTCAATTTGTGTGAGATCGTCCTTTGATATTTATTTATTTATTATTTATTTCACTCAAGGAGATCTCTAATATGTTTTTCTATTTATAGATATTTTACCACACGTGGGTAGTGCGACGATTGAAACAAGGAATTCCATGGCTAAAATTGCGGCCAAAAATGTATTATTGGCTCTTGAAGGCAAGTCGATGGTGTGCCCTGCCATCTAGTGGGTTTTTACATGAAGTAAAATAAGCTAGTTCATCGCTCATCTCACAATGCATAAGTAGTAAAATATATTTTACACTGGATCATAATAAATCAATGATTTACGAAATTTTTCGAATCTCTTATTTTTACCCTTAGTTTCCCCTGAGATAGTTAAATATTCATCAAGAAAGTTTAACTATCCGAGTTAACTCAGTACGGTACGTACTGAGTTAACTCGGTTATTAATGATAATTATCAAACTTTGGCCAACATTTACTACGATAAGATAGCTGCGAGTTGCGTTGCGATACCACCTCCAATTATTAGTGTACAATATTCCATCTGAAAGCGCCATCTGTTACGCAATAGCGTAGGTAACCTGCCAACTAAAAGTCACATGAAGCTAGTTTCGCAATGCTGCGTGGTACGTAAGTAAATTTTCCTATAGGTTAGTTTGTAAAAGCAATCTTAACCTACTCATGTTTAAGTCGTTTTTAATTTTTATCAAATCCGGCTATTTTCAACATTAGCGGCAACTTGAAAAGGCCAAGTCATAACATAACCTAGAGCAAAGTTAAGTTGTTTTGTTTTTAATGTTTTTTTTAATTAGTTTTAATTACATTGCACTCGTCCCGACTGGTTTTACGAGAAACGAGTTACTTATGCTAAACAGCTTGTAAGTGCTAAATTTGTTTGGCGGCCGCTTACCGGTCGTGACACTTTACCATTAAACACTAAGTAAGTGGATATTGTTTGTAACTGATACAAATCTTATCAAATGACAACTGATAAGAAAATGATTATTTTCTTGGTCACGTTATTCGTACTGTCGGGATTTATTTCGCAGACTGAAAGTGCCGAAATTGCAACCATGACTAAGAATTTAAAAGTTTTGGTTTCATCCAACGACTATCCGGAGGCTGGATTGAAAATACTTCGTGAAAAGTAAGTTGTCATTTAAATAATTTTATTCATTTGAGGGATATTTTTCTCATGTTGTTTAAGACAATGACTTGATACCTACCATCTGAGCGAGTTAATTCCCTATAGTACTCACTATTATTTATAAAAATGTGAAATAATAACTTCTAGCATTTAAAATAAAATACAAATAAACAGCACAAGGTCTATTCAAAAATAGGATGTGGTATTCTCCTTATTCTCATAAATATATTAAAGACTTTACTTGAAATTAGATTATTAAATTAGATATATTAGGTAATAAGGTTATGAGGAGTCGTTGGAATCAACTTCTCAATAGGTACTGAAGATTACATCCCGGTTATCCCGGTTCTTTCCGTGAATACCAAACAAATATGGTGGCGCGTATCACATATATCCAATTCATACCTGTGCGACGACGCCGACACCAGCAGCATCATCGCATTAACATCCATCATATTTTGCAGCATATTTGCAATAATTGATCTCTAGATTTGTAATAAGGAAGAACAAATAACTTTCTAGTAAGTATTTTATTTAATCAAGATATGTTTTTGTTGAAGAAAATGTGCATGATTTTATTGCATATTTATAAAAAAAACAAGTTTCCTAATGTTTTTTAATCGTTTTATATCTTAAATGTCCATGATTGCTGTGATTTGAGGTAAAAAATAAAGAACCGGGAGAACCGGGAATCCCGGTACCGTCCCTGCTTAGAACCGGGAAATGGAAGTCTCGGAACCGGGCCCGGTACTGCATGCCCTACACATGGTCCAGTGCATTAAGGGTAAGATTTTGAATACCTACATTAAATTCCTTTTTTCATTTATTGATGACAGTTTCACAGTTCTTCAAAGTCGCTATAACCACTTTGGTGACGAAGGCATCAATGAGAACAAGAAGGAACTGCTGGAGCTGGCTCCAGGAATATCCGCCCTCGTGTGGGTGTCTCACCACCCCATTACCAAGGAACTCCTAGACAAAGCAGGTTAGGATTGTGTTGTTTAGCTAAGTATGAGCCTGGAGCTTGTAGACAAATATTAGGAGTTCAATATTAATAAAATCAAATAAATACAATAAAAGCCTTTATTTAGCCAAATATTTTTCAAAGTTGTGAATTGTACATACCTATAATTCAAATTTAAATGTTTTATCATCTGAATGTGAGTTTTGCATTGGTCTTGAATATAGTATTGCGAGTATGTCACATACATATCTGCCATACAATAATAATATTACCTACTTTAAGAGCTAAGAATAATTAAAATGGCATACAATAATAATAGAGTAAAATAGTAATTGAATCATACCCAAGGAAAGGAAAAAGGAGTAGAGGAAGACAAAATAAAAGATGGGAGGATGAGACCAAACTTACGGCTGGCCCCAACCGGAGGAGAGTCGCTAAGGATAGACAGCAATGAAAATTGATAGAGGAGGCCTTTGCCATAGGCACGCTGAATTAAGAGATTTAATTTAATATAAACTTATCCAATTAAAACATAATGTAAAGCTTCTTAATTTAGTATTAAAAGGCTATTGATTGATTGATTGATTGACAATAATAATAATATTACTTACCTTACTTTAAGAGCTAAGAATTAAAATCTAAGTCAATCTAAATCAATAAAATATTTTTTGTTGTTAAAAGTTAAAGTTTATAAAATATATTACATACATACAGTGGGTTAGGCAGAGCTACAGAATTACCTACAACTTTAAAAACTCTTTGATAAAATCTGTAACCACATTTTGCACAAATAGGCGAACGTGTTTATAAATTATTATTATTAATTAAATTGTCACTAAGGATCAACTTAATTGTCATTTACTGATGTTGAGTGGTACTGTCAGTTAGTTTTGCCTCGACTCCTCTGCCTGTTACCCCTTAGTGCCATAAATATGAGGTAGGTTTAGGTTTTAGGTTATGTTAGTTCTTCAGCTGGCCCGGAGGGCCAAACCACCCAGAAATAGGAGCTCTGTAGTAGCAGAGCTCTGTCGACTTTCTGCAAAAGTGTATGAAATGCAAATAAATCAAATAAAGTAGGTAGTAGTTGTTTCAAACAATGCTCTAATTTCAAAAAAGTGCAATTTGTTTAACAAATAACAAACATCCTATCAAAAAAATGTAACTTGGTGAATTAACATACCAGTTACATAAAGTGTAATTAAAACATCATGGCCTTATATAAGGCCATTTGCGTAATATTACGCAAAAGGGTGAGATAACCCTTGACATTGTCACAACACTGTAGATAATACCTACATTATGTAAAAAAGACCATTCCCGCTTCATGAAAAAATAACCGTCCATTATTAAATATTGACATTTATGGCACTTTGAAACAGAAAGCCATGAGTAAAGTAAAATAATATTATATTACTTGAGAAAAGTATAAATAATACAATTTCAAGGAAAATTTAATAAAAACCTACTAATTAGATAAAATGTTAAACGTAAAAAAGGAGAAACATTATTATTATTAATAACAAGGTATAATAACAAGGAAATAATTATACAACATTTTGATTGAATGGGACACATTTTTTACCTACCTGACTGAATAAACCCAACTTGGGCAAAGGCCTTTTGTAATAACATTATGGAGCTATTGATTTTATTTTAATTGCAGGACCCTCTTTAAAAGTGGTGGCTACCGCCTCAGCGGGGTATAACCACTGTAATGTGGAGGAGCTCAAGTCTCGGGGTATTAAGCTGTCTAACACCCCTAATGTGTTGAGTCCGGCGGTTGCTGAAATTGCCATCGCATTAATGCTGGGTGCTGGCAGGCGGTTCACAGAAAACTTGGAGCAAGTTCATAGGTTGGTATAATAGAGCTGGTAGAGTTAGTGTATTTTTGTTATGAAATTTTAAAAATATTTTTGCGAACGAAAGTTACCAGCTGGGCGCCCTGCTCTGCTACCATCCTACTCACTTTCTTACTATACACCTGTAAGTATGAGTTTATTTCAATCCTATACACTAAAGGGTGGTTTTAAAACTAGAACGTCAACCCAGCCGGGAAAATTTTGTCTGAAATATATGATATTCCACCAGTCCTCCCTATTTCACCACCCTAACAATGATGTGTCAACTCGGCATAAGCAAAGTTGAGCATTCAGAGTATGATCACATACATAATTGTTTAACTTATAACACAAATATTTAGCATAGAAGTATTTGATGTTGTAAAGTTATTTAAGCAATAGATAACTTATAAATCACAATTTTTCCTTTTCCTCATCAGAGCTATCTCCAACCATGAGTCCTAGTTTTTCTTTTTTTAATTCACGCATGACTTCCCAATAAGATGGTGGTGAATCAGAGCCGCCTTGGTCTTCGTAAGTACCATCCAATCTATCAATCACTTGCAGTGGTATCTCAAGCACCAGATTTCGGTGGGGCAGTGGTATAACAGCTGTGATAGACACTGCATAATCCCTTGACATGATCTGAGAATGGTCTAAAGAAGCAAGGTCAGCCGGAATCCTTACTTCATCTGAAAAGGTTTTTGTCTCCCCACTCTTTAACACTCCATATTTGATATCTGTGCCTTTAACTTCTTCTATCAGTCTTACTTTTTGATGGTGTTTTGGTATGAATGTGTCCACTTGAACCAACTTTATCTCAACAGCATTGAGGGCAAGACTTGTGTTGTTTTCAACCTCGTAATCAACTTTCACACTTTCTCCAGGTTTAACAACTGAGTTAGCCAAGGTAGCCTTTATGTTGACAATGCTTTTCTTGCTTGAAAATAAAGAACTGAGTTGAGTCACGGTTTTCTGCTCACCATATACAGAAGGTTCTGTTGGTAGCCGAGGAGTGACTCCAGAAATAACAGTTAATTTCTTCTTGTAATGCTTGTCAAAACTCAGCATAGCTGGTTTCTCAAATTTAATGCGAATATAGTACTTAATGTAGCACCACACGGTGTACTGAGGAGCATTTTTAATATATTTAAAAGATGCTGGAATATTGAGAGGTAGTTGGTAATTAAATTCAGTTTCATAGCTTCCTACTGGTATTGGCTGTCCTTTCTCATTGTTATGTATAACAGTGTCTATATCTACGTAATCTTCGCTGTTTCTATAAGAAGATAATGTGTCATTGCTTTTCTGGAAATTATCATCAACAGCAAGCCAGCCGTGACCTTTTAACGACACTATAATCTTACTAAACACGGTTTCTTCGTCCAAACAGTACTTAATCTTGCCAGTCACGGTACTCCCTGGAGTGTAAACACCGTTTACCGGTTTAATCAAACTGATCTCGCAATGAAGACCCATTTCCAATATTTAAATGACGATTTCACAACAAACACGGCGTTTTGCACTTGTTTTTGTATACCTAGATATATCCCTACTTCTAAAGACACTATTAATATTATTCAAGACATTTATCGAAGATAACTAATTTGAACTAGTGCACTAGAACACAGTTTTACAAAAGTAAAATGTATGTACTTTAGCTACTTCATCGAATTTGTCGGTGAATCAACGGGGCGTTGTCGCACAACAAGGAACGGCTCCCTCGTTTGTTTTGACGTTTGACGTGACGATCACGAATGAAATGAATGAATGATTCATTAAATACTTGATTACGTCACGTGATCGCGTTCTTGAATAAAATGGATCTTTATGCTATCTAGCATGGGGTTTATATTATCTTAATAAGATGTTTCTATAAGACCCGGGAAAATTCCCCGTCATTTGAGATTGTAAATAAACTAAATAATGAGTATAATGACAAACCAAACAAACTTAAGGTTTCTGCAGGTAAGTATAAGTAGTAAGTATGTAGGTACCTATGAAATTTGATAATGATGACATTGAATATTGATGAGGAAATTGCCGATATTTCATTATCGACTAAACCCAAATAGAATATAGGTTAGTGCAAGAACAGAGTAAGTGGATAACATACACTATATAAATATACACTATACAAAACTGTAATTTGGCATGGTTATACCTACATTTAAATCACGCCGAAAAAGTAGTAAAACAAAATCCTGAAAAATTGGTACTTTTTTTCGCGTATTTACCTGCATGTAAACCAAAGGTAACATATATTTTTAATGTTTTAACATCGAGTGAGGTGTCATTGGATAGCTCTAAAAATCATAAAGTACCTATGACCTACCTGATTACATTTATGATCAATTTTCAGATTTAAGGTGATCGCGAACACTTATCCGAGCCGAGTGCGTCGAACGAGACGAATTTTAGAATTCTGTATATGAAATCCACGGACCTAAAAAACATATAAATATTTTTTTTAGGTCCGTGGCTTTAAAGCGCTTATTTTTGTTAGAATCAAGTGTCCCCCCCGCCCCTACAGCCAAAACTACAAATCTGAAAAATATCTTAGATGAAAGCACATATACCTAACGAATTTTAAAGAAAAACTATCACGACTAAGTAGACTTGATTGGATCCTGAGATACAGGCGACTAAAATGTTAATGGATGATACAGGCGACTAAAATGTTGATGGAGTGACGACTTTGTAAAGATCGCGGGAACGTGGTGGATGCGAAAAGCACAAGACCGGTCTGAGTGGAGAGCCTTGGGGGAAGCCTATGTCCAGCAGAGGACGTCTTTCGGCTGGCATGATGATGATGATGAAAATGTTTTTGAGATGGTTTTTGTGTATTAACTTCGGCTTCGGCTTCGGAACTCTACACAGAGTATGGTCAGACGTTCTCTTGCCCGGTTTTTTGGTGTTTGTACCTGGTTCGTAAAGTTCGGTAAGTACGGTGTCGGAACCTTACTCTGAGCATTGTCCGACATGCTCTAACCGGTTTTTTAGTCCAAAAGTTTCAAGGCAAAAAAATAATTTTGCGTTGAAGAGGAACCGCCGAGCCATTCAACGTCCTTGGATTAATCATAAGCACGCGCATCGCACAAAATAAAATGAATCAAAAAAGTTTCATGTTTATTTACATATAATATTTCTAAATAACATAATGCATTTAATAATATGTGTATAAAAACAAAAAACTTAGGTAAGTAGGTGTAATCTCAACGGTTTGACTATCTGAAACGTAAACTGCTTCTTAATCAAAAAAACCTTTCTTGTCTTCATCATTATTGTCCTCGCCCATAACTTCCCAGTAAGAAGGCGGGTCATCAGTAGGATATTCTACTGTAGAAGTGCTAGCATTGTTCTTCTCAAAGTTACTTGACGGATTGTTGACGACTTGGAAAGGTATTTCCAATAGCATATTTATGTGAGGCATCGGCAACACAACCTCAGTAAACACAGCATAATCTCTTCCTATTATCTGAGAGTGATCTATGGAAGCACATAATTCTGGAACGGTGATCTCTGCAGTGAAGTTCGCTGTCTCGTTCAACGGTATAGCCTCGTGCTTATATTCTGTGTTCTCTACAGCTGATTGAATTCTAGTTTCATGGCCCTTGTATAAAGTAAATCTGTCTACTTCAAGCAAATTGATTTTAACCTCTTTTATTGCTACGTTTGTGTTATTTTTAACTTCACAATCTATCTTAACACGATCTCCAGGTCGGACGACCGACTTCGCAATTGTTGCCTTTAAATTAACGAAACCGTTTTTGTTTGAAAAAAGAGAACTCAGTTGTATTAATTTTTTCTGGTCGCCATATACTAAAGGTACCGCTGTCATCCGGGGGATTTGTCCAGAAATCACGTCAATTTTCTTCTTAAAATGAATGTTAAATTTGAAACGACCTGGCTGTTCAAATTTTATACGCACGTAATACTGAATCAGGCATTGAGCGTCATAGTTAAACGTCGCCTTTTTATAATCTAAAGAGGCAGGAATATTATGTGGTAATTGGAAACAAAACTTGGTCTCATACTGACCTATTGGTAGCTTTTCCACTTCAAAGTTGCTGTGTAAAATATTGTCTGTATCAACATATACCTCTTCATTGCTGTATTGATACGAACGGTCGCTTCGTTTTTCAGATAAGTTTTCAACATAAAGTTTTCCAAATCCTTTTAGCGAAACAGTTATCGAAGAGAACTCGTATTCTGTATCCAAGGAATATTTTATCGCACCAGACACCATGCTTCCCGGTTGGAAAACGGACTTGCCGTCGTCCAAACTAATATGACAAGATATACCCATTTTTATTCACAACACTTTTGTTTTTACGCCACTATTTCACAATAACTCGCGCGTTGTTGGCAACTATCGATTATCATCTAAATCTGATAGGTGAAGTTGGTGAAGTGCTACCTGAAGTCCTACTTAAGTACGTTTGTTTTGTTTGCTGATTTTGCTGGTAAGTTCCGCATGATTCATGTATAGTTTGATAGCTCAACCTATATTATACTATATGAATCATGCGGAAGAAAGGCATGGCATTATAACGGAATTAACCAGGGCCCGTGTTATGGTCGCGTTTAATTGCGGTGGATAAAGCATCTGTCGCTGTCGCACTTAAACACCGGTAAAAAAGTGACAGAATATCTTATCCACGTTTATCCACCCCGATAAACACGACCATAATCGGCTCGCAGATAAATGTAAATACGACCGAATCCCATCTTTGTAACGTCGTCAATCTATAGGGGTAAATACGGGTAAGTTCTTTATTACAATGGAGTAAGATGCATTGGGATATATTTTTGAGATGTTGCTTTCTGCCATATTTTTACATTTCACATTTACATTTCACGCAGTCACGTTTTTTTATACGACTTGGGCCATCAACAGTATTTACAAAAATACTAGGCTGAAGCCGACGGTTTGGGAGTCAATAGGAAGAGAGCTTGTGATCGAAAAATCACGCCGAGCTCAAAGGGACGTTGGCGCGACGCCTCCGTAACCTGGGGCCCTACATTGAAAATCGAAGTTCAAAGTTACCGTATCTCCATTTCTTTCTCTCGATTTAGTCTCGAATGAGAAGTGAAACGGATTTGGCACCCGAAGTTTCGAATTTAGTGCTTCATAGTAACCACGCAGGCAGTACTGACGTCCCACGAGCGGCCCGTCGCCGTCCCGTCCCGCGCCCGCCCGCTGTTTGCCGGCAGCTTTAATCTCAAAAATAAATAAAACCATAGGTTCGTTTTAGGCACTTAGTAAGTTATTTAACCTAGGTCTATTGTTTTAGTGGAAGATGGGAGATAGGTTTCCAAAAGGTGTTGGGGCAAGAGATTCGCGGAAGCACGGTTGGCATAATCGGTTTTGGTGGCATCGGGCAGGCCGTCGTCAAGAGACTGGCTGGTTTCGAAGTCGCGAAATTCCTTTACACTGGACACAGGGAAAAGCCTGAAGGTAAAGAGGTGAAGGGGTAATTGTAAGAACTCTTCTAATCTGTCATTGCATTGTAATAAGAGAGGTCTATTGAAGTGTGAAGACTGATTTTGCTGGAGTAGAAATTTATAAAGGAAATAATTAATTAATTTATTTATTTATTTATTTATGGATCCATGGAAAACCAACAGCTTTACAAAAATTTAGAATTAAGATTAACAACACAAAGCCAATTCCAGGTTCTCACATTTAGCAATTAAGTATGTTGAAAAAGAATGAGCCTTACAGCGATTATACAGTGCAAATATGTTACAACTACTACAGGTCACCAAACATTTACTGTGAACTATAACTATGCTACCGGCAGCACAAACCCCGCACTCGAAAGATTTGTAGTCATTTTAAGCTAAGTTTTCGAGTTCATATCACAAGATCCGAAAATATGGCACATGTTGATTCACGTAAACGTCTCTTTTATGTTCTGCTCCTATTATTTGGGTTAGCTTGAGCATCTTGCAATTTTTTGAGTAGTCTTAACGTTACTGGGCCTGAAGACCACCTTTTACCAATATATGCAAACGGTTAGCTATATCACTATCAAATATCTACTTAAAATATACATATGCCATTGCAGCTAAAGCCCTGGGCGCTCAATTCGTATCTCAGGACGAACTGCTGGCCCAGAGCGACTTCGTGCTGCTTGCCGTTCCTCTCACGAACGAAACCAAGCTAATGGTGAACAGGGAACTGCTCGGGAAAATGAAGACGAACGCGATACTCATCAACGTCGGTAGGGGAGGTAAGTGTACTGTGCACTGCACATTTCAAAACATTTTTTTTTTAATTTTCTGTGATGTTATTTTTGATTTATAGCCAAAAATGTACAAAAAATGACCGTTTCCCCCCTAGGGAATGCAATTTAGCCGTTTTTGTATGAAAATAACTGATTAAAACCGGTTATAACCTGTTATTTGCATTCCCTATTCCCCCCTTTATCTCCGAATTTCGTTAATCAAAAAATCTAAAAAAATCCTGACGTATAGAATTATTTATATTTCATGGGCAAATGGGTAAATAAAATGATGTTTCCATTAGTTTTTGAGAAATTTGAAAATCTGTATTAAAATTTAGGCTAGTCAAAATGGAATAAGGTCCATTTTGACTAGCCTAGCGTAGAATATAAAGTTCATAAACAAAATGAGTATATACTTTTGCGGTTACCAAGCATATTATCTTAAATACGGAATCATCGGTGCGCGAGTCCGACTCGCACTTGATTGGTTTTTTCCTAAAGTCAACCAAAGCAATTTATTATTCCATGTTTATTTATGTGACTCTGATACAATTGCAGACCTAGTGGATCAGGATGCTCTTTATAACGCCTTGAAGAACAGGGTTATCTACGCAGCTGGACTTGACGTCACCACGCCTGAGCCACTACCTAAGGATCACAAACTCCTCACTCTCCCTAACCTCTGTAAGTACTTTCCTACAAGATTCCCGCCTGGCGTAGATATAGGTATTGCCGCATATTCGCCCATTATAAATATTATTTTTACGAAGTTGCTCCGCCATATTTCCAGGTGCTTTCGCCTGAACCTGCGAACCTGCACTGTTCTGTTTTGAAACTGCTTCAAAACTAAACCTACGTCCGGTAAAATTTACAAATAGGCGAACATGCGACTCGAAAAGAGCTACAGTTTAATACATGCGTGTGTTAAAATGATGTCTGGGGAAATATGCGAATGGAAAATAAAGGAGAAGAATAAATACGTGTGGTAAAATTAATTAATTGGAAAATACGCTTAATGAAATACACCGTGGAAAAGCAGTCCTCAAATTGCAAATGTGTATGGCCTTCCCCCTGTGTTTGCCTTCTCCGTGACATAAAAAAGCAACACAGTGAGATTTAAAAAATCTACTCTTCTCAGATCTACGTCGCCACTTCAAATTATATGGGGGCCATATATCGCACGTTTAATCAAACAAAGAAATATCTCTAAATAGAAATACATTTGAGTTTTAACCCTAACTTTTGATAATAGAGTTTTATCTAAAACTGACTTTGGTTTTGAGTTAATCCTTTGTTTGATTAAACGTGCGATATGGCATACTGTGCTGCCAGGTCGCCACTGCTAATGTTTATTAAGGTCAGAAACGAGACAAAAAATATGTCATCTTCCCCCAGTTGTTCTCCCGCACATCGGCAGCGCCACGGTGCGCACGCGCAACGACATGGCCGAGCTCGCCGCGAACAACGTCGTCAACGGGCTGACAGGAAAACCCCTCATCACCCCGGTCTTGCCATGATTGAAAATATACTTAGATAAAGCTCGCAATATGCGCAACATGCCCTTGATGAAAATTTGTTTAAAAAACCAAAACTGTGGTTTACCACACTATGGTTGAATTTTCATGTGCACTCATTTTAATTTCTTGCTTGCAATAGTGGGATTACTTATTTTATGAAATAAGATAATTGTAATGTATTGTATAATATTCATTTGCTGAAAAAAAACTGTCAATAGTAAAAAATCACGTTTTTAACCGACGAAACATTGGAAGTGTCGCATTGTTGTAAATATTGATATTGCCTGCTCCCTATTTCACCATCTTGACAATGACATATGACATGTGACAATTCTGTATACAATGCTAAGTGAACACTGATACATCACTGGGTTTCATATAACCTGCGCCATGTACATTGACTGTCTCCTGTCATCTGTCACTGTCAGTATGGTGAAATAGGGGGTTGGTTCCTCGTTTTCTTTACCGTCGGTATAAAGTCATGTCTCGCAAGACCCAATTCTCACATACGAAGCCAACCAGACACATAATTGGCACCTAGTGACTGTAGAATTATTGCATCTATTAACTTGAAATAAAGGTCATAATGCCAAAATTCAGTAGGGTGCCAACAATTAGGGCTGGTCAACCTATTAAGAGAAGGAATAAGATCTACAATTGCAAACATTGGACATTTAGAATCCTGTAAAAAAAGGAAACTCATCGGTAGCGCAACATATTGAAATGACTAGTAATTTTAACAAATATTACTTTATTATAATAAACGTTTATACAAAATTAACCGAATTTAAAGAGGCTCATCATTATATTATTGCCTTTTATATTAATAATTGTATTTATTTATATGTTATTATACTTACTCATTTATACAGTGTTTAATGTTTAAGACAATATTTTTCTTGTGAAATATAATGGACTAAATATGATTAACATAAATATTATTTTACATAACTCCCTTTCACTATTTAGAAAACAAAAACGATAAACAGTTCTTTAAACACTTGCATAGTCAGAAAATCATGAGAAATGATAACATTTATTTGACCTATCTAGTTTTGTCTAGTAAAAAAATTAATAAGACCTAAGAGAAGGGTATTTGGGTGGCAGATACATCATTTAAATATATTCATTTCCATGGTATGGATTAAAGCCTCCTGATATTTTCTTTATCAACAAATAAAAGTACACACATCAAAAGTGCCTAGGGATATTTTTTATCCCTAGACAGTTTTGAAATTTTGATATAGGCATATTACTACTGAGTCAAAACATTACATTTGTCTAGGGATACTGAGTATCCGAAGACTTTTTTGATGTGTGTATTATTCAATGATTTAATTTTATCTTACCTTTCTATTGCTAATCATGTGAAATTGAGATGGCTGAAGTTTGGCTGTCAGATTAAATAAATCAGCCTTTGGTATTATATATAGCTTACAAAAACTGTGATAGCATGTATAGTTCAGGAAATATGATTTGGCCATCTGTAATCTTCACTAAGATCTTTTTGTTAATATAAAACAAAAGGCAATCGTAAAACTGCCCTCGTTATTCAAGCAGCTCAGTGGGTTGAAATGTTTAGGTTCTTGAACTATACTAGACTTATAATCTGAAACCAAATTAATCTTGTTATTTTTTTCCATGAAGGTAAGAGTTAGTATAATATCACATGGTTCACAATTTGAGATATTCATACAGACTTTTCTTTTCTTAACGGGGCCTTAAACGGCTGGGCTATTCATTTATGATAAAAGACACACTTGAGACTTGAGCCATCATACTCACTAATGCTTATTGCAAATTTTTAGAACACAGAAAGATTTTGTTAGGTAGTCTGGATTTAAATTTGACACAAAGGTAAGATAAGCTGCGAATGACAATTAAAATAACCAAATCTATCTGCATTCTAAGTATTGGGAATGAGCAATGAGCATAATAGACTGGACTTAATCATTGTCCAAACTGAGCTAGCAATCTCATTTAACACATTATATGCCAGCAGGTCAACCTGCTACTTTTTCCAGATCTAAGTATTAGGTGTTGAATGTGTTAAGTGCTTTGAATTGTCTGTTGTGGTCTGTCTGGACAAAGCTTACTATTAAAATACTAGTCTCAAGGTGCATCAGCCACAACAGCAGCTAGTTCCTTGAGACACGGCTCAATCTGGCTCTCAAGCGACAGGATGTGGCCAGTGTTGCAGTTGTCACTGCCAATGAATGTGATCACCAAGGGCAGCTTGTTCATCTGGATTACCTGAAATGCAAATATAACCTTATTACTGCTAGGTAAGGTAGGTAGGTAGTAAGAACCCAACACAATATTGCCTTTTTAGCATTCAAATTGAAACCTAAGAATACTTTATTATCCCTTTTGATCCTCAAACAATTAAATTAAATAACTATGGTAAATAATAAACTGATACAAATGCAAAATAATACTATAGAGAGCCTATAAAAAAACAATTTGATTACATGGCTGTAGTACTGAAGATACCAGAATTGTTAGTTTTTTTAAACCTATTAATAGGTCTTCTTTCACACACACACACATTAAACTTATAACACCCCTTTTCTTTTTGGGGTTTAAAAAAAGCCTGAATTTTAACCGTTAAATCATTAAAACAAATTACAGTAAACAATTTGCTAAAAATTGTGTATGATTTGAATATTACCTGATAGCTAGAGTACATTGATATAATGGTTTTATTCCTGCCTAGTCCAAGCTTGCTGGCCTGGTCTGTTGCCATGCCAAACGTCGATATAAAATTAGGCCGCAGAGCCAACTGAGGAGCCTTCTCTGTCACCGCTCGCACAAGGGGCACGCCATCTCGATCCGTAATTATTATACTGTGAAGACCGTTTACTCTGGAACAAAACAGGGAGCCAAATACAGAATCTTCCTTAATCTAACATGTGTTCTATATTTGAACTAAGAACTACAGATCATACATACTTTTCTAGTAAATGGTTCAAGTATTTACGCAAATCGTCTACCATTTTCGATGGAATAACTGATTTCTACAATGAAAACAAGATCGCTGGCGGATTTATAGTTATTTGACAGCAATCTGGGTGACTGCTGACTGAAGTGACTGACATGACATGACGATACGGTGACAGACGATCATAACATTGTGTTGTGTTCTCGCGTTTGCTTTAAACGCTGTTTTAATGTTCTATAAACACGGAACATTTCATCAAAAGCCTTAATGTTTATAAATTCAAGTTCGTATTGGAAAGCGATTTTAAGTGTATAATATTTTTTTTTGTATCCTCGAGAGCGCTTGATCAGACGTGTACGAAATCTTTCGCGTACATAACTTTTGCTGAAACAGTTCACAAAATTCATAGACAATCTACTCTTTCCTCTAATTTACTTCCAAATTTGGTTTAAGTTCCTTTATTTTCGGCAACTTGTTTTTTTATTTCCAATTGCTGATTGTTTAAGTTAAGAATGTATTTCCATATGGCAAATGGGTAATATCCATATAATTATTTTCATTTTACACTTCCTAAATATGATTTGCTTGGAACGTAAAAGTTTTCTACCCTAAAACCTTTTTTCTAGTCTATTGTTAAAATGAAAATGGCAGAAAGTGGTTGACAGACAGGTCTGCGATTTTCGTAGTTTATTTTTGGGTTCAATAATTACTGCCTTTGTACTTTATTGAAGTGCTAATGTGTTACTTAATAAAGAATAGCTTGTAATCACGTCGCGTACAGTTGAAACAATATTAAGCCGTACCTGACGCATTATGTTGCAATTCTTCGCAGAAAAATAACTTTGGCATAATGATAACAAAAGATGTAAAAAATCGGTTTCGTATCAGTGCGTGTTCATTTTCGTCATCTGTGTACCGTGCATATTAACTAGACATGATAGTTAGCGTCCGCGAAACAGTAGGGAAGTATACGTAACTAGTGTAAAAGTGGTTTCAGGAATCGTGACGTCACGGACTCAAAAATACGCGATTTGGTGTGTAAATAAGTGTCGTTCGGATGCGCGGGGGTGAGCGTGCGCTATTAGGTGTCCTGGGCAGGGCGCAGTTCGAGGCGTGAGGCGTCCGCGAGGATGGGCGGCGATGTCTGCCCCGTCCCAGAGCGCCTCCAGCCCGCCAGCCTGTGCCTGCACTAACATATCGCTTATGCAACTGTTCCACGAGCTGAAGCAGAAGTTTCCTAGCGTCCCTGACCATGTCGTCTCAAACACCATTGAACTCTATTGCCACGATAAGCAAGCTTGTGAGACTCAGCTCCACAGCGAAGTCAAGGCCTCCCTAACGCACGCGTATCACGCCTCTTCGTCGGCTGCAGCGCGCCTGCTACACGAAAACAAGCTTAATACACCTGTCAAGTGCAGGAACCAACCCATATTTAAACATGAAGCACTCAAATTAACTACAATCAATGCTGTCACTTGCCAAGGGCCTCAGACTGCAGTTTTGAGCTCAAGCACTATCACAGATGAGAATGAGAATGAGAATGACAAGGTAAACACTGATGCTAATCAGAATGTTGTTGAACCAACACCCAGTATCAAAGAAGAAAATACCATCAACACATCTCCAACTACTGTCATAAACATTGATAACTGTTTAGCCAAATATAGTGTTGAATCGCCAAGTGACTTGGAGCTAACTAACGAGACTTCTAAAGAAGAATTAGATGCACCTGAATCAAATTTACAACAACCAGAGAGCACAAATTATAGGATACTTAAAAGTAACAAGGTAAGATGCAACTTAAATGAAAAGTTAGAGAAAGGGAAAGAGAAGAAAACTATTAAAAAAGAGGAGCCAGTCTCTAATGACAATTCACTCCAAGCTGAATCACCATCACCAAAAGTACCAGTACAACAAGAAAAGCCAAAAAGGCCAAATACACTTGAATTTATAAAACATAATCCAGATATTGCATTTAAACCGCAGGCAACTATAGATCCTGAAGAGTGTAGGTCAGTGTCCCCTGCTCCTCCGAGGGCAGAAGCACAGTCAGTCAAAGAAACTACTCCCGGGGGAACCTACAGATCAGAAAGAGGTTTTCCAGTTAATGTTTCAGTCAATGTTAATTGTCACATGGACTATGGATATGATCCTTGGCTAGAAGACTACAGTAGCCCAAGACCAATAACTTCAGTGAATCTAACAGTTTGTACACCAACATCCAACATGGCAAGCCCCATACGAGAATCGAGAGAGGATGATGGGTTTGAGGGGCACGTGTTAGTAACAGTGAGCCCAAGCACGGTGCGAGGCCCCCCGCGCCGCCGCGCCCCCCCGCCTCCGTCGCGGTTAGAAGCTCAGAGACCTATGCGGTCTGCCCCAGAGCCTCCAGACACATCACAAGGTGAGCCAAATAAATCCCAGTAATCCCACTAAGAAAAGTGACATACTTACTAACCACATACTCTTAAAAAGTAGTTGAAATATATCATACACTATCAATCTCTACTTATTAGCCTTGCTTGCAATCAGCTGCAATAAATTAGTATCTTGGACTGTAACACCAAAGGCCATCACTTACTTTAACCTCCTAAAGCCCAACATACAATGAAATTGGCCAATATAATATAAACCTATTGTAAATACAACCAAAGTAAATTTTTCATTTTGATTTTACCAATAAAATCAAAGAAAAGTCTATTAGGTCTCCTTCCTTTACAAAGGATCTTTATTCCAATGGTTGTATTGTGATTTTGTATGAGTTTTAGGAAGTTAAAAATATAAACTCATCTGAGGTGTCATGTCAGTCAAAGATATTAAATATTTCATCCCATAGAAGTCATTTATTGCTATTCCCTCAATAACTAACCAATTTTCCAGGATAAAAAATCTCAGCTATAAACTATTACTGTACCTACTTAATTTTACTTCAATCGGTTGAGGTGTTGAACCATGAAAACAAAAAACAAAATACTTCAAATTTATTGTATTTACTTAGAAGGGTTTAAACATTTGTCTAACAAGCTAACACTCATTTCGACAATGTTGTGCCAATTACTTGTATTAAACAGAATCCTGTATTCTGCAGGAGATTTTATCAGGTTATTTTTAATTTAATTAGTTTAAGAGAAACTCATTTTTGTCCAAGTAATAGATTACAGACAAGTCTTCGCACATTATTGTAGATTTACATTCTTGTACAAAAGGACATCAGAGCATCAAAATTCAAAATCTGTACTTTGCATTTGTGACGAGTATTGGTTCGTTTGCATACTGTTTTATTCAATTTGCCTAAATTCCTTTGTCATCAATTTGTATTATTTATGATATTTTATATTCCTATAACAGTTAAATTGGTTTTTATTGATGTAAATGTGTCCATTTCAAAAACTATTTTTAACAACAGGTTTTACTATTATTTTACCATAAATACCTACAACGATGTTCTCATTTTTATTCTGATATTAAATACCTATTACCTAGTTTTGTCTAAACTATTCACAGCATATTCAGTAGAAGATTATCTTTAACAGTTTTAGACTTGTGTAGGTATGCTTTTCTAGAGAATAGTGGTGCCTGGAAAGGTTACTTACTTTAATGAATAGCAAACAAATTATCGTTTTTTCTCTATTGTTAGGTATATTACCTATCCTGATCTAGAAGTTCAAATTTTAGGCATAAGACAATATGTCCGCTTGGGTTTTAATGAAATTGGTTTCGAAAATTAAAGGTCTTTTTGAGCATGCCAAAGTTTCGACGTAATGCTTCTGGGTAATGCTAATTAAATACCTACATACATTGTGTTATGTTTTCAAATACGAATTCGTTCTGCTATGAGCCTAAAGTCAGAAGGACGACTTATCAATTATGGTTATATTTTTAAGTACCTAAGCAGTAAGCATCCCTTCCAGAGCGTTCATTAATCGAGCGTCAGAAGGAGCGGTTGGGACGGCTTGCGCGAGCGTTAGCGCAGGAGCGCGGGCGCTTATCGCAGCTCTCGCGCGAGACGCACGTGCTGGCGGCGCCGCTGCCATCGCCCGCGCAGGCGCAGAAGCTGCGCGACGACCTGGAGCGCCTGCGCGACCAGTGCGATACGCTCGCTAAGCGGCTAGAGATGGGCGGCACCGCTAACTACGGTAAATATTTGCTGTGGACGAGTCATTCGAACGTACTTTCATACATACTACACATAATCGATGCAGAAAAAGTTTTCTTATTCGTGGGTGCAATTTTAATTTAATGGTTTAGGTAATTACTAATTAATTACAGATCTATAGTCAGAATAGTAAACCTTTAACTTTCGTGAGACACGTGTAATAAAAGGGAGGAACGGTCCCGTCCCGTAGTCCCGAAGTCCCGTATTGTTTTCAGAAACGGCCCGAGATGTTGCGGACTTATCCTTCATTTTATTAAGATTCGGGCAAGTGTTCGCGGGCTCGGACTTCAGAAACTTAAAACATGTCGGGACGCTTCCAATCAAAAATAAATTATTAAAAAAAACAAATAACCCGACTGCAATAAAAAAATCAACTGAAAAGCGAAAAACAAGCACTATAATCTATAGAAAATTGTAAGAGCAATGTACTTATTGATATTTAAATATAACAGTTTAAATTTAACTTGAATATTGGAAAAGGTGTTCCAGGCGGGAACAAGCTAGTCCAAATGTTATTTTTTGTCAAGAAATAGGTTTTGTAATTCATTGCTTGTCCCCCGCCTGCAATACCCTTTCCAATATTCAAGTTAAATTTAAACTGTTATAATTATAAATATCAATAAGTAAGTACAATGCTCTTACAATTTTCTATAGATTAGGTATAGAGCTTGTTTTTCGCTTTTCAGTTGATTTTTTTATTGCAGTCGAATTTTTGTTTTTTTTACTTGGGTTGCCGAGACGAATCCAACGATACCTTAATTTTAGAAATCCGTCCAGCCGTTTGGATGATACGAGGTAATAAAACATATTACATACATACATTACATACATACATACATACATACATAGATGCGCGCGAAAAACATTACCCTACTTGGCAGTCGGGTACAAATACCATAATATGTAAGCAAACCATTCTTTAAAATCTTTAGGTGTTTATACTCTTTAGTCCACGTAAGCCATATAGCGTTTACACTACTTTGTCTATGACCAATTTTTATACATTCTTTCTTTATAAGTAGCACCACAGAAAAAACTCGATCTTTGTTTTTTTATTTTTCTCTTCTTAGGAACATGCTAACATCTATAAAGGTTTGACCATGAACTTGAAATTGCCAGCCGTGCCAGTTGTATAGATAGGGTGGCAGGGCGAATGGCGGAGTCCCAGCCTCGAATGCTCAGCTTACTAACAAACCATTAGGTAAATTACTAACTTAATTTAATAATGCCTCTTTCCTTTTATTCAGGTATTTACTTAGACATTATTGTTGGAATGGCAACACCAACAAGAATGTAATTAAGTTTTTTTTATCTGTATCGCCCTTCTCCAGTTTTACAGCGAGAACGCTGTAAAACTGGAGTACACGAAAGTTGTGAGAAAGCAGTCTTTTTTATTTAAAACAACTCCCAGCGCGGTTACCTATCTGAACTTCGAAAAATGTTTGACCGAATTTTGGTTCGATAAATATTATTCGACAACTATGGTTTGGGTTTTTCACGTATGTCCGAAAGATCACTTCGAATATTTTTATTTAGTCATTACTCATTCCTTGTTTAGGTTTTTTACCGATTTGACATATTATCTATTCCGTAATACTGGTTTCGGCGTACAAACAGATGTAATGGTTTGTCAATTTATCTATTTCCCATTTCTGATTTTACCTTAGTATCATTTGCCCAATGTAACGGCTCGGTTTATAATTAGTTTACCTACTTTTAAATCGACTACGCTAACCTGTCCGATTCGTCTTGATTGTTGCATTTTCTGGATAAATTACAAGCAAGATTTTTTGGGTAGAAAAAAAAATAACCTCGAAGACCAAGGCGGCTTACCCCAAATGAATATTTGACGTAACGTAGCAAAAACGATATGTAGCATTGATCAAGTGAAAAATGGGTTAAGAAACAAAATACGAAACGATCCCTAGGCTAGACTGGTGTAATGAAAAATAGGCTTTGAAATAAAATACATAGGGCAAGTACTACAAGGAGAAAAGTTGCTCGGACTAAAGATATGTTTCCTTAATGTCAAGTGGTGAAATAAAAAAATTACGAATCGTGCCATCGGAGAAACGTTAAAAAACGAAACGTTTTCGGTCAAAAAAAATTCGAGGTTGCGATAGGTTACCTCCCAGCGCATCTGTTTGAGCCCACCAACCAAAATACAGTGCCTGCTCTTCAATTATTCGAACCAAACCGCTTAGTAACCGAAATCTTTAAAAAGGGTCAATTTGTCTCCAGCAAGCAATCATATCTTTCAGTTTTAGGGCCGGTTCAGACGGACAGCATTTGAACTGCAACCCAACTGCAAAATGGCATTTCGAGGGCAGTTCTTATGCAGTTGTCGTTACTGCATCAAAACTGCATTACAACCGTGCAGTCCGCTTGGAGTTGGCGTGCAGTCCTGTCGACCGCACACCGACTGCAAGCTCGGATTTTAATGCAGTCCTGTTGCAACTGCAATACGACGGCAATAGAACTCTATTGTAGTTCTGATGCAGCTGACGTAACTGCATCAAAACTGCAAACCAACCGTGCAGCTAGCTTGCAGTTGGTGTGCGTGCGGTCGACAGGACTGCACGCCAACTGAAAGCCGACTGCACGGTTGTAATGCAGTTTTGATTCTGTTACGTCAACTGCATCAGAACTGCCCTCGTACTGCCATTTTGCAGTTCAAATGCTGTCCGTCTGAACCGGCGCCCCTAAGGAAAAAGCAGTGATCGGGGTTTTGGATGCCACTCGGGGTGAACGACCTCAATTATTATGCTAGTATGGATATGCCGCGGGATTCCAGGCTTCGTGTGGTTTGATAAAGGACAGTTTTTTTTGTCATAATATTATATTACATATTGATTGTCAATCATGGTATTATGGGTCAATGTTTTAAATAAATTTGGGTATAAGTATGTTAAAAAATAAAATAACAGTAATTTTTACATAAATATAGTATTTTTTTTAATAATAATAAATACATTTTAATAAAATCTAAAAATTTCAAATAATTAGCATATTATTTTTTATTACTTTTGGTCTCTATAAAATAAAAATAACAAACCACTATTGTTCTCTCATGTTATACCTATTTCGTTTGACATCTTAGCGGGGCGAATTTGTACCTACGTATATAGAAATTTCATCGGATGCGGATTCGTGTGATATTTGTTCGGCGTTTGTTCTGATAATATCTAAATCCAGATTTCGAGCCATGACTGCTTCTATTTTCATGTAGTTTAATTTATAAACATAATATTCTCACGGAAATAGCGTTTATTTTTCGAACAGTTTAATTTGTATCGCGGGCCAAACGGCGTATCCATAATACCATTTCTACTTGACATCCCGCGGTGTGGCATCCAAAACCCCGATCACTGCCAATAAGGGTTTTTATCAAATTTATTGAACTATGGATGGGATAAGAAATTAGTTTGGTTTGAACTGTGTCTTATGGGATGGGATTACCCACGTTGATTAATTAATAGTAAATTCACAACGTAAACCTCGTATGTATTGCAGAACAAGAGGACACGGACAATTTCTACAACAACATCTATACAGGACAGCGACCACCCGCGTCCTGGCAGTGCCACCTTTGCACGTTCCGGAATCATCCACTGCTGGACAAGTGCGAACAGTGCGACATGCCTCGGGTGTTTGTAGGTACGTCCCCTGCCCGGACTTACGACTCGGGCTTCGGCTCTTTCCGTGACAAAACTAAAAACCAGAGACCTGACCGCAGCGATGCCGTGGTCAACAGAGTGTAAATTTACTAGTGTTTCTGACGCGCTTTCTTAACCGAGGCTTTGTGAATATGGTGTGATAAATAGATCTGTGATTTTAACTGTGCTCCTGAGCATGAGAAGGCATGAACCTTACCCAAATTAACATGCAGAAAACACCAACATGATTTTTATGGACTAGTGTTGGTGTTTTTTTTCCATGGCGTTGTTGTTAAAGTGAAGTGTTAAGACTATTATTACAAGAATTTTTGAAACTTTCTTGCATGTGTGTTGGTTCTATTTTTAACCGTTTGACTGGATTAACTACTTTATTCCTATTTTATATTCATTTAGATAAGATTTATTTTATATGTATTGACAATTTAGCAGCTGAGAAAGAATATATTTAGACCAAATTTAATATACCTCCCTAATGTGGGAGAACACGTGTTGAAAAAAATGTTGAGAAGGAAAATTATATCAGTGAATTCAAAGAAATTGATGCAGTTTGGTATGTTTAAATTCGGCTAAATTGGGTTGGGGGCTTTGGGCCACCAATGGGCCATACTAAAAACAAGGCAAATAGGAAGAAGCTTCGAGAGGCGAATACCCTCGAGGGGGCTTTTGACAAAAATGTAGTAGAAGTAGGGAGAGAAGTATTAAAATATGTGGGCTAAAAGTTTTCGAGGGTATTTTATGGTCAGTTTATCTGACACGGACTTCCATATATGGAAAAAAACAGATATGGTGCAAATTAAGAGGCCTTATAAAATATGGATTTAGTGGAAATGAAAAGAGATTAAGAACTTTTTATTGGTTGGTACACTGCCTGTTAGAAAAAAACTGTATATCATGGTTATATAAGTTAAGTTATGTATTATTAGATTTGTTAGAGATGAAGTTAAAATATATTTATTGTTTGAAATAGTTAAGTTGACTGAAACATCACATTTTAACTTTTGTCATCATGAGACATCACAAGATCTCACTTTAAGACTATTTGCGCCTTGCCAAAAATGTCTCCTAATATTATTTATTTACCTGTTGACAACAAATATCTTATTATTGCTCAATTTCTGTATTGCTCAGTTTGCACATCTATAACATTTGCTCGTGAATAATATCCTGTTCGGAATATTTAGGAGTATAAAGCACAAAAATACTAGTTCTTATGAATATACCAATATTAAATGAAGATGCTGAGTAGTATGACGTGTAAAATATATCAATAATGTTTGGTAATATTAAAATGGTTCTTCTATTTGTTACTGTGATATACACAGGGCTTTAAGATAACTTGTACTTATATGCTTTATCACTCTTAAAATGGCTTAAAGTCACGTATTTGGAGGATTACATTAGGTACAGATAATAATGAATCGACAATAATTTCTCAAACCGAGTGAGCGTAATTTTTCTAAGACACGTACGAAGATATCGAATCCGAAATATAATCACATGGTTCTTTTAACAGCATACACTAAAATTTAATTAATTAAATTATTTCTCATTAATTGCAATCACATATCACACAATAGTTCCGTGAGGCGATCATAAATAGTTAGGTCATTGATCTCGCCGAGAGGGACGCGACAATATTATTGCTTTAATATTTAAAAAGTTGTACGGCCCTAAGCCAGAAAAAAATCGACTGCCCGTAGTGCCCGTATATAGGAAGCCTAAGAAGCGAAAATACAACATATAGTGCTACAAAGAAACTACATGATATAGGAATGCACAAGGTCGTATCGAACGGCATGTATGATACATGCTGCGTTTTGCGGGAAGCTTAAGGTTAGGAATTTATGCACCTAATGTCAAATCATTGTGCTGTGACTGGGCTGATAAAGAAATGAATGCCTTTAAAACAGTTAAAGTTGCGTTATCATATTGTGTAGGTTTTAGCATAGGCGCGAGTTTGATTAAACGTGTAAGATATAGATAAATCTTCACTGTTATCATCACATTTGTTAACATTCACAGAAATCATATTTAATCGTTAAGGCCACAAAAATCAGCGATTAGATTTATTGCACAGCAAATAATCGTAGATATGTTAAACAAACATCCTAAAAAAATATTAGGCCGCATTAGCCGTTAAGAATAACTACGGCTAACATTTGGTGTGTTTTCGTGGTTTAACAGCCGAAAAAGTGCCTTGCTTAGGGCCTAGGTATATTTCGATAACTGCTAACTTTAGCGTTTCCTTGAACATATTAGTAGCACCTGGCACATCTGAAAAAGTTATCTTTCTTTTGGTAGTTAAAATGTTTCCTCTTGTTACAAACAACGTTTAGATCTCTATTGTAATACAAACACTTACTAGTAGTGTTGTCCTTGAGAGTTGAGATAAAAAACAAAACTACTATTTATTTGCTATTGCTAAAAAGGACTATTTCGATATTGACTATTCGCTTTAAAATCATATAGAGTCATATCTACTTAATATCACAACAGTATTTTAAAGTGTGTGATGTAATTAGCTTTTCTACAAAGTAAGATTTACAGAATTACAAATATTTAGCACAAACAACAGTAAGGTTAGGGTCGTTGATTTGTTATTATATTATATTAGGTACATTTTGAAATTATTAATAGCGATGTTATATTTTAGTTATTGTTTTAGGTACTTATTTAGTCAGGTGTAATTTTAATTATGTGATCAATGAATTTATGTATATTGGGAATAAATGTTTACCTTCCATTTGAATCGTCTTTAAATATAATGTTTTAATTTAATTTTATATAAGCAGTTAATCTTCTCGAGGGTCATGAGTTTAATGGCACCATGTAACTAGACAAAGTAGCTAATTAAGGCCCTTGACGGATCAAAGACATAGACTTCATCATCGTTGGCTCATTTTTATTGAGTCGAGATTTATTAACTGTTAGCTATTTATTTTATGTAAGCCGGTAGGCCGGAGTTAGACTTAGGTTGGTTTAAAAAAAATGGTAAGTTGCTGAAGAAGAAGATACTTAGCAATGAGTTGAGTCAGGTGAGTTGTGTTTTTCTCATAACATTATATAACAAGTGTTGTCAGTGAGTGCTTTTTGGGTTGTACTCAGTTACAGAAACAAAGTTGTCTATCCTGTTCCGAAAGTTGCTACTGTTTCCTTTGTTTAAATTATATACGCGTGTTGGGCGCTAAACCAATTGTAAGCCAGCATTAAAATCGAATGATTTGAAAACAACTTCGTCATTAACCATCAGGTACAGAAGAGATAAATTTGTACCTAAATCTGCGTGTGACCCTTTTGAATTCGTTTAGTTCACTATGTCTCGTGCTTTTCAGTATTTGTTTCTAGAATTGTTTCATTTTCTACAGTTCGCGCGCGCGATGGAATAACGGTGCGTCTAATGCCAGGGCGGCGAAGTGAGTATATCAATGTTTATTAAACTAAAACTAACTTTGAGAATTATCAACGAAATAGTCGACGTTTTGCCGAAAGTACCCATGCTTTTAATTTCTCTCTCAAGCATTTCCGGGCTTCAGGGAAAAGTATAAAAATGGATACTGCTGATAATATAAGTTACCTATAATATTGTACCAGTTTCTTAATTTATCGGCCATCTTCGTTTATCTATCAAACACGAGTGACAAATATACTGTCAGAAGGAAAACGTTTTTTAAGGTCCCATAAACACTGCTAGCAATAATTTATCGAATTAAAACAGGTTATTTGTGTTTCAGAAATAGTTCGATCGTGGGTTTTATGAGTGAAGGCCGCGGCGTGCGCCACGACACTTCTGTGCGGATTGGAGTTCTCTCGAGTGCAGTAGTTCACTATCAATTTATCTGTGATATTCGCATTTGGTTAATTATTACCAAAGTCTGATTTATTAGAAATGCACATCGGCATTAGAAAAAAATAGTAGCAGATATTGGAGTATTCAAGGTGTTTCATTAAAACATATTAACCAGAATGTCCTGTTACATGTTAACCTTTTGACTTACACAAGACTTTCAATGGTATAATACCGATCTTCATGACATCGAGTAAGATTTGAATTCCCGTAGAGAGTAAACGTTAAGTGAGGACATTTTGAATAAAAGGATCTGCTGTTTTTCTCTGAAGCTATTTGTGTTGCAAGTACATTTTTTGAGTTCACATTCCAAATTTTTGTATTATTATTTATTTTCCTATTCTCAGTGAGTGCCGCTGTACCAAATGCGAATAACTAATGTTATTTTCGTTCACACTGCTGCACTTGAGGTGAATAGGGAACCTAGGTTAAGGACTGAGATGACCTGGCGACACTGCCAGATGAATGTGGACTTTTTGCTTTTGTAATACGCGTTAGAAAGTCGTAGTGTAATGGCATGTTAACAAATTTATTATGTTATATAAATTAATTTCATATGTTAGACGCGCCAAATTATTAGCATTTGCTTTATAGATAGAAATGGCTGAGAGATTGCACTATTTAAATTTTACCACTGTCTTGTGGCGACTTCCTCATGCTGTGGTGTTTATCTAACCTTCGCCTTCAGAGTTCCTACGTTATACAGTCGCCTATATTGGGATGGGTTACTAGAGCAAGACAAGTTGGGTTCTACTAAAGTTATCTAAGGACTACAGGAATGTGAAATGCAAGTATTATATACCGTAAAACGGGGCTATTTGGGTATCACGGGGCTATTTGGGAATCAAGGGGCTATTTGGAACCAAGTAATAATAAGCTTTTAGTTGATATATTTTTTGTCATGGCAATGGTAGAACTGAAAACTTCGCCTGACAACAAGTTTTACAGTTCTATCACAACCATTACAAAAAATATATCAACTAAAAGATTATTATTACTTTGTCCCAAGTAGCCCCGTTTTACGGTACTTAACTTATTCTATCAATTGAATGCATGACAGCTTACGTCAAATCCATACATCTTGTTTATATTTCTGCAAAACGTTAACCTTCGGAAAAATGCAACTTAACACGCCGTGCTGCGGTCGTAAGAAGGAATGACTCGTCTGGTTTATGTACCTAGTTCGTCTAAAAAATAAGCATTTACTTTGGCATTACAAACTTCAAGAAAATAAAATGTTTCTTTAGGACAAGGGCATGAAATCGTGGTTATTTAATGAAATTATAACCTATTGGATTTAGTAAAACAATTAAACAATATTTTAGTTTGGAAAAAATGTGTTATTGAAAAAAGGCATATTTACATCAAATTGCCAAAACGATTTTTTTTTCAAGAAGCACACCAAGAAAACGCGACCTTCCGGGCCTTGATAGAAAGTACCTGGAAGACCGAACGTCGCTCGGGTAGAAAACGAAATTTCCCGAAGATGACAACTTGACAGATCGATTTTTCGCCCCCGTAAACCCCTATATTTCAAATTTCATCGAAATCGTTGGAGCCGTATCCAAGATTCAGATTATATATAATATACAAGAATTGCTCGTTTAAAGGTATTAGAGGGTTCTATTAAGTATTACGTATATGTTTTCTAATAAACTAAAGTGTATTATCCTAAAATCGAAGACGGACGGTTATAAAATACATTTCTTTTCCATGCTTATTCCTTCTTGATTTTATGATTATGTGAATCATACCTACCTGTATTATAACAACTAAACCATAACTGGCTTCTCGACTAGCGCTGCAGTAGCAACTGTATGTATCCGTGGGAATCTGCCATAAAATTCGTTTCATAGATACTCTACCTTATTTCACGAGCATAGCATAATGCAGATTTTTTTTTCGGTGAAAGCCACTTTTTGGTAGGCTATTCCCATCTTTTACCACTGATAACTACTGGGAACAAAAGTTCCCATAGTTACCACCAATTCATTTAATTAGTAACAGCTGGTTTTTTTTATTTACATATTACCCCAGGTATCAGATGAAAAATAAACACGGTAACTAGTTACCACCACGTTCTTTGAGAATGTATACTATCGGCACAAATATATTTGAAATAATAAATCAGCAACAATACTAAGGTAATTATTATGTAAAACTGTCCCACGTACCTTTCAGTTATTTTTTAATCAAAAAATAATAATTAGAATTAAAAGAAAGTAAAAAAGAATGTTTGGAGGGCTTAAGCTTGGTGTATATGTATGTATGTAAACTCATTATTGCACAAACAGAAATAAACATTGGCATGTTCTTACAGGTAGGTTAAGTACCAAGGTTAAGACCATTTGTAAACACATAATGCAATAAATGATATGACTATGACTACCAATTTCACCAAACAGACAGTTCAGTTCAGTTCATACATTTTGACATCTGTTAACGCTCTAATCGTCTGTTAAGTGGCTAACATCGTTTGGCAAAATTAGCACTTAGTACCAATTTCGACAAACAATGTTAACTACTTAACAGACGAATAATTAACAGAACAGAATTTACCTAACATCGTTTGGTCAAAAGTTTGGTACTAAGGGCAGTTTACTGAGTCGCCTGCTGTCATATTGAAAATTATTTTCGGACTATATACCCTATACATATTAATGAATACCTACACATTTTAATTTATATTAAAATTAAAAAGCAAGTGGTGATAATTACTGGTAGATTTTTTTTGTAGTAGTTAATAGTTAACTGGTGGAGAAAAATCCCATTTGTTTCCAGTGGTAACAAAATGATGGTAAGAGGAGGAAACAGCCCCTTCGTTCTTACCAAATGAATAAGTACATTTTATATAGGTATTACTTATATTTCGCGCTTAACTCAGCCCGTGATATACTTTTTTTCTCAAACATGCTCGGAAATAACGGTTTTCCGATTGAAACACATGGACGGAAAATGCCTCTTTTTACTCCTAGGAGTAAAAAAACCATATGAAAACACTTTCCGTCCATGTCCATATTGTTCATGCATAAGTGCTCTCTATTGCGTATAAAATCGAACGGACCATGAAAAAAATCCCGTACAACCAACTTGTGGGGGCGCAGTGAGGGGCGGCGGCGCGGCCGGGCTCTGCGGAGCGGCGGCGGCGGGCGGCGGCTCGTTGTGCGTGAAACTATCGCTACTAATACTCGTATGATGCAAACAAACATTCTCTCCGAATTTTTCAAAGGTTTTTAGAAATACTTATTATCATGTATTTGTATAATTTCCTCGCAATGTTTGAGAAAAGCATTATGTATGCCTCGGCGGAAACGAGGATTTCCTGACTCGTATTGTACCAGGCCTCGCTATTGCTCGGCCTGCTAATCACCTCGACAGGAAATCCCTTACTTTCCGCGCCTAGGCAACAATGTACTATTCCGAACCGGGTCATAACCAAATAGTGGCGCCCTCTTTCCACCAGCTCCGGCGTTATGAAAAAAGATTTATTTCTTTAAGCATGCATTTGGCGCCCCCTGAAATTGCCCATAAAAACAAAACTAATTGCGATGGCGCGCCCTGCTATTTAAATTGACATTGCACGGCCACGTTTGCGTCTATGCGAAAAAATATGTAGGTACCTTACCTAGCGGGGCGAGACTTCGTGGATTTGAAAACACTTTGAATTTTACCAACTAGCAGGTTAATAAGTACAAGTAAGCCATATTAATTGTGTAGACACCTAGCAACTCTTGTGTAGGGTGTACTGAACCTACTTGTGTTGAAGGAATACGGATAAATTTGCAGTTTATTTCCTAATCCCCAACACAATTTCTTAATTGCAGTAATGTGTAATGTTGAGTTCTTCTAACTCTTCTACCTCCAAAAAAAATTGCATTTAGGGGAAAACTGTCTATTGTTGGCTCCCTACCGATTATTGGCACCATGAACTTTATTTTAAGGTAATAGAGGCGGTAATTCTATACTTACTTCGTGCCAATTGCTGGTATTTTGGATGCCAATATTTGGATGGTTACTCTATTTAAATAAACTAGTCGAGAAAAGATAAATAATTAGTACCTAACCTACAGTGTGAGCGGCTAATCGAAAAACGACTGCGAGAAACAACTTTTCAATCTTAATTGATGGTGTTGCCATCTGTTGTTAGATTTTGTTTACTATAATGGAAATTATTATTGAAAACCATTGGAGTTTACTGAAAGCATATTTATATTTAGAATTAAACGAAATTATGTTTTGTCATTTGCAAACATGTTACTGTGATTTCTAGTCGATGCTCCGAATTTCTTTTAATTGTGTATATGTCATATTATTATGTATACTATAAATGATACATTTTAAGATTTTTAAGCATTTCTTTCCGTATAAAATAATTGAGCTCACCTCCTGACGAGTAAGTAGTATATGATTATTATGTATTAGGCTCAGGATGACTTCGGCCATAGTTCCATTTCGTCACCTTCTTAAGTCGTTCTCATTCGCATTATGGTCTACTGTTTCGATTCGCCAGCATTCCTATATCGTCACTTCCCTATCTCGTCCGCTTTCTTACGTGGGCCACAGTACCAACTCGTTTACATTCGTAATTAGACTACAGTGCCAATTCGTCAACATCCCTTATTAGTCTACAATGTCAACTCGTCAACATTCTTATTTAGACCACAGTGCCAACTCGTCAACTATATAGTAAAAATATTGAACACCCAGACTCGAGTACAAATATGCGGACGAGTTGACACTGAGGTCGATACAGGAATGCGGACGAGTTAGCACTGCTGACCAAGGAGTACTGAGGTCGATAAAAGAAAGTGGACGAGTTGGCACTGTGGTAAAAATAGGAATGTAGACAAAATGGGGTATTGACGATATCAGAAAGTGGACGAGTTAGGAAGGTGACGATTTAGGAATTACATGCTGACGACATGGCATTGTGGACGAGTTAAGAAGGTGACGAAATAGGACTGTGGACAAAGTCGCCCTAAGCCGTGAATTATTAGATTGCAAAAGTAAAACTAAATTACATAGACAACAGTTACTTTATTAATTTTGTTATAACTAACTTTTGTTAGTTTGCGTTCTATTTACAGTAGTAAACATTAGACAGCCGCAGGACGCTGTTACCTATCCGTTATTCAGGTCGCTGGTACCTATCCGTTATTCCCACCTGTTACCACCCAGCGTTTTGTTGTTTTCTTTGAACTTTATGCATCTATAATAAGCCAGTAAAACTGTGCGGGTGGTGCCTAACAGATGGGAATAACCCACATAATATTTATCATCATATAGTTTAATTAAATGCTGACCCATGGTAGCACACTATCATAATGAATGAGTAACGCCTATCTAGAAACCAATCAAATTTTTGACATTAACTATCTGTGACAAGGTTCTAAAGGGCCAAAAAATTCAAGTTTGCAACTGTATTAGTGCAATCGGTTTTTCAATAAATAATTACAAATGCACTAATACGGTCGCGCAAGGCTACCAGTTTGAAAAATTATCGCAGATTGTCCCAACCTAGATAAGTTGTTTTCGCCTTACACAATTTCTTGTTGTAGATACATTGATTTACAGTCACATTAATTTATATTTTTTTAGATTTTAAAATAATTGCCTGTCTTTATGGCATTTTCATAATAAAGCATGATACAGTGCAAGATGTTTTTAAAAGACAGTCATGTTCATCCTAAGTCGGTAAGACGCGCATAAGACGTGTATGAGAATGAGAGAGAAGTACAAACCCAAAGGTCGTTTTAAGAGCTGTCAAACTCTAACAGACATTTAGGGCCTGTTTCACAATCAACCAGTAATTTTATCTGCAATTTAAAGTTCTCCTCGTCTATTTTCAAGTGACAGAAAGAGAAACGGCTAGATTTATCTGTCAAATATGCTTTACTCGTCGATTGTGAAACAGGCGCTAAGCTTCATACAAAATTAACAGAAACAACTCTCATACCGAAATTAGATCTTGCACTTACCTGACTGGGGTGGAGCCTTAAAAAGGGTTATTATCATATCTTTTGTTTATTTATGAATGAAATAAATATTTAATAATTACTATTTCAAAATCAGGGTTGTACATGCCGATCCAATAAGTTTGCAATTAAAAATTCATAATGAGCACATGCAACAGTGATACAACACATGCAAAAACGTTCACTTAGGCCCGCTTGCACCTAAGTTAAGCCCAGGTTAATTTGTTATAATTGACAGTTCTCATATGAATGTGACATTCGTGAATAATATAACCTAAGGTTAAATCAACGTGCAAGCAAGCCTTAGCATAATTATAGGTGTCATTATTTTTATAACATATTTGAGAAATAAACGGAAGGCCCTGTCAACAATAATAAAACATTTTATTTACTCTATGGTCTTCGACACCTTCAAACTGGAAATATCCAAATTCAAATGGCTGATTGGTGATAATTGAAATTGTATTCATATCATGTCTGAGAATGGTACACTTGTCGAAGCTTTGAACTGCATCACTTGTAATCTCAGATCTCTTAAGTATAAATACAACCAACTTTTTTTTCTTCATTTTGTCATTGTGCACTAGATGTGTGATATTACTTGGTGGCAACTCATACATTTTATTTTTACTCGTCAGTGAATTATAATAGAGCTTTTAATTATTTAGTTAATATAAACTTTAATATGTATTTGATACTTCTTCAGCACATTTATTGAAATAAACTTGTTACTGAATTTTGTTTACTTCATTTGTCATAACATACAGCTGTTGTTAATGGTTATTACTTAAACCCTGACCATTATAAAGACTAAAACACAATCCCCAATGAAAATACTGCACTGAAGAACTCTGTCATCATCCCAAAACTGAAGCATCTGTGATCGTGCAATACAACTACAAATTCATTAAATGGCAAAATGCACCTTACTTAGGAGTATTTTGTTCTGTATTAAATATTTTATGTGGTATTGCATGATCACTGATGATAATATATAGGTAAAAAACCTAAGTAAATGACCTCTTGCATGTAGTTGTGTACAAAACTAGTATGGAATTTATGTAAAATATAGAATGTCGAACGGTCTATACAGATGGGTTACAACTACATGCAAGAGGTCATTTACTTAAGTTTATCACCTATACCTACTTTCTGGTTAATATGGTTAATGCATTCACTGCCACCGATGCATATATGCGTTCACTGTCATACAAGCTTGTTCCTAGGCCACGCCCCCTGGCAGTGAATGCGTTAAACAAATAGGTAAGACAATATTGCTAATGTATGTTTGTATAACATATTGTCGGTGAACCTGCAATACTGCGTAACTAACAAATTCAATAAATTGCAAAATGTAACTTACTGACTTACATGCAAAGGTAGGAAAGAAATCTACGAAAAGAGTCTGGAACTAGGTCACATCCCGACCATCTGGAATGAGGTAAAGGTAATATTCCTACCTAAACCAGGAAAGAAAAACTACAAAGACGCAAAATCGTTCAGAAGCATCAGTCTTTCATCATTTGCACTGAAGGCACTGGAGAAGATCATAGATGTGCAGATAAGGACAAGCATGCAAGTAGGCAGATTGCCCCTGCACGGGCATCAGCACGCTTACATAGAAGGGAAATCAACAGAAAGAGCCCTTCACAACCTGACCACAAGAATAGAAAGAGCAATAGAAGATAAAGAACTGGCATTAGGCTGCTTCTTCGATGTGGAGGGCGCATTCGATAGAGCTACCTTTGCTGCAATAGAGAAATGCTTAGGGAGAGACGACATAGACCCAGCAGTTAGAAAGTGGATAATGGCCATGCTAACAGGAAGAGCGATCACGGCACAACTAGGGGGAGACTCGATAAGGATAAAGACGAGCAGGGGCTTCCCGCAAGGGGGCTGTCTCTCACCACTCCTGTGGTGTCTCCTACTAGACTCGCTCATTAGAGAAACAAACAGAGGGGGTATACATATGCAAGCGTACTCGGATGATGGGGTACTCCTAGTAAGGGGTAAAACCCTCAGCGTAATGAGAGAAGTCATGATTAGAGGGATAAAGCAGGTACTAAACTGGTGTCAAAGCAGAGGGCTAGACCTGAACCCGACCAAGACGAAAATAGTACTCTTCACCAATAAAAGGAAGCTGCCGACTCTGACACCCATCAAAATCAAAGGTGAAGAGATAGAAACACTCAAGGAAATAAAATACCTGGGTGTAGTACTAGACAGCAAACTGCTATACAAGACACATGTAAAGGAGCAATGCAGAAAAGCCATAATAGCCCTATGGCAATGCAGGAAAGCCATAGGAAGAAGATGGGGTCTAAAACCACTGATAACACAATGGATCTACAAAGCAGTGGTCTTACCCAGACTGCTGTATGGAGCCATAGTGTGGTGGCATAGAGCGAAAATAAAAGACATAGACAAGGAGCTGACGAAGGTCCAGAGACTAGCATGCCTAATGACAACCGGGGCAATGAGGACAGCTCCCACACAAGCCCTGGAGATAATGCTAGGACTGAACCCTGTACACCTCGAAGTGGAGAAGAGAGCCACAGAACAGTGGTATAGAATAAAAATGAGCAGAGAGTGGATCGGATCCGAGATGGACAAGAGACACGCAAGCATACAAAGGGAGTCAATGGTGGGCATGAATATGCTCATGATTAACAACGACCTAATAAAGAAAAGGAAGATTTTCGACAAGAAATATAGAATCCATATAGGAGAGAGAGATAGTTGGGAGACAGAGATACCGGAACCCAGAGTGACATGCTTCACGGACGGTTCATGGAAGTCCTCAACAAAAAGAGCGGGGGCAGGCATTTATTACCAAGAAGCGAATGAGCACACAACGATACCACTAGGAGGCTTCACCAGTGTATTCCAGGCAGAAGTGTATGCCATCATGAAGTGTGCGCAGAGACTCAAGGAAAGAAGTAATATAACGGGGAGTCACGTTATAATCTACTCAGACAGCCAAGCAGCACTAAAAGCGTTAGATAATCCAGTAATCAAATCCTCCCTGGTGCAGGAATGCAGAGATGAACTGAATAATCTAGGCATAGCATCCAAAGTGACACTGGCTTGGGTACCAGGACACAGTGGAGCAATAGGAAACGAGAAGGCAGATGAGCTGGCCAGAGCAGGGGCGGACCGACAATATCTGGGCCCGGAACCAGCACTTCCGATATCTGCAACGGTAACGAAAGGAGTCATCGCCAGAAGAATAGAGACAAAGACAAATGAGGCGTGGATAACAACACAAGGGTGCAGACAATCCAAACTCATGATAGGAAGGGTAAATAGGAACAGAACAAGGTATCTACTAAACCTTGGTAAGTACAATCTAAGTATACTGACAGGGATCTTGACTGGACACTGTCCACTCAACAGACATTTGACGGTAATAGGAGCCAAACAGGATCCTCGATGCCCACATTGTGGCAAAGAGGAAACTAGTCAACACGTTCTGGCCGAGTGTGTGATGTACTCGTCACTGAGATATCGCACATTCGGGGAGGACGCACTGACAGCAGAGACACTTAAAAGCATTAACCTTCAGGACGCACTATTGTTCTGTAGGAAAACAAGAAGATGGGATCAGTGCTGGATGGGAGCGCCGCAGAGCCAGTAACCTGAGACTGGATCAAGGGGAACAGGGCGGAATGAATGGAGAGCCACTCGACCGCCCGCCTGCCTCGGCGGCGTCCCCACTCATCATCATCATCATACATGCAAAGGTGTATTTTGCACCTTATTTAACACATTCGGCGCCGGTGACACAACGTCTGTGATCAAAAAATTCTGACTCCTATGCCGGTGACACATATGTTGTGTTTTTATTTTCAAGCCTTTTTCTCGACAAATTTCCAATTAATTTTTTTTTCATTAAATGTACTGTTATGTTATTGAAATATTAATCGAATTCCACTTTGGTTTTAAAATCTGAAAGTTTTTCAGATTTCATAAAAGTTACCCTTATACAATGCCGATGACACAAATCTGTGTCATTTTTCGACACAAATGGCGGTTCTCAAAATTTGCATTAGGACTTTCAATACCTTGCATTCCACTGCCTTATGGAAATAGTCAACACCTTTACCAATTTTTATACAATGGCAAGCTAAGACGCGAAGTAGCGTATTTTATATTATATTATAGTGAGTTTTCAAATATTTTGCAGTATTTTTTCCAGCACTAGCACCATTCGACTACACGTTAGGAAGACGACTGACGCCGCAAAATAAAAATAAACGCATTTTAATATTTTACCATTAAACTATGCCAGTTGACACGTATTTGTGTCCATGTAATTCGTACTCCTATGCCAGTGACACAAATACGTGACCACGATAATTTCACCCGGCATAGCTTAGGGCTCAGTGAATCACTGCCGGCGCCGAACATGTTAATTAGTTACTTAAGTGGTATCGCAGGTTCACCGACAATATTCAAAGTAAGCACAATTTATAAAGGTAATAATTTCTTAAAAATAATTATAAAAAAAAGAAGTATAACATTCAATGCAAAGTACATTTTGTATCACAATTATTTACAATAATTAAGGCTAGTAGTGTCTACACTGCACTCAAATCTAACTTGGCTTTCGTTCATTTAAGGAAACAACCACAAGCTTACTTGAGTTTAGAATGTGCTTGGGACTTCAGAGTGTATTTAGTAATTTAAATGGCTGTACCACGCTCCAGGTTCTGTTTAATTTCTGCAGTATGCTCCCCATAGAAACGCTCAAGTTTCTTGTTAAACTTGGCATTCCTCTCATTGATGTAATCAATATCAGCATCATCATTATGGATGCGCCTGCGTGAGTACTTAGCCCGTTTAGCAATCTGTCCCTCCAAGTCATCTACCATTCTGTCAACAGCCTGGTTTCTATCTACATGCATGCCATGAATAATTACGTTTGGTCCTCCGTAAAAAGCATCTCCATACTTTTGTCTCTGCTTTTCGTATTGTTCCATGTCTGCAGCAGGCATGTTTTTCACCAACCTGTTGTATTGTCTAACTGTAGCTTGTTCATAAGTAGAAAAACCTTGATCAGGATTCCTCTTTTTCTTTTTACGCTCTAATCGCTCAGCTTCAACCGCAGAAATATTTAGAAGTTTCACCCTATCGTAGTCTTTGCCCTCGGATTCAGCGTCGTCTCGCTTCTTTTGATCGTCGACAAGCCATTCCGCTTGCCGCCGCTTAGCTTCGTAGTTTGAAGGTAGCTTATTCCGAGCCTCTTCAGCTACTACTTCTTGGTGATTATGTGTCCTAGCCTCATTCCGAGCAGAGTGCAGGGAACGCAGTCTCTTCATTCGTTCAGCTTGCTTCTCCGCAAAAGTCAGCTCTTTCGCTGAAGAAGATGCCTCCGCAGATTCATTTGCACTCATTTTAACACTGATTGTAATTAATTATCGTTAAATATTTGAGAAAATCTTTCAACTACACACAACAAACAAACACCAATGAAATGAAATGACGATTTCATTGACTGATGGATGGAACCAATACCCTCACAGATTATAACATACCCTACCCTATAATCTGTGGATGGAACCAACCTCAGAGGCCCTACTTTGAAAACCGAAATTCGAAGTTACGTTAGCTTCATCTCTGTCACTCGTCATTCAAGACTAAATCAAGAGAAAGGGATGGAGCTATCGTAACTTCGAACTTCGATTTTCAAAGTAGGGCCTCAGCACATTCATTCTAAGGCTGGCCGCATACATACGGTTTCCGAACCGAATGCGGAATTCCGAATTGGAATTCCGTGAGACTAGCGCACACATTCGTTTTTCTTCATTCGGAATTTATACAGACAGTACGGATCTGTAGTACGGATAGTGATAGCGTGGTGAACGCACGAAGATGGAGGATGACGATTTATTAGCTATTGCATTTCTGCAAAACTATCGTGTTGCGATTCTATGCGTAACAAATATCTACCGAGAACACAAAGAAATATATAAGCTTTCTCGCTCTCCATTAGTTTTTGACAGCTCTTATAATCTGTGGGCGCGATACGAATCGAAATTTCCGAAAAGGTGCGCCAGCACAAAGAAAATGTATGGAAGCGCTGCGTTCCGCACGACGTCATTAGGTTTCTCCGAACGCAGCGCCTTGCATTCGGAACGTACGAACGAAATTTGGTCCAGAGGCCCTACTTTGAAAATCGAAGTTCGAAGTTACGTTAGCTCCATCCCTTTCCCTCGATTTAGTCTCGAATGACGAATGACAGGGATGGAGCTAACGTAACTTCGAACTTCGATTTTCAAAGTAGGGCCTCTGTCCGGAAAAAAAACGAATGTGTGCACATTATCCTAAATTTAGACGTCCTAACTGGCTTGCAAGGGAGGGGATAGTTAGGAAGCTTCTGATCACACTACACTAAATTTAGTCACTAAATGTTATTACACCTTCCTAACTCCTTTCCTAACTAGGATGTTAACTCAGTTAGGACAGTAGAAGCCGCCTTTGCTTCCTAGTTAGGACACTAGTTAGGATGCACACTTGATAAATGTTATTACACCTTCCTAACTCCTTTCCTAACTAGGATCCTAACTCAGTTAGGACGGCAGAAGCTATCCTTGCTTCCTAATTAGGACACTAGTTAGGATGCGCACTTGCTAAATGTTATTACACCTTCCTAACTCCTTTTCTAACTGTCATCCTTATCAGTTAGGATGCTAAATTTAGGATAATGTAATAAGCGCTTAAATGTATTTTACATTGATTTCATGCAATGATTAAAGAAACTATTTCTATAGTCAAAGGTAGGTAGTGCGCTCTTTCCGTCAAAAACAAACCTGTGGGTTGCCAGGTTATTTTTTATATATATAATGGTGCTAATAGACTTGAGCACATTATTATAATCTTATGTATGGACTTAAATGTATAATTAATAACTTATTTAAATAGTATTACTCATATTATATTATATTGGTCAAATTGACAAAACTATTGAGGCCATTAACTGACGTGAAGTTAGCTTATCTCAGTATACGACAAGTAGTGGTCCGTCCGTCGAACGATGTGAAGTGAGTCAGTCAAAAAGTGTTTTGATACGGTGTCGGTTGTGTGAAAAGTGTGTTACAGCGTACATTCTCCCAAATCCAAGTGTTTCTCGAGTTTACGATGTCGGATGAAATCGCAGAGAATGGAACCGCGAACGGGGACGTTCCGGAAATCGAGCTGATAATAAAGGTAGCGTAGTTATTTGCACGTGTTATGTTATGCGGCGAGATTACCGGGGCGCCGTAAACGCGGCACGCGCACTGCCTTCGCGAACGCGAACATTTGAAGAGTTGGCAGAGATCTTAGGAACATAAAACTTTTCGAGGATGAGTCTTGGCAGTTTCCAGGATGCCGCAAGGCTCCTCAGCTGTTTGTTTGTCTTAGAGCACTCTTTATTTGCGCTGCAGTGCACCCGAGTGCATGAAAGTATATTATTAGTGTACTTATAATGCGCGTAATGTAGGTCAGGCGCGACTTTGTTTTGTTTCCCGGCCATCTGGCGAGCACTATTGCAAGTGTTATGTGATTTGTATAATACGTATAAAATTATAAATTTGTATTTTTAAAAAGATTTAATAGTTAAATCATTGCTTATCATAATTATGAGTCACTTATTACTATCAAGTACTTATAAGTCTTAGTAGGTATGATGATCACTGCACTGCTCTGTAACTTTCAAAGTGTTCAAACATTACAATGTAGGTAACTCCACCAGTGGTGATTCCTTCTGAGTCACTTTATATTTTCCTGTAGGTAGGTAAGTACTTAGTGAAACTCACTATAATGGTGCTATGAATAAATGATAAGTTAATACTGTTTATAACAAAATACGTATGTAGCTTTAGACCCTAGTGATGATACCACTATTGCTTTTTATTTTGGCTTAAAAAAGCAATAGTTAGGTATATCATCACTAGGGCCCGGAATTTTGGGGGCCGCTTTTGAAAGGTGTACGGAGAAAACATCACTGTTTATCCTCGTGCTGCCCAATGTACATCACATTATACAAAGTAACACTTAGCATAACTGCCAAGACTTAAAAAATTAAAAATTTGAACTAAACACCCAGTGATGTTCACTGGGTGTTTAGTTCAAATTTTTAATTTTTTGTACACTGTACCTACTCAAGGGCAGTTTGGACATAAAAATGTTTTTGCTTATACATTGCACACTGGGCGTGTAGCTGATCTTGCGTTTTTTTTCTTGGGCGGCAGGAGGTTGTTGATGTCATTGAAAAATCAATGGATTTTTATTTTTTTATGTTTCTATTAAATAAAGCCTCAATATTTCTGTTTGCGACGAAAACCCTTATATTTTATAACTTGAGAATAGATCCCTCTGAGACCACTTAACGATTTAATAAAACAGAAAATATTATTTTATAATATTCCAGCATTACTATCAAGTGTGATACTAATGCGTTCCACAGTTTTTTTTATTAAATACTTTTTATGGGTTTCTGAAACAACTAGTAATAGTGGCCAAAAGGCTTCTAACACCGTCACTACGGTAGCGGGTTGAATCAGACCAATTTAAGTATGGTTAAATGTATAAATATTTTGCCACCATAAAGGTGTTAAGAACAATTAAAACCTATTGTTAAATTCCACTTGGCTGTGTATTTACTGCCCTAATATGTAGCTGTTCTGAGTAATTAATTAATAAAATTGATAACTTGCTACATCACATCAAACCTAGATCATCATTCCCATTACATACCTAATGAACAATTAAGTTTCAATTTATATTCAAGTCCTGTTGACACTTCCTTCCCTGTATAGTAATGATATTTTAAGCAATATCAAAACTATTTAGAGAGAGATTAACTCTTTATTATTGAGAGATCCTATAGTCCTTCAAAATAATGTACTAATAGGTAGGTGCCTACTGTTTATGTTTTATTAACATAATTATGTTTTATGTTTTAGCAAATTTAACCTTTTTATGTCGGTATTAAAACAATTTACATACATACATACGTAAATTCACGCCTTCATTCCCAGAGCAGGCAGAGCTTCAGAATTACCAACAACTCTAAAATAAATGTTGATAATTCCATTACCACATTTTGCACAAACAGGCTAGATGTTTACCAGTGTATTAGTGACAGATTTCAAGCCCATCGCCTAACAGTACTACAAGCCTTTATTCCCTTAGTCGCCTCTCACGACATCCACGGGAAGACATGGAGAGGCTGGCACTACTCTAACCCGGCAACTAGGTACACGGGGAATAATTTATTATTAGAAACTTACCTACAAAATAATCAGTAAGTAAATGGATTCTGAGAATTATGTATGATGCAACCAACCCTTTGCTTTAATTAATGTTTTATGTTATCAATAAACCTGTTGGTTTATCAAGTGTATCATCTTATCATGCCGATTACCAACCTCACTAGGTACTTAGCATTGTGTCGATTTCGTAAAGAACTAAGTAGGTATGTGTTTAAAATTGGTATAAAACGTATAGGTAGGTACTTAATTGCGCAGCTCTTAGAAACGGTTAATAATGTTGAATACCGTCAATTAATAATACATTCATTCATAACAGAAAACACTAGCGACCCACATTCGCTTCGCTTCGGATTATGTGAGTTTTCTGTAACACCATATTATACATAAAAACCTTCCGTGATGGCGAAAACCGCATGACAATCCATTCGGTAGTTTTTGAGATGATCGCGAACATACAGACATACAGACCTAGGGGGCTCCGATACAACAAACGTGTTTTTTGCCCGGATTGGTACGGAACCCTTCGTGAGCGAGTCCGATTCGCACTTGGCGGGTTATTTTATTATAGGGGGACAATCTTACATAAATTAGCTATATACCTACATAGAAAACACCCAAGACTCGGAAACAAATACTCGCGGTCATCACACAAATACTTAGGTATTCGGCCTGACCGGGAATTGAACCCGGGACCCGCTAGTTTCGTAGGCAGGGTCACTACCTTCCAACTAGACTTACTGCGTCGTCGTACTCGTCGCATCAATGATTCCGCCAATTCAATCAAACACATCGCAAGGGAAAATTATTAATATTCTGTTATGCTGTTTACTATTGTCTACGTAAGTAGGTACTAGTCAAAGAGACGGTAGCCTAGTGGCTTAGGGGATCGACTCGTGATCGTAAGGTACCAAGTTCGAACCCCCGCGGTCACCATGTACCAATGAGTTTTTCTAACTTAAGTGCATTACCCGATGCTCTTACGGTGAAGGAAAAACATCGTGAGGAAACTTGCACATTCGAACAGCTGAGTGTGTAAGAGGGTAATTGCACAAAATATCCTCAAGGGTCGGTGTATCCGAAAGGGCCCATCTGTAAGATTAGACATAAGATAAGGTACTAGTCACAAGACGCATCACTCGCATCTAAGTAGCTAGGTACGATTCCGAAGCGTTTAACATTAAGTTGCTATATTAATTAATTACCTACCAACCTTATCTCATTTTAAATGGTTAACAGGTGCCCTGCAAATGTGCGTGTTCTACTCACAATAAATTAATGATTCCTGTTCATGACGCTGTGTAAACAAGAACTAATTGTAGTCGGTGTTTTTTTTAAATGGTGTGTTTTTGTAATTTATTAGTTTTAATAACAAATGGATGGCAATTAATTACACGAACAGATAATAATTTACTTTACAAAATAACATGCTGTGTTATTTTACCTATAGATACTAAAAGAGCAATAACTTATGGCAATAAACCTAAATGTTAAAGCATGATTTCAAATGTCCTGTTGTGTTCCTGTTATTGTCCATTCTAGGTACAGTTACTTTATCTCACGAAAGCGGCACACCACACCATACTACGGCGTCGCTTAACTACAGCTACGCACTCAGAGACAACGTGCACGTACCACGTGCATCTAAGAAAGGAAGGAAGGAAGGAAGAAAGAAAAATGATTGAAAAGTATGGCAAACCCGCTTTCGTGAGATAAAACAATTGTATATACCTTTTCACTAACTTAATTGCATATTTTCCGAAGCTGAATAAAACTAGGTACCTACCTACCTACTTCTACAACAATCAAATGCATTTCTTGATTAATTGGATTATCTGCTATTTAATCCAATTTCCCGGAATAATAATCATACTTGTGTTGTGTCAAAAAAATCAAAACAGTCTTTAACCCATTGAGGGTTCCACGGCCATCCTCATAATCATCCCTGAATAGTTGGTTTACAGGAGACCTAAATTAAGCCTGGTTTGCAATATAGGTAGGATTTGAAGTAGGAACTATAGTAATAATTAAATTAATTAACTATTTCAACACAAAGGACACGGCAAGGAAAGTTAAATAAAAACGGCTTGTTCGCAGCAGTTCCTTTTAGCATGAAAATAGTAGTCGTATTTCCTCCAAAAGGTACTTACTTACTGTAAACATTGGTGAATTTTGGTAAAAAAAATACGTTACGTGTTTTGATAAATGTATAAAATAAAATGAGCAAAAATAAATGTTTAATAAAAAACGCCTCATCTTTAATTTTCCCTTCATTTTTCTATAGAAAAAAAAAACATTAACTACAGTTTTATTTTTCTTACAAACTAGTCAGCTCCCCCCAAGTTCTTTTATACCTAGTAAATTGATCAAAACACTTTAATTTATCAAAATTCTCAATATTTTTTTTCATACTTTCCGTGCGGTGTCCTTTGCATACATGGCATACGGTAAGTGAGTCTTAAGAGCATTCATCACCGGTGCAACCAATTTGTCAGTAGGTAGTGTACCCACCAAAAGTGATAGGATCCGCCAATTACCCGTGCGCCTCACGCGACCAATTAGCCCTTCCTCTCGACGGCTGGACGCACACCTGCGACACCTGAGAATGTGTGCCACAAACACTCCAGACGCCACACAAGACGTATCGTTGCCCATAAATAAATTGAAAATAAATTTAACCGCATGCTTAAGACACAAAATTCGAATTCTTTCACCTTATTTTGTGCCTGCAAAAAGAATAACGAAACGTCCGTGATTAAGTAACGGTTTGGATAAATCTGCTACTGTCTTAGCCGTCTATCCATTTTGCTTTGTGGATTCCTGAAACGAAACGTAGGTAGGTACTAAGTAAACGGTCCAGAAATCAGTCAACATTGCAATCTGTACACTATGCCAAATAAGTAGCAGGTATCTTGCGTCACCCCTTCGACGTGACGTTTACCTATACTATTTGATTGAACTTACCTTTTTCTGTGATACTGTTCGTCTAAGCTTCCTGCTTGACAGCTAGTCTCCTGCCATCTAAGAATCAATAAACAACGACAAGACTAGGCTCGTTATGCCCGTGATGTTCAGATACGGCATCTCTAGTGAGTAAACAACGCTAAGCAGGTTCGTGCTCGGCGGTCGTAAAGCGGTTGTTTTGGTCGTCCATCAAGTGCGAACAGCAACGCTGAATTATATAATTTTAATTGGCATTTGCGGATTGCGGCGCCACGCCACTCCTGTGTTTTCATGGTAGCAAGCGCTTGATCGATGAGTAAGGAAACAACGGCTGCTTAACGAGCAGTTTGATATTTAATTAATTAGGTATGAAATTTTTGTGACATAACTTTTGTTTTAGAGCTCAATGGTTAAAATAATAATATGTATGTATGTCTTCATAACGTATAGGTGCAAGGTGTGAACGCCCATTACATATCTTAAAAAGGAGAGACATACGTTCTCATTCATTCAAATGTCATGTTTGCTCACTCCCTTCCCTACCCTTTTATCATTCTCGGTAGAAGTATTCTTAGACTTGTAAACGAAGCAGTTAAACTAAATATCTAATTATTTCACCATTTGAATTTATGCCCAGGATGTTTTTGAAATATTCTACTTTTGTCACTCTCCCTCAGTCACTACATGATCCATGCGGTCTGAGGATATTAAAATGATAGAATTTTCCTTGGTCAAACACAACCCCGGTGGGGCGAGAATGCGCGAGAGAGCGCACGCTCATTCGAAACAGAAACCAGCGCGGGAGCCGGGGGAAAGTGACGCCGCACGCGACAGCTCGTACCCAGGGCCCGGGGACACTCGCCACCCATTAGCATGTCCAATGTGTCCATGCGCTTAATTATGATTATGCTAAGATCAATGTTGCTCACTCACAAGGAACGGGTTTCTAGATGGCTATCGATTGATTGATCTGATGCGATATGGCACTTTCGTTCTCAACGTCGAGTTGCAAAAGCTTTTTGTTTGACTTTGGATGATACTGGTTCTGGTTGATTCATATTGTTAATCATCCGTTACTTGGATCCTTGAAATACTTTTATTTAGTTCGATAATGTTTCTTCATACCTATTGTAAATATTTTTCTTTGTTTCATTTTTGCGTATGAATTTGATCTCGTTCTTACCGAATGATAGTACTCTACAAAATGTTGTCAAAAAAAGTGAGGAGTCTGCCTAAAATAACAAGTGTAACCAGATTACTTTTGTAGTGGTTCTAAAAGTGTCTGCCACATTATTTGCATGTCGATTAATGCCCAGATTATTCCGAAAAATGGGCCATAAAGGTATGGTATATGTATATGTCCGATGTTGGGTACCTCGACCCACTGTATAGTGCCAGTACCTTTAGGATCTAAATTTTAGGTAAAGTAGCTTTAAGCTCATTAGGTAAGTCCAGGGAGAATGTCAGCGTCGAGAACCGTTACGCCACCATTTCTGCGTAATTACTTTTTTTTATATTGAGGCGGAATAAACTATTTCTTTCTTTTTAGTTTTATTTATTTGAGGCACAGACCAAAGCAAGCCACCGAGTCGTGTGAGTTTGCGGTCGCTTGGGTTAGTCAGCACTGCATATAAATCCGTATTAAGCAGTGGGTCGCGCGATCTGGACGGTGCTGTCGCCAACATCCGGATTAAACCTTTAGATGCACTTTCATTATTATAGGACTTTAAAATAAAAATAAACAATCTAGATAAAACCGAAATCATCATCAATACGCCAACCAATTATCAGATACACTCGATTCTCAACCAAGTTATTCTTGCCGCCAAGTATTCGCGTCCGCGGTGAAATCCGTCAGGGATCTCGTTTGACGGACGTAACTAATAATTAAACGCTTGAAAATATTCAATTTCAATCACACGTTGTTCTCTCCATTCATTGGTCACGCCAACCGCTCGTTAACAGCTTTGATTTTTACTTTTTACCGTTACCTGATGCTATATTTATGGATACCGATATATGTATATCTCTTGACTTGATTATCAAAATAGCATGTCTTAAAACTCGATCAGAATATTTTTGAACTGGTACGGACCATAATATTTTGCAATACGGCTCTTTGCTTAATTTTCGCTGTTTATAAAAACGATGTTAAACCCTTGCAACCCAAGAAACTTGATCAAATTGTGAACATAATAATAAAACTACTTTAGCTAAAACTGGTGCGATTAAAGTCTTTGTCACGACCCGTCCGCCTACGAACACTAGCATGTAACCAAAATGTTAAGCTAGTCTAGACATTGTAGGTATGTACAGTCAACGTCAAAATTAAGTGATCAAAATCAACGTTTCAAAACATGTTCTAGCATGACGCCCTAGTTATGACAGATTAATACCAAAGTGTAATTTTCAACTGAATATTTAATTAGTCAAAAGAAAATGATCATAATGACACAGAAGCAAAATGACAAATCAATATCTCAACGCGAAATAATAATACAAGATGTCATAACTGTCTCTTTACAGGAAATGTTAATAAAGAATGATGCAATTAAATTTTTACCTGAGTGTCAGGTGTCAAACAAGAGAAAGTCATAATTTTAAAATCTTCACATGACAACTAGGGTAATCATGGCAGTTAAAAAGGATTTATTTAAAATGAAACCAAAAAAAAAGTAATAGGAACTTATCCAACCCTTGAAGGAAATGAGAGGTGTTATAGTTGTTTCGTGTGTTTGTCTAACGAATACCTATAACGGCTATAACCGACATGGCCTATTCCCAGTTGTCCACACCCCCTTTGTCCACACTCTTTAATTTGACTCAACTGTGTTAGTTTTTATTAATGTACTTAAGTAGATATATTCGTATTTATATATTATACCCAGGGTCAGGAAAATAGAAAGAGTCATTTAAGAGTACCTAACAAACGTTTACTAAAAATCTGGTTTATATATCTGGTCTACTTTTAAAGATAATATTAGCAAAAATACATTTATTCGTGATTATTTTCATATTTGCAGAACATTTTTTGTAATATAAACCAGATTTTAAGTAAACGTTTGTTAGGTACTCTTAAATGACTCTTTGTATTTTCCTGAACCTGGGTATAATATATAAATACGAATATATCTACTTAAGTACATTAATAAAAACTAACACAGTTGAGTCAAATTAAAGAGTGTGGACAACTGGGAATAAAAATTCCCAGTTATCCACACTGTGGACAACTGGGATTTATTATTCCCAGTTGTCCACAGTGTGGACAAAGGGGGTGTGGACAACTGGGAATAGGCCACCGACATTAACCGAACGTCAGCCTTGTATTCCGAGGTGGTCTTGAGAGGTCATGAAGTTCCAAAAATTCGTATTCACTTACATATGAAAGTTTGGTAGTATTACTGATACTGACTATTCATATTTAAAAGAATCAGTTTAATTTGAAACACTCAGTAATGACTTTAACTGTTTGAATGGAATGTCACTTACTTATGACACATTACGAGTTAATTTACTTATGCTACACTACAATAATCAGTGACATCTGACTTAATTTATTGTTTATACTATTTTGAGACCCTATATCATCAGTTTCTTTTGCTGTTGACTGTACCATAACGATAAGTACTACATTTTCTTTTATTTATATTCGTGTTTTGTTATTACTGAAGTATCGTTTACCCAATTGTAAATAGCATGTCAGTAATAATAATAACACTCATAACACTGTTTAGGGTATATTTTACTTGATAAAAATGATAAACCACCAGCTTAGTGCGTTGCGAGACTTGCGAGTCAGAACCCAGACACGAGCACCAAGAATTATATTCATATGTACTTAGTTGGGTGAATATTTGGGCGTTTTAACCGCCGTCATTGTTGCCTTCAATATATTGACGAAAATAATGATAACTTCCAGCAACATTTTATGTAAAAAACAGCGGACCCGGAGGTAGTATCCATTCCAATTAAAAGAACAAGAAAGTTGTTAAGTTTATCCTGAAAAATATGCGAAGACAATAATGACGGCGGTTGAAACGCCGAATAATCACCCAGTTACCCAGTTGATAACATTGTACGAAAAAAAAGTAATAAACAAGAAAACTATTAATTAACTTATTGTTAGACTTCCCGACCGTGACTGGGGCACGTTTTATAAAGCTACAGGTTACAATTTTACAGGTCTAAACTGGCAACACTGCTCAAATGGCTGGTCGTCTTTGGTCGAGGTTGTGTCAAATGGAAACTTGTAACCTGTAAATTGTAATTTGTAGCTTTATAAAACAGGCGTTGCGGGCTAGCTGGACCCTACAGTAGCCCTAGACATGATTAATTCGGCACATCGGCATTATTATCGAAAATGTATTGGATTAGTGTTATGCAACTTGTCCAGGGGCACTACTGGTCCGCGAATTTGTAAAATCAGAGATATAATGTTTTTTGCTTTCTGTCTTCATTATACTAATAACATTATCAATATAATTATACAGAATTTGCAAATCTCTATCTAGTTTATTTTCTGAGATAGAAATGGATAGAATACCTAGTACTGTTTACTGACATCTTTGATGGCTCAGGTTCGAGTTCTAGACAATGACTTCCCAAATTAAAGGGTCATGTTCCTTATGCATGTAGTAAGTATGTCCACAAGCGCGACCGGCGGCGTGGACTGGCTACCGAGACCGGGTTTTGCACCAAACTTCAACATAAAATATTCAAATATCTGGTCTGTAACTTATTATTTTTACTAGCTAGTGACCCATACCTAGTAGTAGGTTCGGACGGACAGCAGAGTGTGCAATGGGGCTTTGTCTTGCCCTTCGGGTATGGACTCCTAAAAATTAATTTAGCATGGTATTAGTTCTATTTGGCAATATCCCGGCAATATATGCCAACTGTCATTACTTTAATTGAAATAATTATAAAAAATCGTTTTATCTGAACACCAATAACATCAACAGCATAAAAACAATCTTGACTATTATACTTTCTATACACGGTAGTAAAGACTCCGTAAATAAATTCAGTAAACAAGTAGTACTTATTACGGCTGGTTTCCTCTGAAGGACACTCCACGCCTTCGTGGGACGTGCTTTACGCAACGCGCACGCTTTACGTGTCGCAAGCTACGTGTCTGCCGAGCTTAGATAGATACTTATGTTTTATGACTTTGGAACACTTGGAGAAAAAGTGTTGCATAGCTTTAGAGTAGTGGCAGTGTGGCAGTCACTTTACAGGCTGATCCCAAAAAGGTATTATGGTCGTTCAATAAATCTTCTCTTACGGCACGAAACGGTGTCAATTCTCTCTATCGGGGTCGTTCGCAATTGTAGTCTACTACCAGACTTCGTCATTATGTCATATTTATTAAGAACATGCTATGAATAACCTTAGAAAGTTACAGCTAAATTATACTAGGGGACGGACGGGCAAGACGGAGGGCGGACAAGAAGAATATTTATCCTAGTTCGATACTTGATCGATAGAAAGAGTCAGAACTACTGTCGCTCGACTCGTTGCACACGTGCACTTTTAATAGAGTATTTGCCAGATATTAAATTTCATATATTCATTTGGATAATATATAAATATACATAGTATGATAAAATAATTTAAAATTAAATTTGAAATTGGTAATAACGTAAAAAAGTTATAGCCCTTTAAAGTTTTTTGTCTATCTCTTTCTCACAAAACGATGTTTTGCGTGTAATTCATATGGCGGTTGAGTAATATGACGTCATATTCCTGTATTTTCCTCTCCGTCTAAAAGCAAGTTTTAAACATTTATATCTTTCTTACTTTTAAAGATATTAAAAAACTACTTATACTAGGCTATTCGGAAGGTAAAAAAGCTTCAATTTAAATACTAATAAAATATTAGGCAAATACCCTATTTTCATCCGGTAGCATAGATTAGTAACCATACGTTCTATGTAAGCAAATTGTTTTTTTGTAAAAAAAATAGAATAATGCCACCGTAAGTACCTTGTGTTAGTTTTATTATATGCAGGGCTGGCCATATTTTGATATTTATAGTAGAGTTTGATGTAAATAGACGTGTAAAAAAATTAATATATTTATGTTGAGTTTTTGCTTTACCATTTCTGTTTGAAGTTAGCTTAAATACGTAAATAAAGAACGAGACGGGCAAAACGAATCCTTTACCGTAAGTTGGACAGTGTGGCCCAATGGCATATAAGCAGTGATCGGATCTAGGATGCAATTTAAGTCCGTTATTTTAACATGGATATGAATATGACTTACAATCCCGCGAATCTTTTTGTTACCTACCTTTATAAAAAGGTAAATAACTCGTAATTTTAAGTAGTTTACACTATAAAATTAACAAAATATGTAATAACTAAAATAAAATACATTACTGCATAGAAGAACTGAACGTAACTTGCACGTCTTGTCTTTAATGGTATTTTTTTTTTATTTTTTTTTTATTAGGTTAACCCTCGACAAAAGTTATTAATTATTAACAATAACCCATTTCCCAAAATCCCGGGAAATCTCGAGTCACATCCATGTTAAGCATAACGTTTGAGGTCGTTCACCCCAAATTGCATCCTAGATCCGATCACTGCATATAAGGTATAGGTGAACTGAAATTTATTTCATATCGTGTGGGATAGCTCAAAAGGAGAAAAAAAGAGCACCCGTGGCGGTACCGAAAACCCCTACCGAGATCGGGCTATCGGAATTTTCTTTTTCGGTTCATCTGTACTCCTTTTGGAAAGGTACCCAATTTAACCCTTACCTCTTTCCGAATTTTTCAAAGAAACTGAGTTTAAACTTGTTCAGTGTATCCAGGCCGAGGATCATATTTTTGTGAAGATTAAGACCTATGTATTCATTTTGCCCGCCCTAGGTGGTCAAAACAGATAATCGGCCTTTTTTTTAAAACAAGTATAAATCTAAGAATAATTTTTATTTTTGAATTTTTATCTCAATTAATAATATAAAAATATAAAAATATTATATAGATTTTAAATATGAAGTTACGAATAAAAATAATTAATTCAAACTTATATTTTTAATTTATTTTTAAAATAAACATATCCTTCTTGCCCGCCCGTCCTCTATACATTATTCCCTCATGGAATCAACCCTCGAACAATGTGCCTGGAAAAGGTAATTACAATTGGCTTTTGATTATGTATGCGTAAAATGAACTGCATAGCTATAATATAAATTCTCAAGTTCCTCGTGGTTCACACTTAAACTAACTGCCTTTATTGACGCAACAGCTGCATTTTTTTTAAACCAATTTATCTCGTGGATGTCATCAGCGCAATTCACACAGCGGCGGCTCGACCCGTCCCGCCGCGTGTGTGAGTGTGAATGCTTCAATATAACTCCATGTTAAAAGTTAAAACACCCGCCGAACTTCCGACCCGGTCGGCGCGCGACCCGCTTCCGCCCGCTGTGTGAATTGCGCTCTCACGCTTCAAGCCACGTGGTCTTTGCTTTAACTTTCATGATGTTTATAGAAATGGTTTTACCTTACTTACTTACTTACATCACTAGCTAATCATTGGTGACGAAAACCATTACTTGTGCATCGATGTACATGGTCTCGCTCTATGCCCATAACATGTCATAATATCAGCATGAACGTAAGACTTTTTCTCATCGAAGTAGGTACCGTTGGTAGTTTAAATTACGTGATTTGGACTAAGTGTTGTGACGGCGGTGGGTTAAAAAAATGTTCTTTCTTTCAGATCACGATTTGATATCTTCTTAAGCGAAGTTATTGACAGTCTTGTTTTTGAGATGCTTGTTATTATATTTACTATATCTTGTCCTCGCAATTTTGTGCTCTAAATGGTCTTGTTTTATTTATTTTATGAACACTCTTTTTGTGTGTAATACCTTAACCTGTTCCGTTAAAAGGTTGTCTTCACCGTTTTATCTCATCCATTTAAGTAAGCCTGGACTGTTTCCATAAAATTCCATGTGTTATATACTTGCTCCAAATGAAATGAAACCGTGTTGTTAAACATTAAACATTCTGATCTCTTGACTTGACGTCTGACTCAAACCTTTGATAGGTATTATGCGTCCTCTGCAGTTTCATGCGCTATTGTTTCCCAAGTAAATGCAGATTACAGTCATTTGAAGTTAGCTTACAAGTTATTGTCGTGCATTGTTTCGATGAAGGTTGTAATTTATGCCGTTACTAGGACATTGTGTACTTGTTTCCAAATAGTAGCGGTCGTTTCAAATTCCATTGAATTGAGGGAAGTTTTATTATTTCGGCCTTAATGTTTCAATATTCAATACATTTATTGCATTGCCCAGTTACTGGCAGTTACAGTTTCAAGATGCTAGGTTAACTTAAGTTAATACAGTAATAATGAATATAACTTAATTGTGGACCCTGTTGGGCATAGCAACTTTAGGAGAGAAGACGACATCAGCTTGTATTTAAACTCTAGCCATCGTAATCTAGGTTTAGGTCATTTGTTAAAGCATTTGTTTCTTACTGTAATTACATCACAGTCGCAGTCCTATTTGATTTTCTGGTACAAATAACGGATCTATTTTGGGCTGTCACGCTCACAACCGGTTGTATTGCGTAAACTTGGAACATATACAGTAATGCTATATTGAATGTATGATTACCGATAAATATATGTTGTAGAGAAGAAAGTAGTATGGGCAACTTTAATAGTGATTTACAAGGTGTTTGAATATCGTAAAATGGTGTTTTTATGCCTATAGGTGTTAAAAAATTACATTGCGTATCGTAATTATAAAGTTCCGCGAAATCTTACTAAATTAAAGTGGTAGTTATAGCGCAGAGTAAAACACACAAATTATTTACCTAGCACAAGAAAACAAAGACTTTTCGACGGTGAAAAGGAAGGGTAGGTATATTGATACGATATTTTCTCTGGCCGATAATGTACCTAGGTTCCAAGATAGTTTACCGCCAATATTAACAAAGGGGAAACTCATCCCATCACTCGATTTGTTCGTGAATGTCGAATCGATGTTCACGGGCGTCGCAATGGAGACGTGTCGGATCGGGCTGATTCAAGTTAACGTTTCGAAATCTAATCACGAAATTAG